>BSBK01002920.1:1200000-1750000 GCA_027943335.1 Chamaecyparis obtusa
CTCTTCTTGGCTGACGAGCCCTAGAAGTACTTGGAAGTTCACCTTCTAATTTATCTTCAAGATGATTTTTCCTCCAAGCCCTGCTATTCCTTTGACTCATTTGGAAAGTGTTACAAACAAATTTTATTTTTACTCAGCACTACTGTAGAGATTTCTCAGAGTCGCCACCCAACACAAGTTGGGAAATATAACACTAACAAATAAAATAGAGCACTTAAAACTTCAAAGAATACCTCATAAATGATAAAAGGATAATGCAAACCCTGGCAAGATTTTCACTGATATTGCATAACCACGGGATTGCAAAATATTTCTCCATACTCCAATAGTGACTAACTGGATTTTACAAATAAGAAGGCCAGGAGTCTAGCTCAACTTGTACCTCTGTTATTTGACACAAATTTATAACACCAAAGATCTTCAATTTAGATTCATCATGACTATATCATCTCTATTCCCCAGCAGAGTCGCTATTTTGTTGGTTCCTCAAAATGGACTTTACTCTTGGAGAGACACCAGCATACCTAAAGACAGATTTTAAGGGAAGGCTAATTCCAAATGTGGTGAGGTCTATTAGGCAATTGGACCAACTATAGGGACAACACTGCCCTCTGCACTTCTAGCTCTGCAAAACCAAGGAGGGTACTCCTAATCCAGTGAAACAAACTTTACTTAAATAATCACACACTGGATTTTAATGCAACAGATAAATGGTAAGAAAAGACTAAATGATAACCATTCATTTATTGATTCTCCATTACCATTTGATAGGACACAACTTGCAGGTCACAATACCTCGGATATCTTTCAGACAGATTTATATCAAAGATAGGAATACAACCAAATTGTATTAGGTAGTCATTACTGCAAAATAAAACTCATTTCTGATCAGTGCCTTATCCATTGGGCTATACTTTGCTGCAAGGAAAATATACAGAAACTAGTCAAAACTATTGATTCAGGATCCCTTTAATATCACCACCTTCTAATGATATTGATCAAAATATCTCTGAATCTACACTATTGACTTATATCCCCATGCAAACTCCCAAAAATCTATGCCCTATCCAAAGTCTTTAATTTGATCCTTGATTAGTGCAAAGGAATAACAACACACACATAGAGGAACTGATATGCAATGATTTTCAATATTCATAATTCAAAGAGATGCCACACAAGGAGAGAAGTAAATCCTGGATTTTTGTATTCAAATTTACTGAACCATGTTCCTGTATACACTAATCTTTCAAATATACACCACCTCAATAATGGCTAAAATTAGACAACTCTGTTTATTTCTCATAAAACTTGACCTAACATAATCTGCTTATACCCTTGACTCAGAACTTGGAAGCAAAAAGAATTGAAGTCCCGGTCCTTCTAAATGATCCAGGAAATCCTTTTATAGAACAAGGATTGCAAACAACTATTGATCATTTAGGAAAATATCAAAGATTACATAGATAAGACAAAGGACACAAAGCGCACAAAGATTGCATTCAGTTGCAATTTTCAAAAGTGTAGGATAATTTGAGCGCCAAGTCTTTTGCAACAACTTCCAAAAAATATTTCAAACCCCGCCAAGACTTGCCTTTGCACTTGTGACTTCATAATCCTTCCTTTTTGTCAAAATAACCGTCCTTGGAACAGAAAAATCGGTTTCAGCTTGTCGTTTCTGGTTCACTATATCAAACCCTACAGAAAACCCTTAATCAAATTTGAAAAACTGGTAACAACGGCTAACTGATTTAGTTTAAAACATAACCCTTGATCATCATCTTTCCCAGCACATTGGATGATCCTTATTAATCGACAATAGCCAGTTAAGATTTCAAAAATATTCGGCCACATCATCTTTTCCTTCGGCGACCAATCGGAAATGAACACTTCATCAACACCTGGCAATGGACCCATCTTAACCTTGGCAAGCTTCCCTTAACTCTAAGTCATTTGGAGATCACGCGACTGAAGGCCTTTTCCCAGTCGCTTAAAGTTTATCTTAACTGTGGTCCGGTCTGGAGATCATGCGAACAAAGGCATTCGCGTGATCGCATAATCTTTCCTTGACCCCTGGTTTGATCCCGCGAACACGCGACCACCGTTAGATCTTGACTGCATCAACAGTCCACGTTGAATTTCAAAAACCTTTACCTTAACTCATCCTCTATCTGACGATCTAGCGACTACGAGCTCTCGCTCAATCGCTGGAAGTTTATCTTAACTTGGATCATGTCTGGAGATCACGTGAACAAAGAAAAATCGGAATCGCTGGATATATCTCCTAACTATGGTTCCATCTCGAGAACATGCGCCAGCTATCGATCAAAAACAACATTGACGATCCTTGTTCAATATCTGATCCTTTATCTTAACCCATCCTCAGCCTGGAGATCACGCGACTGAAGGATTCGCGTGATCGCCGAATCTTTTCCTGCCTCATGGTTACATTTGGAGAATACGCGACCACTGTTCGATCACATCCGCATCCACATTCCATGCTGAATCTCTAAGCCTTTAGCTTAACTCATCTTTTATCTGGCGATCCAGCGACCAAATGCATTCTCGGAATCTCAAGGAAAACAAAATAACCATGGTTACCTCTCGAGAATAAGCGACTAAAGACTTCGCTTAATCTCGTAACCCTTTACTTAACTCATCATGCATCTGGCGATCTGGTGAATGAAAGCTTTTTTTTAAACTTGAGAACTTCTAACTTGACCATAGTCCATATTTGGAGAATCAACGACAATTGTATCTCTTAATCTCCAAATGTTTCATTTAACTCTCAGTTTATCACGAGATTCAGCGAATACCTTTAATCTCCTATTCGCCAGATATTATTCTTAACTCAAGTTCAATCATGAGATTAAATACCAGTTGTTGATCTTCAATGCCATCCACGGCTATCGCTGAATCGCCAAATGATTGAAGGCTTGACCATTTTGTCATGAGATTGAGTGAACACTGCATTCGCTAAGTCGCTGAATAACTTAAGCTTAGCTATCAATTTACATTCAGAGATCACGCGATTGAAGAAACTTTATCCTTTTGACAACCTTGTCGCTGAATCGCTGAATCCATGACTTAACCCTTTCCTGTCTTTGTCTTAACCCAATCAATTTGGAGAATACGGGACCAAAGTCATTCTCACAATCGCTAAACCTTATACTTAACGGGGACTTAATTTGGAGATCACGCGAAGAACCTTATCTCTGAATCGCTAGATAAAATCCTTAACTTTGGTTCAATCATGAGATTAAATGCCATCCATCCGATCTCATTTGCATCAACGGTCACTGCTCAATCTCCAAGCCTTTATCTTAACCCGTCCTCAGTCTGGAAATCTAGCGATTGAAGCCATCTCCAAATCGCTGAACGCTTTTCTTGACCCTGGTTAGATCCTGAGAACATGCGAAGAAAGCATTCTCTAGATTGCCACATACTTTTCTTAACCTTAGTCACATTAAGAGAGTAAGCGCCACCCATTGATCTAGATCTGCATCTACGGCCCTCGTTCAATCTTTGAATGTTATCATACTTGACCGCTTGAATTGGAGATTCAGCGATTGAAGCAATCCTTAACTGCTCGCCAGATCGCTGAATGTTTGGCCACTAACCGCCAAGATCAGGAAATAGAGAGAACACTCAGTTGTTGAATTGCTGGATAGAAACTTAACTGCCTGGGCTTAGAAAATAAAACATGTGCAGAATGGAGACTTTAAGTGGCCCGGAAAAAGGTAGCGAAGAAATAGAATTGGCTAGAGTTTCTTTATCGATTGAGACAAATTTTGAAACCCTTAGGCAGGGATAAACCCTAATTCTTCATACCTTCAAATTGTTATATCTCACTGGTTTTTGTACCAAAAATCTTGCAATCTGAACTAGATCTTGAACACATTCTAAATTATCCATGGCTAAGCTCGCAAGCTATGAAACCTAATAGATTTTCTTCGCTGACCAAAACAAGTTTGCAGTAGGGCATGGCAATTTCACAAGGCTTTGCACAGGTGAAGACCATTTTCTAGGATTTTGATAATGACAGGAAAATGGTCTAACACTTTGAAGGGCTCTTACAACCACATTCTGAATGTGCTCAGTTGTTGATACTTTAATAGCTGTGGGCTCCGAAAATGGATTAATTTTAGTCCCCTTGAAACTTTTAGCAACTGGGATTGATTGAGTATTAGTTTGGGCCTTAGTGGGGGATGGCTGATCCCTAAGATCAGATAGGGGTTCCAGAATATGCCTCATGGAGGAAGAAGGTGATTTGGCCATTACCAAAGAAGAATCTGAAACCCTAGAAGTGAGTACCCTATTTTTGTCAGCACCTTGAGTATCCTATTTTCCCAAGGAAAGAGGAACTGGTTGCCACGAGGGAAAGGGGAGAGGTTTTAGCACCAATCTCAGGCAAATTTGCAAGAGTTGCACATCCGCCAGAGGAAGATTAAATCTTGCTCAAACATAATTTGCTTCTTATTCCTGCTGCCTGGAGAAATGGTAGAAGTTTTATCTATTGGATAGGGAGGTTGAGAATCCTTGAAGCTAGCAATCACATCTGGACCCAAAGCCATCCTAACCTTGGCTAAGCACACATCCATCAGCAGATTGAAGAAAAATGGAATAGTGTTTATCTTGTGGAGGAATGTGGGAAGATTTAGGAGTGAAATCCCTACTCCTTATATCTTGGGTTAGCAGAAATTTTGAGAATGTTCATCCAAGTTTGTAGTCCACTCCCTTTCCATTGCCTTTTTTCATATTAACTATTTTTCAAAACGTTCTGTATTTCCTTCCATAGAAAAGTGCTTACTGTGGTTTTGTATTCCCAACTCTCAGGTCCCTCTTGTTGTGGCAGGCTGCTCCAAAACTCTCTCTATTTTCCTCACCTACCAATGCAGTTCCCCTAGATTTTTTTGAAATTATGTCTTTAAGTAGAAATTCTATACTATAAATAAGCAGCATAGGAGAGGTAAAGGAAACAAACAAGAAAAAGGCTGTTGAGTTGAAAGTCTATAAAATAAAGAAAGCCAAGACAACACCCAAGATGTAAGAACCCTTGCTGGTTCTAACTTTAACAAACACCAAATTGTTTCATTTTTTATATGTTTGACATTTCATCAAACACTTTACGTGAAACCTTTATCTTGCTGTCTTTTATTTTCAGACTGTATTTTGTTTGCTTGGAATGGTTTCAAATGAAGTTTAAATGCTAGTAAATGATTATCAAAAGATCCAAGCAAAGAACTGAAATAAAAATGCAATCCCTTTTGACCATTTGAATGCATACATAAGATTTCTTCATGTTAAATGTGCATCTACAACCAATAGACATTTCTACAAACACTTGGCATGCATCCTTACAATACTTCACCAAAGAAATGTTTACAAATATAGTAGAAACCATACATATTCTAAATACAAATTGGCACCTTTAAACACCAAACCCAGCTGCCTTGAGATGAAACGTAGCTTCTAGGGAAAGAATCGCAGCCCCTAATAGATAAATCGCAGCCTCCATCAATATGAGACGCCAACAATTATTTTAGTCTCTTTGTATTGGAAAGTCCTCATGCAGCAATGGATACAAGGACGACAGCCTATCCAAAAGCATTTCGCAGCCACAGCACCAAGTAGCACTCTCCCAAATTAAATCGCAGCTCCCTAGTATTGGCCGTACAGACTCCAAACTCAGCATGTAATGAACATAACAAAACACAATTCATTGGCATCAATATCCAACTCAAAGTGTACGGAAAATCTGAAGAAATCTGCCATTTTTGCAAGACCAAGACCAAACCCTCCAATTCTTCTCCAATTCGATTTTTCCTTCAAACAAATAATATGCATAATAAATGATAATTCTGGTATACAACAGCACCAAATTATTGACAACAAAAATCAGAACAAATCTTCAGATGTTCAGTGCACAATTCACCACTCCAATCAATGATTGAAAGTGCAAAAGATGAGGAATCAGTCCTCCAAACTGTTGTTGAGAACTTCTCAACTATTTCTCCAAATGATTAAAAAGCAAAACCAATAATGAATAATGAATTCTCCATAGTCTCTTTTTTATAATAAAAGAAGTGTGGCTTCTCAAACACACTTTTCACTTAAAAGGCTTCTCGCACACACTTTCAAATTATAACACAATTGATAAAGTTATTTATCAAGATAAACTTAATAAACAACTTATATTAAAAGCTCCATCAACTAAACTCTACTAAATGCTCAAGAAGCCCAACACCCTCTGCTTCCACTGCACTGCTAAAAATACAACCGCCCAAAATAGACTTACCAAAAATAGTAAATCCCTCAAACTAAGAACTTTGCAATTGAATCCATAACTCCACTGATACCAATGCCCAGACGCTTTGCTAAAAATAGCAATCATGACGATCACCCAAAATAAGCACTTACTATAAATAATAAGTCTATCAATCTGACTCAAACAAAGAGCAACCCTGACATCACAAACCTCCAAAGTGGAAACTGACCACTGGCTCTGCCACATGACCCTCTCCAACATCCTGATTAACCTACGAAGGTCACAGAAATAAGCTAATCCCATATGCCTAAACACGGGGACATTACAGTCCTCCCTTCCTGAAATTGCTTGTCCCCAAGCAATCTCAGAAAACAAAGCACAGAAGTCCACCTGGATCCCAAGGATAGGATGGAATAATGTCCCTACGATCACCTACAAACTCCTGTAAAGAAATCATCATCCACTGAGCTAACCAGAGCATACTGACATCATGCCAACCATAGTGATCCGCAGAATCTGCAATGTTGAACCAGACACTACCTGGATCCCAATAGAGATGAAACTCACAGCCATCCATAACAAGGAAGAATGTGTATCCAAAACCATCTAACACACTAGAGGTCTCTGCGCACCCCGCCAATCTACTTTGTGTACCCTTGTAATCCCAATATCCATCCACTGTAAAACCATCCTAGATGTACTAACCCTGCAAGTCACCTCTTGCTAACTTGCAGTAACCTCCTCCATCAACTACAGACAGAGTAAACCCATCCCATAACGGATGATATAAACCTGGAGCCAACCCATGCCGACGTACAACCAAGTCCTCGACCGGTGGGTCAAAAGAGAAGTGATGAATGCTCCTCACTATATAATCACAATGAAATGTTCCAATCTCTGACAAAGGCTCATCAACAACAATTCGAGAATCAAGAGATGGCTCCAATCTCTAACTCTGAACAACTGGTTGGGCAGGATCCTGAATAACCCGCTTAGCAAACCCAACCACAAAATCCTTGTGAGGAAACATTGTAGTCAAGGTATCTACAATTTTCCCCATTAAAAGCTGAATACTACGAGAACCCCGAATGAGAGTACCCTCAAAAGCTCCGAATGGTCCCTCCTGCAAAACCGGACTCTCAAGCAAGTATTCCATGAAAGACTCTATGCAGTAGAATTTATAAGAAGCAGCATCAACCTGCTCCACTGCAAACCCCAACTGTCGACCGCTGTCAGCTGTATGAGAAGAAGAAATAGATTTGCTTCCATCAGAAGGAAACAACTCACCATGAGAACTAGCCTCAAAACCAGATGATACCCTATCCATGTTCTGTGAAAGAGTAGTGTCATGAACTGGCACACAACTCACTAGAAAATCTGCTCTTGCTATCTCAGGACTCTCAACAACCTGCTCTGTATCATCTGTCATCGTGCTAACAAGTGGAGAACCTAATACCACAAAACTCTCTGTGTTGTCCTCCATTGATGCACTCACCTCAACCGTATCTACTACATCTGTCTCAAGGATGGATGTAACTGTGTCCCCAACACATCCATCACTGCTAATTGTGGAAGTTGACTCACCGCCAACCACTACTATATGCAACTAAATTGGATATATGGCTGGCAAAGACTGAATCTGCTCCAACTCCATTGTCACCTCTCCCAACTGCAAGTGCGACTCCTGAAGAGCCCACTGAGTGCCCTCTAAAGCCTTAGAAGTCGTTGTGAGCTCATGAGTAAGCTCACTCACCTCCTCCTCTTTGTCCATCAGTGCCTCGTATGTCGTACTTTCCTACTCAACTAGGTGATCTCGGTCGGCTACCAACTGTGAATAATCCTGTCTCAAAATCTTGACAACCTCACGCAAGGAATGAATCTCTGTCAAGGAAAGGTAACCACCACTGTGCTCATCCGTCATAGGAGCACCCCAACCAAAAACAACCAACAACTGATGAATGGCATCAAAATGCTTGAGAGTAGAAGTAATATCTCTCTCACCAACTCTCAACTGGCTAGTCACATGATGACTCCGCACAATGGGTCTCCTATGCAAAATCTCAACTGTACTATCCACACTACAGTAGGAAGCTCTATCCAACTGTAATGTCCCCATTTTTTGCAAGTCATTGATTTGATGGTGCCAAGTCATTATTGTGATCCTCGTGGTTTGGCGAGGTGTTTAGAGGGTCTTTGTTGTGAACTTACTATTTATAGTAAGTCAATGGATAGTTCCGATGAGCTCAGATGAGTTAGAGGAGTTGAATGATGCTCTCGGTTTTCATTTCTGGCTTCCCGTTTGGGCTCCAAGAATCTTGGAGAGAGCGTTGATTTTTAGTAAGTCACCTCGTCAAGTTCATTTATCATCTTTCATCATCTGGATCAATCCTGTGCTGACAGATTTCGATTCGAACGCTTCTTTAGTTGTTTTCGCAAGACGGGTGGTTTATTATTATTATTTAATTAAATTTGCTAAGGTTGCCCATTTTTGTTGGTATTATATGCTGGATACCTTAGTGTTATAGCTCGTCGGAATCAGGATGAAAAGTTTTAAATCTTGGGCACAAAAAATAGGGACCTTGTGTGTCATAATTTCATGATATTGGTGAAAAGGCCTTATTTGGAGCCAAATGAATTAATAAATTATATTATTCAATATGTGCCTAAGTATAAAAAGTGTTTTAAGTGAAAAGTGTGTGAGAGAAGACACTTTTGAATTATAAAAGCAATGCTTTGTGAAAGGAAAGGATTCATTGTTGATTTGATAAAATTTATGAAGTCTCTTGGCTGTGAGAAATGGCTAGGGTTTTGAGGACTGATTCCTCTTCTGGCAATTTGAGCCATTACAGATTGATGGTGAATTTTGCAGTTGTATCTGAGATCATAGTTCAGTGCTGAGGTATACTGGATGTGTATGAAGTTTTGTTAATTCTACAGGCAAATCGATTTGCTTAGAAAGAATTCGAATTGCTTTCGCTGAGGTTTAGAGTTTGAATTGGGAGATTGTTGCAATTGCTTGTTGACGTATTAATTGAGGGAGCTGACAAATGAATTTTCACAGAGATCTTACAGCTTAATTGTTTCTACTTGCTGTGTTAACATTTGGGAGGGCCTGCGACTGTTTCCTGGGCATTCACTACTCTCATGTGAAAGTTTATTTAAGCTTTAGTAGGCTGCATAGAGGGCTGACAGGCTATGGAAACCCTCCAACAGCTCACGACCTCTATAAGAAGAGCTGTCTTGATGCTGCAGGGCCTGCAATTTGGTACATACCAGTCACGTGTTGATACATGCTGCCACGTGACTGTTGCAGGGGTGACAATAATGAAATCTGGGCTGTGTTACGACAAATTGGAGATCATTGCATTTACCCAAAGGTTGCAGATCTGTCAGGTGCCACTATTTTCATATCAATCAATTGTTTATATGTTTTGTTGAGATGAGATTGATAAATAATAAATGTGATTAAGGAAATAACATTTGTCCTGGATTGATTATATGTATTTGGTGGGAATTTCATTGTGATTGTTAATTTTACGAGGCTATTTTAAAAGAAGTGTTTATATTTCAAATTAAGAAATAATAAATCTAGGAAGAGCCAGTTAGGTTCTTTACAGTGGTATCAAAGCTATTTTCCTACCATCCTATGGGGTCTGGATTCATTTTTATTCAGAAGTTTTTTAAAAGTGATCAGCACTTCTATTTTCTCTAGCCATGAATAAATATAGGAGATCCAGTTCCGGAAGTCGTCATAGCAGTAAGCGAAATAGAGCGGAATTAAATGCTTTAGTAGAAAGCATGGAGAGACTTAGACTGCATCAGCAGATATTGACAGAGAATTTGTCGGATCCAGTTACAGTAGATAGGGCAGCAAGATATATGGTCTCTGCCTTTAGAAGACCGACATCGAGTTTGCAGGGGAGAAGGCTAGAGTTTTCTCCGACTGCTGTCCGTGATGCTGATGTTCCTACATCTAGTTCAGCACCTTCTCTTCCCATTCGTAGTGCTGATGATGGATTTATTACACCGGAACCAGTGGATGTTTCAGTGCCATTGGATGGCAGCAGTGCTGAGCATCATCGGGTTGAGGCTCCCAGAGCAGTCACTACGGATTGTACAGAGGCAGCTGATGTTGCAGTTATCACTGAGAGTTCAAACTCTTTCATGGAGGGAGTTATTATTGGAGAATTTTATGTCAGCTGTAGTAGTGTTGCTCCAGTTCAGGAGGTAGTTGCTTCCTCAGATAGGATTGAGGCATGTACGGAGTCTCCCAGTGGTGAGGTTGGTGATCTGGGCATTATAGCGGGGTCAGCTGATGATAGTTTGTGCTCTAGCATTATTGGTGCATAATTTGACGTTGAGTCGTGTGCAGAGACACGTGTCCGCAGATGAGATTTTAGCAGGAGATGTGGGAGCTGATAGTATGGACACATCTGATGACACTTTTGAGGATGCTATCAGTTGCATTGGAGATGACACCCCCTGTGAGATGTTGGATGATGACTGCGAGGCGCGTATGAGCTTTGACAGCTCAGAGATTTATGATAGCAGTCGCAGTGTGGGATCAGTACAGGAGACAGTGGTTTCTTCCTGTGTTGAGGAGGTGTGCATGGAGCTTTCTGGTGACGACACTCAGGATGGGAGTGTTGCAGTTGATTTGGGCGATGTAGTTGCATGCCACTGTATAGTTGATTCACATGACGACATTGAGTCGTGTTTGTAGCCAGAGTTAGTAGAGGAGATGCGGATAGATGATGTGGACACTAGCATTGTAGATATCTCTGATGCTGAGAGTGAGGACGATGAGTGCTGTAGTGTTTCTTGCTTTCTATATTTGACTTTGGGTGTAGATTTAGCATTGTCATATGGTGATGGTGGGTTCCAGGATTCTGTGTTATAGGGACTCACAGATGAGGACAGGGAAGCTTATGAGTGGCAGGAGTTTGTTATAGCCAGAGCTTCCACTTTTAGAGGCGGGGTTACTTCCTCGGTAACTCAAGAGGATGTGTCTCAGGATCTGGATTGTCAGATGGTTGCAGAGGACGAGGTACCTAGAGATTGTGTTGAGTCAGATTCAACAACAGCTTCCTCGGGGTTAGATGAGGATGTGTCTGATGCCTGTACTCAGTTTGTTGATGTGTACTTTGATGAAAATACACAGAGAGACGGTCATCTTGAGGGGAGTTTGTTGGATATAGCTTCCTCTCATAGTGTAGACAGTGCATTTGAGGTTGTTCGTAGGAGGCCTATTGTGCAGAGTCATCATGTGACTAGCCAGTTGTGAGTTGATGAGAAAGATATTACTTCTACTCTCGAGCATTTTGATGCCGCTCGTCAGTTGTTGGCTGTTTATGGTTGGGGTGCTCCTATGACAGATGAGGCCAGTGGTGGTTACCTCTCATTGACAGAGATTCATACTTTGCGTGAGGCTGTCAAGATTTTGAGACATAACTACCTACAGATGGTAGCCGACCGAGATCACCTGGTGGAGTGGGGGAGTACAGCTTATGAGGCACTGATGGATAGAGAGGAGGAGGTGAGTGAGCTTACCCAGGAGCTCACAACGACTATTGATGTTTTAGAGGACACTCAGCGGGCCGTTCAGGAGTCGCAGATCCAATTAGAGGTGACCATGGAGTTGGAGCATTTGTGGTCCACACCAGTCCCAGACCCAGTTCGATTGCACATTGAGGTGGTTGGTGGTGAGTTTTCTCTTACGGGTGGTGATGAGGAACATGATGATGTGGCAGACACACATGTTCAGGATATGGGAGCTCTTGGTTCGGATGAGGTAGGAGTACCAGTGGAGTCGAGCTCTCAGGTTGATTTGCTTCCCTTAGCTGGGAGTGAATCTATTTCATCATCTCACATAGTTGATAGCATGGGACAATTGGTTGTGCCACATTTTCAAAGGGATCAATTGTGGATTGGAGGGGAGCAAGTTGACGCTTCCATGTATAATTTCTACTGCACCGAGTCATTTATGGAGTATTTACTTTAGAGTGCAGATGTGCGACAGGATTCTTATAGTGTCTGATGGTACTCTCCTCCGAGGATCTTGTGCTATCCGAAAGTTGGTAGGGAAGATTGTGGAGACTCTATTTACAATGCTTCCCCATAGGGATTTCGAGGTTGGGCTTGTTGAGAGAGTTGCTCAGGGGCCTACCCAGCCTACAGTTATGCAGAGTCAGAGATTGGAGCCATCTCATGACCCCTAGTTTGGTAATGATGACCTATTGACAGAGATTGGGGTTTCTGACCGGCTGTATACGGTGGGGCATGTTCATCATTTGTTTTTTGACCCACAGGTAGAAGATTTCATCTTTCGCAAGGGTAGTTTGGCTCCTAGTCCTTATCATCCATTATGGGATGGGTTCTCGCCATCAGTAGTTGATGGGAGTTTTGGCTGCAAGTCAGTAGCAAGTGACTTGCAGAGTTATGGTGACGGCAAAGATTATGCGGTGTGTGAATATCCGGGTCCTGGTACAACTTTGTTTAGGGGTATTCATCACTGTTGTGCAAATGGTCTACACACTCAGTACAGGTCAGTTGGGAGCAGAGGGGGAGTTCAGTGTGTATGGGATATGAGTCTTCCATACATCTTGGTTTTTGATGATCTTGAAGTTCACTTCTTTTGGGATCCGGGCAGAGACAGATTTAGTACAGGAGTTTGGGTGACTGGTTGTTTTGGGTCTCTTTACAGAGTTATTCGATTTGTATTTTGGGTGATGTTACAGGAGCCTACAGTTGATGTCAGTGGCACGATATACTCTTTTCTATGGGATCCGGGTGGATTGTGATGTTTCTTGTTTCGGTGATTGCTTGGGGACAAGCAATCTTGGGGAGGGAGGACTGTAATGTCCCCATTTTTTGTAGGTCATTGATCTGATGGTGCCAAGTCATTATTGTGATCCTCGTGGTCTGGCGAGGTGTTTAGAGGGTCTTTGTTGTGAACTTACTATTTATAGTAAGTCAATGGATAGTTCCGATGAGCTCAGATGAGTTAGAGGAGTTGAATGATGCTCTCGGTTTTCATTTCTGGCTTCCCGTTTGGGCTCCAAGAATCTTGGAGAGAGCATCTATTTTTAGTAAGTCACCCTGTCAAGTTCATTTATCATCTTTCATCATTTGGATCAATCCTATGCTGACAGATTTCGATTCGAACGCTTCTTCAGTTGTTTTCGCAAGACGGGTGGTTTATTATTATTATTTAATTAAATTTGCTAAGGTTGTCATTTTTGTTGGTATTATATGCGGGATACCTTAGTGTTATAGCTCGTTGGAACCAAGATGAAAAATTTTAAATCTTGGGCACAAGAAATAGGGACCTTGTGTGTCATAATTTCATGATATTGGTGAAAAGGCCTTATTTGGAGCCAAATGAATTAATAAATTATATTATTCAATATGTGCCTAAGTATAAAAAGTGTTTTAAGTGAAAAGTGTGTGAGAGAAGACACTTTTGAATTATAAAAGCAATGCTTTGTGAAAGGAAAGGATTCATTGTTGATTTGATAAAATTTATGAAGTCTCTTGGCTGTGAGAAATGGCTAGGGTTTTGAGGACTGATTCCTCTTCTGGCAATTTGAACCATTACAGATTGATGGTGAATTTTGCAGTTGTATCTGAGATCATAGTTCAGTGCTGAGGTATACTGGATGTGTATGAAGTTTTGTTAATTCTATAGGCAAATTGATTTGCTCAGAAAGAATTCGAATTGCTTTTGCTGAGGTTTAGAGTTTGAATTGGGAGATTGTTGCAATTGCTTGTTGACGTATTAATTGAGGGAGCTGACAAATGAATTTTCAAAGAGATCTTACAGCTTAATTGTTTCTACTTGCTGTGTTAACATTTGGGAGGGCCTGCGACTGTTTCCTGGGCATTCACTACTCTCATGTGAAAGTTTATTTAAGCTTTAGCAGGCTGCATAGAGGGCTGACAGGCTATGGAAACCCTCCAACAGCTCACGACCTATATAAGAAGAGCTGTCTTGATGCTGCAGGGCCTGCAATTTGGTACAGACCAGTCACGTGTTGATACATGCTGCCACATGACTGTTGCAGGGGTGACAATAATGAAATCTGGGCTGTGTTACGACAAATTGGAGATCATTGCATTTACACAAAGGTTGCAGATCTGTCAGGTGCCACTATTTTCATATCAATCAATTGTTTATATGTTTTGTTGAGATGAGATTGATAAATAATAAATGTGATTAAGGAAATAGCATTTGTCCTGGATTGATTATATGTATTTGGTGGGAATTTCATTGTGATTGTTAATTTTACAAGGCTATTTTAAAAGAAGTGTTTATATTTCAAATTAAGAAATAATAAATCTAGGAAGAGCCAGTTAGGTTCTTTACACCAACAAACCCCTTTCAAGATCACCGTATCTCTGTGTACTATCATCTGAGCACACATCTGCAAACTAAGTATTGACATCGGACTCATACTCATCTACCCCTGAGGAAGTTGTTGCTGAATCTATCTCGTCACAAACCTCAGCTACCTCGTCCTCTGCAACCACATGACAATCCAAATCTTGGGACCCATCCTCACTAATAACTCAGAGTCCTCCCCCAGGGTCTGATAAATCAAACATGACTCACTGCAAGTAGAGACATCCTCATGAGTCACCAAGGAAGCAACCTCATAATCCCTCTCCTCATGTGCGCTATCAAACTCACACATGTCCACCAACGAGGTATCACTACTGGGTACCTCTACTAGCAGCTCAACCAAAGGAGTGGAAGCCTTGGCTGAAACAAACTCCTGCTACTCATATGCTTTCCTATCCTCATTCGTGAGTCCTTGCAGAAAAGGATCCTGGAACCCACCACCACCGGATGACAACGCTGAGTCCACACCCAAATTCTGATATAAAAAACCAAAAACAGTGTAGCACCCATCATCCTCACTCTCAACATCAGAGGTATCCGTGATGCTAGTATCAACGTCATCTATCTGAAACCCCTCTGTTATCTCCGACTGCATACATGACTCAATGTCATCGCGCGAATCACCTACGCTGTGGCATGAATGTATGCCACCTGACTCATTTGTAACACTCTCATCATGAGTGTCATCACTGGATAGGTCCATGCTCACATCCTCAATACAGGAAAAGATTGTTGTCTCCTGCACTAACTCCAGACTTCAACTGTTGTCATAAACATCAGGGCTGTCAGAGCTCAAATACTCCTCGCAGTCCTCAAAGATAACACCATCATTCATGGTGTCAGAATCCATAGTGGTATCTACAACATCCTCCACTCTCACCCTATCCACGACACCAACAACATGCTCACATAATGGACTGTTGTCCCAAAAATCAGACCTTGTGTCACTAACTCTGATAGGCTTGGGATGCTGAAACTTACTACCACTATCTACCAACAAGACAGACACATCCACATGCCCTTGTAAAGTGTCCAATATCATGTATGCAAATAGGACTAGTGGTTGTCCTACTAAGAACAGGATCATTTCCACAATGATGAGTAGCTGCTGAAAACTCATCATGAAGATTTCTAGATGTCTCACCTGCGAGAACGTCCCATTTCTCTTCCTGCAGTCTTCGAGAGGAAGACTTCCTGAAGAAGGAAACCATGAAACTAGCTGCATTGTCAATAGTGGCCAGATCTGCAAGTTGGGCTTTTAGCCTTTCTTGTGTTTGCCTCAATTTCTCCATTTCATTTTCCAAGGCACTTGATTGTTTCCTAACTTGTGTCACACTGCTCAACTGGTTTCCATATTTACTTGGTTTTCTATATTTATCTATGGCTGAAAAATAAAACTAGAGTGCTGGTTACTCCAAACAAATGTGTGAGCTCAATAAATTTTCAACCCAATAGGATGGCAGGAAACTGCTCTGATACCACTGTAAGAACCCCTGCTGGTTCTAACTTTAACAAACACCAAATTGCTTCATTTTTAATATGTTTGACATTTCATCAAACACTTTGCGTGAAACCTTTATCTTGCTGTCTTTTATTTTCGGACTATGTTTTGCTTGCCTGGAATGGTTTCAAATGAAGTTTAAATGCCAGTAAATGATTATCAAGAGATCTAGGCAAATAACTAAAATAAAAATGCAATCCCTTTTGACCATTTGAATGCATACATAAGATTTCTTCATGTAAAATGTGCATCTACAGCCAACAGACATTTCTACAAACACTTGGTATGCATCCTTACATTACTTCACCAAAGAAATGTTTACAAATATACTAGAAACCATACATATATTCTAAATACAAATTGGCACCTTTAAACACCAAACGCAACTACCTTGAGATGAAACATAGCTTCTAGGGAAAGAATCGTAGCCCCTAATATAAAAATCGCAGCCTCCATCAATATGAGATGCCAGCAATTATTTTAGTCTCCTTGTATTGGAAAGTCCTCATGCAGCAATGGATACAAGGACGGCAGCCTATCCAAAATCATTTCACAGCCACAGCTCCAAGTAGCACTCTCCCAAATTAAATCGCAGCTACGTGGTATTGGTCATACGGACTCCAAATTCAGCATGTAATGAACATAACAAAACACAATTCATTGGCATCAATATCCAACTTAAGTGTATGGAAAAACTGAAGAAATCTGCCATTTCTTCAAGACCAAGACCAAACCTTCCAATTATTCTCCAAATCGATTTTTCCTTCAGACAAATAATATGCATAATAAATGATAATTCTGGCATACAGCAGCACCAGAATTATTTGTTAAATTTGGATCAGATTATATGACTTTTAATTTACTTCAAAATTCAATTTAAGGTATATAATCTCTTAATATATATATGATATATAATTCAATAAAATATATATATATATATATATATATATATCATTCATGTTATTGTAGATGAGTAACTCAGATTACTTATCTTTATGGTACATATCACTGTCGTTGTTTAGTGTCACTGAATCGTATATCGCTGCATCTATGACAATGACCAGTCAGCGATCTTAGATATACATGACAATGACCAGTCTTCTTCTCTGCTGTGCATCGCTCATATCTTGTTCATCGTATCTCATTTACATGAGACATCCCTAAATATTTTCGTTGTATATCCTCACCAATTATGTTGTACATCGCTCATCTCTTATATTATGTTCTTGTATTCGTTGTACATCTGTTCTCTTGTTTTATCTTGCAGTGATCTTTATACATATATGTATATAGGTCTCCGTAGAGACATTACATAGGGGCGTGTCTCTACATGAGACCTGTCCCGCGTAACTCACCAATTCAATGCAAACTCATACGGTGAGTAATATTAACACTAAGATAATACTTGCTATCGTCGGTATGAAGTCAATACATATTATTGACTATAATCATTAACGGTTTATAATAATATTCATATCATACTAACCAATACGATGTGTATATATATATATATATAATAACATTATTATTATTATATAATATTATTTCATATTGATCTATTATTTCAATGATATTTATTTAGTTCAGACCAATATCAATCGGTATGACATATGAGATTAATATTATTTATTTATCAACTATAATATATACATTGTATATGCATATTGATATATACAATAATATCATTATTATTATATATATCAATATGTATATTTAATGTAGAATAATATTATCTCATATCAATTTAATGATGTTTATTTATATTCTCATAATATTATGATCATTTTATCTGATCAAAACTATAAACATCAAGATTATTGACAGCAAAAATCAGAATAAATCTTCAAATGTTTAGTGCACAATTCACCACTCCAATCAGTGATTCGAAGTGCAAAAGATGAGGAATCGGTCCTCCAAACTCTTGTTGAGAACTTCTCAACTATTTCTCCAAATGATTAAAAAGCAAAGCCAATAATGAATAATGAATTCTCCATAGAGTCTTTTTTTTATAATAAAAGAAGTGTGGCTTCTCCAACACACTTTTCACTTAAAAGGCTTCTCGCACTCACTTTCAAATTATAACACAAATGATAAAGTTATTTATCAAGATAAAATTAATAAACAACTTATAATAAAAGCTCCATCAAATAAACTCTATTAAATGCTCAAGAAGCCCAACACCCTGTGCCTCCACTGCTCTGCTAAAAACAACCACCACCCAAAATAGACTTACTTAAAATAGTAAGTCCCTCAAACTGAGAACTTTGCAAGTGAATCTCTAACTCCACTGATACCAATGCCCAAGCACTTTTCTTAAAATAGCAATCATCACGATCACCCAAACTAAGCACTTACTATAAATAGTAAGTCTACCAATTTGACTCAAACGAAGAGCAACCTTGACATCATAGACCTCCAGAGTGGCAACTGATTACTGGCTCTACCACACGACTCTCTCCAACATATCCTGATTAACCTATGAAGGTCACAGAAATAAGCTAATCCCATATGCCTAAAAACGGGGACATTACAGAAGACCAGTGTGAGGAGGAATAAGTGCTCCAGCAACATCCCTAATCACTCCATTTCAGTTGAGGACCAGAATGCTTCCTGATTTCAGCGTGTAGCTCTTCTTTAGCTCTTTGGGAACCCTCGTACAAAGGAAACGAACCTTTTGGTGTTACATTTAAATAAAGCAGTTACAACCACTATGAGTAATGGAGCGTCTCCATTGCATGCTGACCAAATGCAATTCGGCCCAAGCACTATTTCTATGATAGTGGCTGATGCACCGCACTCAATTCCCGCAACCACCTTTTCCCTTCATCCATCTTTCACCAAATTGGTTTAAATCAAGTGGTGTACCCCCTATGACTAATGAAGCCCCTCTATCTCATTATGATTAAACCCTCTTAGTCTGGCCAAATACAATCCAGGCCTATAACATTGTTTCTGTGACAATGGCTGATGCACCACACTCCATTCCAACAACCACTTTTTCCCTCAACCATTGTTCACCAAATTGGGTTAAACTCTAGCTTGACCTGAAGTCCCACAAAGCATATCCCTGTCTCTCTTATTTCCATATTTCAGCTCATGGAATCCTCCTGCTGAACAGCCACTTCCATCTTCAAATAGTACTACAAACCTCACCTTTTAGTCTAAAGTTACCAGCGCTCCTAATCATTTAAAACATGATCCTAACTTTGTTGACATACTTAATGAAAATTTTGAGGCTATCCGACATCAGAATAAGTAGATAAGAGATGCCTGCATCCACAATCCCTTCATGGACAAGCCTTTTAAGGCTTTCTAACATGCTTGGGAAGCAACTGAAGCACATTGAAGAACATGTGCCAATAAGGTAAATGTCATTATTGAAAGCCATGAACACACATTGCAAGCAATTGATTCATTGCTTCTCTTGAAAAATGTATGAAATACTGGATTATCTAAGTACAATCTGAATTTAACTCCTCTTCTCACTCCCAACCATCCGCTAAACATGAAGTATTTCATGGGGAAGGCTCCAATCACACACACATGTGAAGCAAATACTGACATCAGGCTCTAATCCATGGTCCAATAACACTCAATGATCAACCCATCATAATTACACACAATGGATGAGGAAAGTCACTCTGAACCCCTTATGGTTGTCACTGCTTGGGGAACATGTAAATTCCATTTGGGAATCCATACATAAATATTGTATAGATGCTCTAGTTCTTATATTTTCATGTAGTCCTCTTTTTCCTAGCCAATACATTATGTACAAAACAGTAGTCTTTTCATAGAACTGGCTGCCTGTCTCAAGTATTTATGCTGTCCTCTCTCTTTAAGCAAATATTAATGTACAACACAGCAGTCTTTTTTAGTAGCAGCTGGTTGTTCCTATTGATCATTTTGTTATTCTCCAGCAGAGCTCTTTTATCATTTTCTCTCTTATCTGCTGATCTAGCACATCATGAAGCTGGTCTAATCTGTTGACAGACATTTTCTTTTTAATTATTCTTTTTTATGAATATAAATATTTACTTTAATTGAATTGTTATGTACAGTACAACAAGCACAGGTTATGGATTGGCATCTTTCAATGTTTAGAGTCTTAGACCCAAGCCCAGGCAAGTTACAGCTGCCATTTGGCCTCCACCAGACCCAATGCATGAAGGCGAAGATATAGAAATTAGTGCTTTTAGGGGAAATGTTTAATTGCAAATTGTACATGTCTCAGTTTTGGTACTCTGAAGAATCGGTTCTTTCACCTTGAGCATCAACACAGAAAATAAGTATTTACCTTTCACAAGTTCGTCATAGAAGGCATAACAATAGGACATAGGCAAATGCTGGAAAGAGTTTTGAGTGCTATTCTCATAACATTACCCTGAGCAGTGCTGTTTCTGCAAAAGGGACAATCACGATCTTATTGCTGATAGCCAAAATCTCTTGTAAATGTTAAATCTCAAAATTTGTTTTTTTTCTTCTCATTGGCTGGCCACAACCACACCTTTCCCATTTTCAGTAATATAAAATATCTAATTTTAAAAAAAAGTCATTCATATCTAGTCAGAATATTTACAGTCTGTTACTGCTAACTTAAATATGAGAGCTGACTCATAGCTCTCTTTTGAAACAGTGAAGAATGCAGTTTTGTCTTTCCTCGAAGGGTGCTTTTTCCTTGGTTGGATAACATCTTCATATGTGACTACTTGCAAGCCAAAGAAACTTTTCAGGTCAGTATGGACATCTTATAATTTTATGTCATTGTATTGCTATTTGTTTGCAATTTAGAATATTGTTAAATTCAATATATAGTTGTATTTGGACAGTAATGGTTATGATCATTTTGGGAACCTTGTCAATGATGGATTGTTTCATCCTTGAGTTGTTTAATGGATGATTTTTTGAAAAGAGATCAGGCCTTACTCTCATGCAGGATGCTTCATATGTTTGCATTATGGACTTGTAAAACGTGAGTGTGAAGTATCAATACAACTGAAGCTAGGAACCCAGATCTTATTTTGTTTATAAGAATAGTTGTTGCCTTGTATTATAGATAAGTCAATTCTTTGAACAACTAACCGTAATCTAATGATGAATATGTACAACAAGCATGCATGCTCTCTTTGTGAGTGTGTGGACTGTAGAGTTCCCTTCTGCATCACTTGCTAAAGCCTTCTTTATAAAAATGTTATGAATAATTTTCAGTGTTAAATTGCGATGCTCATTGTTAAATTAATTATGAAATACTGGTCAGTTGGTACTTCTTGTATGGTGAATATAGATAGCATTTTGTTGGCGTGTAATCTCCAATATTGATTATATATGCTTCACTAGTGAGATCTCAAAGATAAGTGTCTTAAGATATGTTTTGGCAAGCACTTTGGCTAATCCTCCTTTCTACCCATTCACAGGATTTACATGAGCGTTGTGAAGAATTGATGTCCATGAAAAGTCCACTGGATCATTCAAAAATTCTTGAGCCTGAGGAGTCTGGGTCTGCATCAATTGGGATGTCATTCTGGGGTATGGTGGGTGGAACCCCATCTTCAACCTGCACGAAGGGAAATGATGATCCTGGAAAAACTGAAAAAGAATCTATCACCAACTTGTCCAAATCGAGGGTAGTAACATTTGGAAGTTTGCATGGTGCAGTTGCTCTAATCATTGTCATTCTTGCCATATTGATTGCACTAATAATGTCAGCAACTGTTTGGAGAACAAGAAATGAATGAGAAGTACTAAAATTTCTCATTCTTGAAATTTTCCATTTTCATTTCATTCAGTGGTCTGCTTTGGTGGTTACAGGCTAATCTCATTCAGATGAAACACAAAAATGTGGAAGCGTGTTAGATTTATTTTGGGATGGTCTATATATTCAAATTTTTGACTTGGGATATTGGTTGGGAATCCTATATACAGGAAACCTAACATTTCAGTCATAAAAAACAAAATATTGGGATTTAAACTATTTGGAGATGAAGTTTAGTATTTGTTTAAATAGATTGTGCCACTTTACCCAGGGATGGATTTAAGGATCTTGTGTCAAAAGACTCAAAACACTAAAAACAGTGTGGTACAAGTTAAAGTGAGTGCCCCAAATTCCAATAGAAAAGTCAAGATATGGAAAACACAAAAGAAAGATGGACTATTCACCAGACCTTTTGATATAAATGAATTTATTAAGAGACTAAGTATGGCCCTGATCAATATTCACTTGAATTTAATTAAATGGAAAAGTTAAGATACAGAAAACACAAAAAACAAAGATGGACTATTCACCAAGACTTTTGATATAACTTAATTGGTTCAGAGAATGAGTATAGCTCAATATTCCATTTGATTTTAATTGTTAAAAAAATATCATTGCCTTATTATGGTCTGCTCCAAGAAAATTTCGAATCAAGATCTTTTTCCATGTCAATTTTGTCGTCCAATCTTATGGTGCTTTTTGTTACAAGGTAGGTGACAAGCATATGACACTAGCAAAATCAATTGCTCTGGGCAGAGATATAAAGATGACTTTTGTAAAGAAAATGTATGGGTTGACTTCACAAGGTTTATAAGTGAGAAGCTCGTGTTTCTGGTAAACTCCAGATATAAAAATAATATTTTATTTCCTAGCAGGGGGTATCATCATGAATGTTGGGCAGGATATCTGTCATTTTGATTCAGTCCCGGATTCATGTATCTATTAATAAAACTTGTTCACTTAGTCATTATAATGTGCTTACAAGCTGTCTCAATGTTTGCCTAAATTCAGACCGTGCTAAACATTTTGGCATCATTATGGAGTTCATATTGGCACAGGGATTAACAATTTGTATTAGTGACAGAACTAAGACAATGTTTACCAGGATATCCCTTTTTTCATCTCCATTAGTTGCAGAGGCGCTAGGAAGGAGAATCTTCAAACCCCTAACTTGTAGACGCTAACTAATGGTGGCATTGTTTAATTGAAAATATCTTGAACAACTTTGAGTTCATTAGATTGAGGAAAAGGTTGAGGGTATCGCTTTTTCAAAACAAGGTTGTTAATTCTCTTATGATCGTTTTGTGTCTTATTTGAAAATTATTTTTTTGAAATATGAAGAGTTGCCAAAATTAAAGAAAATTGAAGCATTATCATTGATAGGAAATAGGTAAACTTTATAGTGTATCAGACTTATCAGATTAAGTTCTAACGAGTCTAAACATCAATTTGTAGATGACATAGTTTGGAATAATATAGATGTACATGCACGAGCTATTATATTAGTTTTCCTAGATATATTCTTTTCATTGTTATTAGTGGGATAGGGAAAGCTTTTGAAACTATGCAAAGACAGAGCTTTGAAAACAAAGTGAAAAGATAAGTGGTTAGCAATTTTGATGATTGACAAACTCGATGCTTTATACTAGTAGATGATATTCCATTGTTGAGGGAAATAATTTGAAAGCAAAGTATGGCTTGGAAATGTAACGAAGTTGTAGGGCTAAATGGAGTTCAACAAGCATGTTGTTGTCGACTACTTTCAAGCTTCGTGATAAGGATATGGAAACCATGGCTTCTACTTTGATCCTTCATTCATCATTAAAGGAGCAAAAGAATTAGATTTGATGTCTTAAAAAAATGTGGAACTATATTAGATATCAAGTGATGGGTATTTTGATATGACAATCTTATTGAAAGAAGCAAAATTAAGATTATTGTTGACCTTGATTTTGGGAAACAAATAAGGGTGCTCAAGAGTATGGAAGAATATGAGATTTGGCCTTCATTTCTCTCAATTGTTTGGCGATGCACAAGCTCCTTGGTTGGGTGCTATCTTTGAAGTTCCTAGTTTGTAGACTTGGGTTAAAGCGTATGTGATTGTCCATGAGTAACCAATGATAAGGTGCAAGAGGTGGCGTGTGGTTTGATAGTGGTATCTCTAGTGCTTTCTTTTTAATAAAATCTATATTTTTTTATTAGAAAAGTAGGAATTTTGAAAGGGCCTGAAACTTTTTACATTACGTAAGAGCGTGTAGCACAATAGGACAATAAGGGATAGACAAATGACAAGAATCAATGAAACTACCAAGGACAACAACCATAAAACAACCGCAAAGATGGACACAAAGCAAAAACTACCCAAGAAAGTAGGATTATAACCAAAACCCAACTAAATAATGATGGTTTAAAAAAGTTCTATAAAGATTTTTGGTTAACCTTGTAACCAAGGTTGTTCTCCCCTAAATACCTTATTTTTGAAACAAGGATTATCCTAAGAGGCACAATAAGGTAGCATTTGAGAGTCTTCCATAACAACCTATTTTAGTTGTTCTTCTTGGTGTTGGTAACTTTTGTTGTGTAGCCTTAATATCATGTCAATTTTGTATGTTAAGCTAATCCTTGTGTTTTGTTGTCTAGGCTTTTGGCCTAATTTTTGGATTGTACAAATATGCTATTACACTTGAAGGATAGGGCTCTAATAGAAACCCAAATTCACATGATATTATACTTGAAGGATTTGGCTCCAATAGAAACACAAACTATCCTCTAAGGGGAAAAAAAAGGTGCTCAAAATTGTGTAGATTATGACCACAAATATTGTCAATTGAATACATTTTTATCAAGTTGAAAGTGAATAGATTTGTTTGTAAAAATATACCACATGAAGAGTAGAAAATATTGTTATAGATAAAGAACTCTCAGAACTGTGAGGAATTCAAGAATCACTTATAAGTGATAAAAATAAAGGGGATAGAGAAGATGTTTTGGGAAGCTCATAGACAAGCTCAAAATAACAAGCTAAAATACTTGAAAAGATGAGAACACTCCAAGTTAAGAGTGAAAAGGATAGCTCAAGTGATGTATATATGTTAGGAGAATGCAACTTGGTTTTGAGTGAATGCCAATTTAAGGTGGCCTAATAAATTTGTTTCAACCACTTGGATGATGTTGATCTTACTATCAAGGACATGGAATAATGAGCTAATAATATTTGGAAAAAAGTGTTTAATATTGATCATTAACATAGAAGTGGAAATTGTTTGACCTAGAAAGCATTGAGAGATAGCTAGTACCCAAGTAGGACATTGCTATATCTCACATAAATTGTTGATCTATTATATTGTAAATGGATGAAGCTGAGAGCCTCCCATTTCACTCTATTAGCTTGAAATTTCCTTATTAAGTTCTCATGTAGAGCCATATTATTAACTTTGAGTTCAATAAATTTGACAAACGTGAACACACTAAACTTAATAATTATCTTGAGGCTCATCTCTTGAAACTTTTCCAATTGTCCTACATGTATTCCTTGAAGAAGCTATAACTTGGCTCTTCAAAAAATCTCTTTCATATCTTCTAATTTGATTTTCTTGATAAATGATACTACGAACCTTGAGTAAACTATCAATCCATTAAATTCCAATATTGTCATGTAGAGTTACCCTCCCTATCATTGGGACAAAGAGTAAAAGAATGGTGTTAACATCTCTTAGAATGTTTTCACAAGTTCAAATATTATTCATAACCTAAAAAATATATTGTAAACAAAGTTTCTAGTGGTATTCTAAATCCTTTAACTTATTTCCATATGATAGAAAAAATAATACTGGTAAGATGCTTCTCCAAGGGAAATGAATTCCAATGGTCTTGTTTGCTTGAACTTGTTGATTTAATTTATCAGTGTCCTTTTAGCTCTTAAAACCTCAACATTGTTAGTTTATTTCAAATTCTCACAAGGATTATACCAATCTATAGAGATCTAACAAAACTAAGCACTAGATAAATAATAAAACACAAAGAATAAGGAGAGATAATACTCGGATTACAACTTTAATCTCCACAATGTGTCTTCTTCAATGTAGATATAGCCCACCTAGGCTCTTATCCAATTCTGATCCAAATATTGTAAGCACTCAGATCTAAACCTAATCCTTGCTTAGATGCTAACTAGATCTGATTACATTAAATCACCAAGTGCTCTAGATTGCTCTCATGGATTTGCCCTTCAATCCCTTGAGATCACTCGTATTTTTGCCCTAGTTCGCCTTCCCTAGGGCTTCTACTGTTCGCCCTAGGTCTGCTCCTTTTAGGGCTTCATTCTACCCTAATACTAATTTGCACTCTTCATGAATTTGTTGTTGCTGCTACAATTCGCTGCAAGTGATAAATTGCAGCCTTAGAATAATCGAACCTTGAGGAGAAGACAATATGTTATGTCTTTGATATGCTTCTCAAGATTCAATCCTCAATATATATGTGAATGGGGAGGCTACTTAAAGGGGCTGACTTGAGCCTTGATTATTTAATTCTCCTCAAGAGGCCGACTTGGGCCCTTTAAATAACCTTTGTTTATTCCATTCAAATACATATTAAATCGATCTCCTAATAAACAATGAATAACAAATATCTCTATATTTATTATTATTATTTATATATCGATCTATAATAAATATATTCTATATATTTATTATTATCCAAGGTAGTAGATATTTGTTGTAAAGGCCATAATATCAACACTCCCTCTTGGTCTTGAGGCAAAGATCCACTCATGGATCCTTCATCACACAACATAACAAAAATGAATTTCATAGATCTCTCATCTATGAAGGTAGATCTCCGTTCTACCAATTTTGATAAGAACACACATGTTCATTATCATTTCCAACCATATATTTCATATCCATATGAAAATCATGGTAACATCAAATCACAAGATTTTTACCAACGGGATGTGGATTTACTAAATCCACGAGTCTCTGAGACTCAAAGCATAAAACATAACAAAAATGGATTCATTATCCACTGATGCCATAGATCTCTCATCTATGATAGTAGATCTCTATCTACAAGATATACCGAGAACACAACTGTTCTTCATAAACCATACATCTCATATTCATATGAGAAACATCATATCATATGATGCTTACCTTCCAAATGTGGATCTCCTAGATCCTTTGGTCTCCATGACCCAAGAATATCAAGTCCATGATATTCATGATAACATTAAGTCCATGATGCTTATCAACCATAAGTGATGTGAAGTCCATGATATCAAATATTTCCAATCAATTTGTGAATTTCCTAAATCCACTAGTCACCTTGACTCTTTTGAATATCAAGTCTACGATATTCATGGTATCATCAAATCCATGATGTATACCGACTAATCTGTGGATAACCGAATCCACGAGTCACCAAGACTCAAGAAATGTCAAGTCCATGACATCAAACCAACATCAAGTCCATGATGTTAAGAGCATTGGTCTAACGAATATCAAGTCCATGATATTCACCAAGTGCTTGGAGTAATGGCCTATCGACATCAAGTCCATGATGTCCACCAATTACGCAAATGTGGATCCCTGATCCACGAGATATCAAATCCATGATATCCTTGAGCATTGGTCTAACGAATATCAAATCCATGATATTCACCAAGTGCTCGGAGCAATGGCCTCCAAACATCAAATCCATGATGTCCACCATATGCTAAACATGGATCCCTGATCCAAGAGATATCAAATCCATGATATCCTTGAGCATTGGTCTAACGAATATCAAATCCATGATATTCACCAAGTGCTCGAATGTGGATCCTTGATCCACAAGATATCAAATTCATGATATCCTTGAGCATTAGCTAACGAATATCAAGTCCATGATATTCACCAAATGCTCGGAGTAATGATCTCTTGACATCAAGTCCATGATGTCACCATATGATCAACAATGGATCCCTGATCCATGAGAAGAATATCAAGTCCACGATATTTTCTAAGTATCCAATTCACAAGAAACAACTTAGCCATATGCATAGATGTAATCAAATGAATCAGACACAACCAAATGTATCTCATAATCAAAATTTTATCTCATGAATCCACATAAGTATAAGAGTAACCAATATGATCATAAGATTCAATTTCAATGTAAAGAAAATGTGTTCACACATAGAACCACATGTAATATAGACTCAACTATATAAAAGAAAGTATGATCCATACATACACAATAAGCCACTAAAGTATGCTAACTACATACACAATAAGTAGCCAAATCAAATGCAGTTCTCTCATAGAACAAGCATAATCCATAGACAAGTCTTAGTCATGAGCATAATCACATAAGTCTCCAACATATAACCGAATGTAAAGCAATATAGACCCTTCTATAAAAGATGTATCCACCTATATATATGATTAATAGCAAAGAACATATAAAGGATAACATATACCCATATAAAGTATCTCTAAGCATCATACTGAATGACCCAAAAAATGCCAATTGTAAAATGCAACATACACAACATGTGCCAATGTAAGTGTGTTCCAATGTATGCACCCATGCATCAATAAGGAGAATAGTTAATCAATTATACTAACAATTAGTTGTGTATTTTCCCATAACAACATAAGGTATAACATGTGTCATAACAGAGATATGTTCTCAAATAAACATGAATACAAGCCAAAGAAGGTATATATGCTAAAGCCAATAAAGTATGTTGTTGTTTTCTCAAGCATAACTCACACAACAACTAGTATAATGTATGCCAAATAGATAGATAGCTATGTAAGTTGCCACAGTTGTATATAGAAAAACTCCCTCTCAATATGCAATAGATACATACTAGATTAAATCAAAAAATCCAATGCTAATGTAAAGGCCAACACAACCCAATGTTGTCAATGTACTGAAGTACTTCTTTCACATAAACAATCAATGATAGTTAATTGGTTATGTATGTCTCCATAATGTAAAATATGTTAAGGCAACATAAAGTGTGCTCTCACACATGAATGATACATGAACAATTATCCAGCTATACCAAAAGCATTATGTCTCAACTATATGTCATATATAGACTTAGCCATAACAGTGAAGAAGGGTATGCTAACATAAGCCAAGTGTTTTGTATAAAAAGGAAGTATGTTTCCAAACATACATAAGATATGTAACATATGTAAGGTAATGTTAAACATAACATATGCCAATGTAAGGTATGCTCTCAAGCAACATAAAGAAGTTCATACATAACATAAATGTAACACAATGTATATAATGTGAAGTATGCTCTTCATACATAGAATGTCAGATAATCATTTATGCTAATAAGACATTCCTAACCAGCTAATCCAATCAGCTATGCATGTTCCACACATACAATCATATATCAAAACTAACCAATTATGATGATCAAGCCAATGAGGTATAATCCTACCCATACATATGATCAACAAAACATAAGGAGTTCACAAAACAAAATTGAGCCCATAGTTGAACTCCCTCTTAAACCATATGCCTACAAATAAGTTACCCAGGGTATATGATACTCAAGGAGACCTATTCCCTCTAGATGATCCTAAACAAGGTTAAGACTCCCTCAACCAGTAAAGGAAGGAAAAATATGCCAATAAGATCATGTAACTCTGAATCCATATGTAGCCAATGTATGCTTCCCATAATGTATGTCAATGCTAATAAGTCAATGAACCAACCAATAACATGCCATATGCCACTAAGCCATGCCAATAAGGGATGATCTTACACATCCATGATTAAACTCTTCTTAAGCTTAGACTCCCTCTTAGGTTAGTTTGGACTAACTAGGGCAATTTTCACATTCAATCTTAATGCAAAATTTAGACCTACTTTATGCTCTTCATATATAAAATCAAAATTATGTTTAGCCAAACCCCCGGTTACCATTCTTCCTTAGTTTTGAAAGAGTTAGACTAAATTTCTAAATCTGAAATGGATCTTTTACTCAACCAACGCTTTGATACCATGTTAGTTTATTTCAAATTCTCGCAAGGAATATATCAATCTATAGAGATCTAACAAAACTAAGCACATGATAAATAATAAAACACAAAGAATAAGGAGAGATAATACCCAGATTATAGCTTTAATCTCCACAACGTGTCTTCTTCAATGTAGATATAGCCCACCTAGGCTCTTATCCAATTTTGATCCAAATATTGTACGCACTCAGATCTGAACCTAATCCTTGCTTAGATGCTAACTAGATCCGATTACAATAAATCACCAAGTTCTCTAGATCACTCTCATGGATCTGCCCTTCAATCCCTTGAGATCGCTCATATGTTTGCCCTAGTTCGCCTTCCCTAGGGCTATTGTTGTTCGCCCTAGGTCTGCTCCTTTTAGGGCTTCATTCTGCCCTAATACTAATTTGCACTCTTCATGAATTCATTTTTGATAAAGGGAAAAACAGGTTTTGAAGGGGTCCTGAAACCCTGTACAAAAAGTAATTGAAGATATTCAACAAAAGCCCTCAAAATGAAACGAACATCGCAGACAATGTAAATGAAATACCAAGTTTTGAAGGGGCCCCGAAACCCTATACCTTACTGGAACTTAAGATAAAACTATGAAGGTTCCAAACAAAGATAACCCCAACAACAAGAGGGGACTAACATTTTGTACCCTTCTTGTGGGAACAAAGGGTCATATCAAAAGAGGATGGAAGCTTCTTAGAAGATTTTCCTTTAACTGAGATCCACCCATCTTCAACTCTAGCTGCTGCATCCTGCCAGCATTACGAGTCCAAATAGAAGAACCAACACCCAGCAAAGGAGTTGGAACAACCTATGATACTCCCTACAAGGAATCAACAACACTCCCAGCAAAGAGAATAAAAAGAGGAGGAGCAGAAACATCAGAACCAGCACCACCTGCCAAAGTCGCAATAGGAATAGTAGCATCACCCATCGAGCAACCAACAGATACCTCAACATCAACCCCCAGAGACTTAGGGGGACCAGCAGACAGGCAAGCATTACCAGCCAGCAACGTAGGAGCCAAAATAGAATCAGCCAAAGGACTAGCCGAAACAGTGCTAGAAATCGACTGTTCAACCACTTGCACAAAGCTTCAGTGGGAAGAAACCTTCTCAACTGTATAGTGCTCAGATGAGGCGCCCTTCCACCACGAGGCAAATTTTTTAGCTTTCTGGATATCACATTGAGAGGCGACATGCCCAGTCTTAAAGCATCGTCGACATCTAAATGGGAGACCCTCATAGTCCAATTGCTGGATCCAACTTCTACCCTGAGAAGAAAAAAGTTTAATCTCCGAAGGCAGGCCTTTGGAAATATCAACATCCACCAGGATATGAGCATAAGTAGAGTGGAGTAGCTTTGAAGAATTATCATCCATCATTAACATTTCCCCTATGGCATCCCCCACCGTCTCCAAAATGGAATCAATCCATAGATGGAGGGGAAGATGAGGGAGCCTAGCCCAGATAGGTTGCAAATCAAATGATTCAGAGGATGGGTCAAAATCGGAATGCCAGGGTTTCAGCAAAAGCATGTGTCGATCATCCCAGCAAAAAAAGTTTTGACACAAAATAAAGTCCCTATTGCCAACAATTTCAAATTTAGCCACAAAAAAACCCTTGGCCATAGGTAAGATATGAACAGTACCAGATATTATTGGTTCCCAATGGCTAGAGATCCATGAGTGAAGATCAGGCAGAGAGGGCCATAAACCCTTGAATCTGCATATCATCCCATGATCAGACAGAACGGAAGCAACCCCATCGATCTCCGAAAGGATATCATCATCCAGCTCTACAGCAATATGTCTCTTAACCAAGAAAGCACTCCGAGGAGTACCCTTTGCAGCGACATGAATCTTGGGCAAAGGGGCCACAGAGGGTCATCCTTGCGACGAAGATCCTTTCAGGGCTGGAGATGCAGCAGCCTTTGAAGCCATAGCAGAAACCCTAACTGGTGCTGACACCGCAGTAGGAGCCATACTAGGCAACGACACATCTAAAGAGGCCCTAACGGGCACAGAAACACCGCTTCCCACAGCGAGAGCAGAGGCGGATGCCTTGCCGGGTGCCAAGGTAAGGGGAGGAGCATTGGCCTTCGAAAGATCCCGCGTAGACACAGACTCGCCCAGAGCTAAGGCAACGGAAGCGGGAGTTGCAGCGGAAGCAGAAGCTGCAGCGGGATTGGGAGTGGGAGCCATTGTTTATCTTCATGAATTCGTTGTTGCTCATGTTGCTACTACAATTCGTTGCAAGTGATAAATCGCAGGCTTAGAATAATCGAACCTTGAGGAGAAGACAATATGTTATGTCTTTGATATGCTTCTCCTCAAGATTCAATCTTCAATATATATGTGAATGGGGAGGCTACTTAAAGTGGCTGACTTGAGCCTTGATTATTTAATTCTCCTCAAGAGGTCGACTTGGGCCCTTTAAATAACCTTTGTTTATTCCATTCAAATACATATTAAATCGATCTCCTAATAAACAATGAATAACAAATATCTCTATATTTATTATAATTATTTATATATCGATCTATAATAAATATATTTTATATATTTATTATAATCCAAGGTAGTAGATATTTGTCGCAAAGGCCATAATATCAATAAACATGATTGGTAACATGAGCCTCATCCATATTTTTTTACTAGAGTGATACATTATTGTTGTCAAATCTCTGTACAAAGATTCTAATGAAACTTAGGATTATGTATATTGATCTTGTTCTTGTTATGTTGTTGACCATCTAACACATCTCAATAGTGTTTTTTTACTGTTGCATACCACAATATACTTTGTAATGACCAACCCATCTATGTTAAGAGTGATTATTGCTTCCTTACTCTACAAACTATCCAACAACTTTTAGAAATATTTTTGCATATTCTCAATCGCAAGCTTGTTTTGCTTCCCTTGAAAAGTTGCTCAAATATCTTAAAACTAGACACCCTTACTACTTTTACCATATTTTCGTACTTCTTTGTAACCTCCTTGTGTTTATGTGAGTCCCTTTGTTCTCAAACACATCCTCATTACATCCTCCACATTTATTGATAAACTAAGTAATCTTGTGCTCAAATTTATTACGACACCAAGAATGCACACTCACAAATATATACATAGATATACAAATATATGTGTGTACATATACATACATATGTACACAGATACACTTGTGTGTGTATGCACACACACGTGTACACACACGCATGTATGTTTGTACTTGTCCACCATATGCTTATATATAATTCAACCTTCTTACAATTCCTTCTCTCTCTCTCTCTCTCTCTCTCTCTCTCTCTCTCTCTCTCTCTCTCTCTCTCTCTCTCTCTCTCTCTCATATTGGATCTTTCCATAAATAAATATCTATTTGCATCATATCACTATCTTAGAGGGTGTCTCTTAAGCTAGGAGCTTTGCAACCTCATTGTGGTGGTTTGTTGTAGGATCTTTATAATTGTTTTGGCTTTAGTTAATCCTCTACTAACATCATCATCCCTTTCAAAACTTTGTCTTGTCCTCAAGATAACTCTAACCTTGTGTTGGAATAATGGATTCATAGCTCTCCCCAAGGTTAGCAAACATGTTTATCTCGCTATACCTTGGCTTATTGAAGAAGTTGATTCTCTACATTGATTTGTATTAGGAGATGTTCTTTTGGTAGTGTGCTGGGGATTCAAACTTGTTGAGCTAAATTTTGTGCATCATTAATAAACTTTGTGAATTGTGCCAATTGTAGATTGACCACCACTTGGTTTGGTTGTTTTCTCTCTTTGATCTTGGAATTGCTAAAATTTCACATGTAAATCTTTCATTTGTGTCCTGGTCTACCTATACGAATGTTTCAATGCATTATAAGAAGTGGCTACTTGAAGGATGTGGAGCTCAATTTGATCCATCCATGTTTTTTTTTAATGTAACTGTATAAGTCATTGATATCATTCTCCATATTCTTCAATGTATTGATGTGAGTTTCTAATGCTTAGCACTTGGGTAGTCACACACTTCCTCGTTTTGTCATCCATTTTGATCTTCTATAACCTTGCAAGTATGCTCTATCTTATGGTGGCTTTTTGCAACCATGCATCTTGAATTACACCATCTATCAATAGCTTTATCCATGGTGCAAGGAGTTGAGAAGGATCTCTTTGTTATTGAGGACATTTATTTTGATGTCTTTGAGACTATCCTTCAATTGCTCTGTATTTTCTATATGCAACTTGAAGATATATTTTGTTGTTGCCTAGTGCAAAAGGTCTTCCAATTGAATTTTTTTGAGAGGAGAGATATTAGAGGGTCAACTTGGGAGCCAACCAATGGTAATTGGAGTAGTTGTGGAGTGATCACTAGTTGGATTAGTTTTTTGTTTTGCTAGAAAGTCCTTAATAGAGTTCATAGGGAGGTAGTGGAGGATGATGACATGTTAGAGATATGTGGAGAGGCTAGCTATTGGCCTGTGAGGTTTTTGTTTGAAGATGGTACATCTTCCTATTTCTCTTCTTTCTCATTGAGCTCCCTATAGACTTACTATGTAGCTTTATTGATCTCCTCTTGAATTTGTTTAATTGTTCCTGGCTTCCCAAGATTTAACTTATCTAGTCTTTTCTTTGATCAGAGCTCTCTGCCCTATATCTGAGCCAATTTGTTTTGGTTCAAGGTAGCAGAAGTGAATTCTTCCACAATGATAGCTTTGTCGAGTTTTCTTCTTCATGGCATCTCGCTCTCTCTTTTCTTTTAATGTAGCAACTAGTTGGACTAAGAGTTTGTCCGTTAGATATGTTGAAATGGTATGACATTGTTGTCATTGATGACAAAACCTATGATCTTGTGTTTTAGATGACATACAATGTGATATGGTGGTGAAACATTATTGATCTATCCTATCGTGTGCTTTGTCGCTAAGTTGTATGGAGTGGATCCTCGATTTGGTTATGTGAGCACTTTTTGTTACATCTATTGAAGAGAGTTAGTATAGAATTATGTTGTTCAATGTTTTGACAAGATGCATTCATTCGTGTTCTTCTGGTTCGTTCTGAATTTGATGATATCTAGACATGGTTCTAGTTGTGTCGTTCACGTCGACAACAAAATATACTTTGTGTACCTCAATTTGTATCTTTCAATTTTTTTGTTATGTAACATGCTTATCTTATGTATGATCTATCTATGGGTCTCATGGTAACAAGGAAAGAATATCTTAACGTGCAACCTATCTTTTGGGTTTAATGCTAGCGTGCTTTAATAAATATTTCATTTTTTTGTTATTCATGCCAACATGTTTGATAGGCCGACTCATTGTGGAGTTATATCATTTCTATGAATATATATAGATCATCTTTTTGGTTTTCATATGATGGTTATGTGAAGTGTGAAGTTGTGCAAAGTAGAAGATAAGGTGATGCGAAAAGGTAAAAGATAGTTAGTGAAAGGAGATATAATATAGAGTTTGTGTGAAGAGGTAGAGAAGGGGTTTTTGCAGTTGATTCCCATCTAAATCTTTTGCAAACAAATACTGTGATATTAACCAAAATTGAAGTCATGCATATCATATGCAACCCCATCAATTCAAGTTTTGATTGTAAGACATTTTTGTATTAGCTATGATAACTAGTTTTTGTATCTAGGGAAATTAGCTTGACTGACAGTGAGCCCATCAGCAGTGAGCATTCATTGTTAAAAACACCTTAACTGGTGTTCATATTCATGAGAATTAGCTTCTCCCTTGCTTTTCCCATATTGGGTTTTCCACGTAAATTTGGTGTTTGTTGTGCATGGTGTTTCTTATATGCTTTCATGTTCATTACCATTTTATTATCTGATTGGATTGCTACCAGATAAATTAAGTTTAAATGTATCTTTGGATAACTGATTCAACCCCCCACCCTTTCCCATCTCTTAGTTATCTGGACTATTCAACAAGATCTTCCAAGGTAGTGTTAGAGGCCACCATATATCTGATTAGTGTTGCTTCAATGATTGCTCTATTACGAGTGACCATATCTTCATAGATTTGGAATGTATTTTCCAAGAGCTCCTTTTAGAATAACCCACTATATAAGGAATTTCCCTTTATTAATATCTCTGATTGTTTTTTCGCTGGTTGCTCTTCTCCCTTGTTTCCCTCTTTTGAAGGGGAAATCTCATTTTGTGCTTTCTATTTTTTTCTTTTTTTTCTTCGCATTCATCTAAAGGAGTGTCTCTAATGCTTCACTATCCAAGAAGTCTCAATTCAATGTGGATGCATAACTAAGTTTGGAAGATCGTGCAAAAAGACCATAAAAATAGTCAACTTATTAAAAATTCCACCAAAATAGTTGGTTGTATGATCACACACAAAGGATTTCTAGATTTTTTTAATTTTATTGTTTTAAAATATAGTTGTTGAAAGTTAAAAATAAGACCTCTGCCAAATCTAGTATTTGTTGAATGTGGAGACACAACTATGTTTGGAAGGCTCATACTAGAAATGCAATGGCAACATTATAGATCCAAAGGAGGAACTAGAGATGAAATGTTTCTTGCATGCTTTTTGAGATTATGAAAGTAGATTACTAACTTGTAGCATAAAGATGACTAAATTTTTTTGAAAAATTGAAAACTCAAAAATATGACATTTTGAAGTTGTATAAAGATAACATTATTTCTTAAAATGAATTTAATAAGGTTGTGTATCAAAATTGTATAGATCCACAAGATGTGAATAATAAATCACCAATAATGTATACATTTGCTTCCAAATGTAGCAATAATATTAAATGTTGCTACAAATGAATCACAATGTGAGTTGTCTTTTTCAAGTTATATTTCTATTGATTGAATACCAATTTAAGCTACACAGCTAAGTAATTTATTCTTGATCCACCTAGACTGTAGCAATTCTAGCATGTGATTAATTTTTGTTAGAAATAAGATTTTTGAAATCAACTTTAAACTATATAAATATCTCTATGGGTAACTTTTTGACACAAGCTTGTGTAATAACTTGTTCACTTTAGTAAACTAATTTCAATTGAAAAAAGCCACAACTCTTGTCTGTTGTAGCACATGCAATATTTGTTGGAAAATAAACTCTACAACCAAGGGTACAATACTAACTTGAATATCTTTTGTTTTTAGCTAGCATGCATTCCACCATGTATGTTAGAATGTTTCAGCTAGTAACTTTCATTATATTTTTATAAACTCAATTAGATTATAATGTTGTTAGTATCTTTTCTTCAAAAAAGATTATTACAATGAACAAATCTATATGTATTTCACAAGTTTCTATTGGCTAAAAGTTATCATGAGTAAGGATGCACATTTAATTAGTCATTTAGGGATTAAACCTTGTCCAATCACAGTGAGAACACACTTGACCATAACAAATAGTCTCACACACTATCAAGTCTTGGATTGTTGTAAGGAGAAAGGGAGGTACATAAATAAAACTTCCCCAAATTCATGTTTGAGTGTCAGGGAAGAGGGCAACTCCTAGGACCCTCATTGTCTAGGTGGGCCTTTGAGGGTCCTAGCTCATTCATTCACCTATTGTTGTTTTAGCACCTTGGTAATGGTTGTTCCCCTCTTTTGGTTTTGGTGTTTCACTATTGTATCTGACCATCTTGGGCTTGCATTTCCTTGCCTTATTATAGCTCTGAATAGGGTTGGGAACTGATTTTCCTGCTTTCTTTTATTCCTTTTCGTTGGTATCTTTGTGCAAGAGTTTGGGCCCTTTCAAAATCCCTAATTAACTTAATAAAAAAATACACATTCACCTTCATCAACTGAACTCAACCCCTTCAAAATTTAGTTGCACTTTTATAATCATCAACTTCATAATTGACTATGCAATATGCCACTAATTTGCTTTGCAAACTAGCAATAATACTTGTTCATAATCAAAATTCCTTGAAGAGTGTTAGGATATTGGTTTCATCAATCCCATAGGTTCCAAAGATAAAGAAATTCTTAATCATATGACCAATCAACAACATGAATTAGATTTTTGTCATTGCCAAAACAAATGGCTCCCTATAGAAGACTTCTTTATATTGACATCTTTAACCAATTACTTAACATTTGTTTATGTATGATTTGGTTCTTAATTTGGCTATAATAGGTCAATGTTGTCAAGCTAGGATCGATGAATATATAGAATGGTGTAACTTTATTGATCTTCAAATAAAAATTACATTCTAATAGGAAATTAAAAATTGTTGGGCTATCATACCAACTACAAAGGAAAACTACCAAAAAAATGAATACAAAACTAAAATGTGTTAACAAATCTCCATTTATGAAAGCCCTTATGAAATCTCCATGTACTAAATATATTTGACGAACTTCCTTTATGTTATAAAAATATCAATTAATTTACCGACATCTTGTTTAGTACCTCATATTCCATAAATTAGACTCATGACATCCCATTCTTCAATTGAAATTAAATAACAACTATAATTAAATGAACTTAAATTCAAAATAAGAATCTTATAGATCTTCTAATACTTGAAAGGCATCCTCAACAAATTTACACACTTATGTATGTTGAAACACATCTATTTGAGAAAGCCCTTATCAATGCTAGGACATTTGAACTTTAATACTGTCAAGCTTCCTTCTGTTAAGACCAATGGGTATTGAAGGGTAGATGTTTCCATTATAAATATTACCCTACAAATCATTATTGTAAATAAAAGTTTTCTAGTTTTCTATGCCATTCCATCCATTTCTTTTTCAATTGAAATTTCACCAATTTTTGACACAATAGATCACATTGTAAATTGTAAAGATTACACACAATTCTTGAAATTCGAACGAACTTCTTTAAATTTTGTTGAGAATGCAAGATTGTAATAAAAAATTCTTCTTAACTGCAATCTGATTTACCTCAAATTCTGATCTTCTAAGAGAACAAGCCAAATATTTTGCTTTTCAAAAGGGCAGTTACGATTTAAAAGAAAAAAGAACTCCAATTTTATTCTGCAATTCAACAGAAATTGCAATTTTCTTCACTGTTACACGATGACGGACAGGCCGAGGCATAGGCTGCAATTCATCCTTTAGAGAGAACAACGTAGAGGAAATTTGTTAGAATTGATAGCCCATCTCAATGATAATGGACTTCACCGCACGAGGAAAATTACTCAGTACCTACTTCCATGCACAGGGTTTGCATTAGATTTGATTTGATGACATTATCAGGTTAGTGGGTTCATTGCAGCGATTGTATTAGTGGGTTTGGTTGGTTAAGTGGTGGTGTTGTTGTGATCAAGGTTCAAATTCTGTTGGGATATTGTGATCACAGGTTTGTGCATTTGCTGATCTAATGTACTTCCGAATTAAAGCTTCAACATTGATAATTAGAAATAAGGTTCTGTTTGTGACCTCGCCAATTGATAATTATAAGTAAAAACTGTACGTAGTACCAAAGAACATATTGTACCAACATCAGCATTTTTAAAAAAAAACTCAGACCAGGATTAATAAACAGATTGAATGGTATCATTTTGTTGATCTTAAATAGAAGGTTACATTCTTATTTTATAAATTTGTATGGAATCATAAAATAGTTAAACTGCCAAACCAATTAGGAAAAAAAAAATGCATACAAAGTTATAAAATGTTAACCCAGAAAATTAAGACATTAACAAATGGGACGAGCTTACAAGAATTTCAATAAGGTCCAATGCTCTTCGGACACTATATTTTGGCTCGCCATCTTTATTTCTCCCTTTGATTACATAAATTGAGACTAATGGAACAAGGCTGCCAGTACAATTAGTTCTTGATGATTGTAATTCATGACTGCACGAATTTGGCCTGAGTTTCTTCAATTGACAGAACAACTTAAAAATGCTCATTATTGTCCTGAACGCATACACAATATGCCTTGCACCCATCCATACTTAAACAATTGATATCCAAATCTGTCTTAGATTATATTCTTGGTCTCCCTTCAATCTCACTTCTATAATAACATTATCGATACATGATATTGAAAGCATTTAATTTGGTTTAACTGACCTTGTAAACAGAGTCGAGGTGATCTCCAAACTCAAATTCTAAAACCTATTCAAGATGCAGTTTGGCTAAGCAGAGATTTAATCGTGTTTGAGAATTGCATGATGATGAAGTAGCTGCAAGAAAAATGTATTCAAATGATAAGTAGGAGCCAATATCTTTCCAGTCAGATTTTACATCTTTTGGTAAGAAATAGGTAACGAATACAGATGAACCCTACGTCATTATAACAAAGGACAGAAATTGGTTTACTTTAACAAACCGATTTCACTGTTTTCTTTGAATGAAAGGAAAATATGACATTCATCCAAACAAATCAGAAAAGACAGTTGCTGAGCTACTTCAGATCCCTATTATTTTGATAAAATCTATAATTTGCATTGGATCTTTTCAAAAACTCCTTGAAGAAGATTGATCTCATTTAATGGTTGTAAATTCGAATCAAATATGCATTTCCTGATTTCTTCTCATATACCAAAGGAATTGATCTCATTTAATGGTTGTAAATTCGAATCAAATATGAATTTCCTGATTTCTTCTCATATACCAAAGGAATGCACCCCTACCCTATATAGAGGGGAATCCCAATCCTGATACTATATTCCTATTCCAGTATTCTTCCAAAGGAATCCATCCCCACCCTATCATAAAAGGGGAATTATAATCCTAAGACTATTTTATAAATTTGTATTCCAGTATTTCTATTCCAATACTCTTCCCAGAATTTGGGGGAACTTCATAGGATAATCAATGTAGGCTTTTATAACAAAATATAAATCAACACTAAACTAGAGTAACCAACAGAAAAATGCTTCTGGAAAAGCCTGACAGAAGATTTTACATACACAAGAATAATCAGGCGAGTATCAGAATTCTATTTTATTGAAAATTGATATCATTGTTAGTGTTGTATACTCCAATAGGTTAAGTAAAGGTTTCTAAAATGTCTATGAACAAAGTAAAACTAGAAACTAAAAACTAAATTCATTCTGAAAAAGTTTATAACACAAACATTTTTCTGATAAAATGTATATCTGCGAATCTCCTTAATTTTGACACATTATAATTCCACTTGCCATTATCTAGAAGCCTCATTTTCCCTAAATCTAATGAATAATGAACCAGCAAATAGATACATAAGCCACAAAGACAGAGCACACTCCCAAATTGCCCGTTGGCAAATGAACCAACGGTCCAATCAGCGGTGCTGCGTACCACTAATGCTTTCACAGCTGATGAATCCCACCAGAATATTTCAATCCAGAAGTAATCTGCCGACCCAAAAGGCAAGTTAATCAAAGGGATATGTTCAACTTCAGGGCAGGTCCGGTGAACATTGTTATGACAAATACCACCACACCTGGCATCTAAGCCCGCTAATGAACATACTATGCAGTGCAACCCCTCAGAATGTGATTCTTGAAGCAAAGTAATCATACCACAAATACCACACCTTGTCTAAACTAGTCACATACATTCAATAAACTATAAAAAACAGAGATCTTAGATCACAAATCATATTGACTAATATAATATGAATGAACGACAACAAAGACAAATCATATCAATGATTTGGGCTTGAGAGATTTCTATGCCCTAAATCAGCAATATGACATGAAAGAGTAACAAATGAGAAAAACACAATAAAGGCAAGTGGTCATCTCTAATTTCCCATCCCTTCTTCCGCATGCTCTCACATATGCTCAATGTTTCATGAAGCCAACCCAAAAAAAAGTAACTATAAACTACTCAAACAAACAGAAATTGCCTATAAGGAAGTGATACATAACCAAACCCCCGATAAAGTAAGAAGCAGGCCCAGGAGAGTGTGCAGAAGATGCATGGTCTCACCAAGGGCTAATCCTGCTACTGCAGTCGCTGCAAAAGTTACTGCATTGGTTACAGGCACTGCTAAGGAAATCGGGCTATCCCCCAATATTAGAAAGAATCCAGCTGAGGCTGACAAATTGATTAGGAATGGAATTGAGTATTGCCACACACAGAGAAGACTTACCCACTCTTCAATGTAGTTGACTAACCAATCAAAACCCGAGCCCTGATTGGAAACTGGTAAGGGTTTCTTCTGTTTCTTGTTTTTGTGCTGTTCAGAGATGAGGGCGCCCCTCTTGATCAATGCATTCGTGGTGCCCCAGACCATCCCAACTGCTATCATTGCTTCTACACCCATTTTGGGGCACACCCACAAAACAAGAATTCAGATACACTTGCAGATTCAGATTTGAATATACCCTTTCGAGAGTTCAGCTTACTAAGTTCATGCCTAATCATCGTTCTAATTAGGCCTGGAATTTGACGGTCACCCCGTCACCCCGACCTGTCATATGATTTTTCTATGACGGTCTGATTTAATGTCTTTCATTTTACGTTTTATAAAAAATATTGATTGTCAAAAAAATTATTGTGAATAATTTATATTTAATTCTTTTAAATTAATAATAATATATAATAAATAATATAGAAACTTTTATTTGTGCTAAGAAATAAAATTAGGAAACAATTATATATCTACAAAAATTTCAAATTTACTAAATAAATTTCTAAAATTTATATATTTTATTTAAAAAGATTCTGAATTAATATAAATATATAATAAAAAATATAGAAACATATACTAATATCATAAATTAGTAAATTTACAAAAAATTTAAATTTATAAATAAATTTTTAAAATTTATATATTCTATTTATATATTTATCATAAATATTTTAAAATAACATATATTTATATTATAAAGTATACTATATTGCCTATAATAAATTTTTACCGTTTATTTATAATTCAAAGTCATATTTACCATTTTATAAAAATATAGCACGTCATTCCATATGGTTTAAAAAAAATTCAAGTAGTTAAAGTCTTTATAATAATATTTGTATTCGATTGAGGATAATAGTTTTTGAAGGGAACCGCAACCCTTTACAATAGGATAAAAGATAGAAAGAATAAGCACAAAGCAAAAAGAGACTTCTGGGAGAAAAGGAGGAAAACATTAGAAACCCCCAGCACAACCAACCAGCCAAAAACATACAAATGCTATGGATTCGGCTGGAGGAAGACAAGAAGACAGAGCTCAAAGAAGCTCACAAAAATCCAACTCTTAGGCCCACGCTTTTGGGAGGAAAGAGTCATATCAAAAGATGGAGAGGATATCTTGTGTTTCTTTCCTTTGACAGTAGTCCACCCCTCTTCCACCTTAGCTGCAGCACCCTGCCATTCCGAGGAGCCCAAAAGAGGGAAGTCCTCAGTCTGCGATAATAAACCAACAACATCCATCGATATAGAATCCACAAACATAGTACTGACAGGGGGTGAAGACGCCAAGTCCCCACACCCAACCCTCACAGGAGAAACCACAGGAGAGACCAAAGACGAGGCCTTAGCCTCAACCATCAAGCCAGGGGACAAAGCAACTGGAGAGGCAATAACAGATTGACACACAGGAGCCTCAATAGCCCCAACAATAGAAGGAGTAGAAAAAGGGACCTGCGAAGCCACCTGGGAGAAGCTCTTCTGCAAAACAGATTTCTTCTCCACCGTGTAGTGTTGAGCAAAAGCACCATTCCACCAAGAAATCGCAGATTTCTTTTTCCCCAATCCGCACTGAGCAGCCATATGCCTAGTTTTAAAACATCTTCTACATCTGAAGGGAATCCCTTCATAATCCAAGGTTTGAGTCTAGCTTCCTATAGAAGAATTGATCACAATCTCCATAGAAAGCCCCTTAGAAGGATCAATATCAACGAGAATACGAGCATAAGTAGAATGAAGAATATCAGAAGAATTTCCATCCACCATCAAGAAATCCCCCAAAGCATTACCAACCCCCTCAAAAAGATAATCAACCCATAGGTGAAGGGGGAGATAAGCAAGATGAGCCCAAATAGGAGACTTGATAAAAGAATCAGAAGACGGGTTAAAATCGATATGCCAAGGCTTTACCATAAGCATAAATTGATCTTCCCAGCTGAAAAAATGCTCACACAACAAATTATTCTTGTCATTAATGTCTTCAAATTTTGCAATAAAAAACCCTTTAGCCAATGGATAAATATGTATTGTATCAGCAAGGAGAGGTTCCTAGTGACAAGAGATCCATTCATGTAACTGCGGAAGACTAGGCCAAAAGTCTCTAAAATGATAGACCATGGTATAGGACGAGAAGACAGAGATGTTGAATGCTATTTCCTCCTCAATATCCTTATCCAAATCAATAGATATAGGTTTTGAGACAGGGACAAACCCACGCTCAGCACCCAGCTTCTTCAAAACAACCTCCTTGGGAGCAGCAGAGGACACCGCAAACACCACACAAGGGTTCTTACCCACATCCTCACCTCTAGAAGGTAGAGCACCCTCTGCAATAACAGGGGCCTTGCCATCCAAAACCATCTCAGAGGCCTTCTAAGATGCCCGCCGACCCTTCAAACCCAGCCCACCCAAAGACACCAACTGGGAAGGAGACCCAACGGCAGGGCACAACATTGCAGGAGGTAGAACATCGCCCAATCCAACCGCTGCCAGAGGGGAAACACTAGTGAGAAGCCCAACGCCATTGGCAACAGAGGTGGTAGGAGAAGACAAGGAAAAAACCCTACTCGCAGCAGAAGGCATTGCATCAACCCTTATAATAATATTTGTTGATTTAATGTCTAATATTTTTTATAATATTATATTTGCAATTTTAAATGTTTTATTTAATAGATTTGAACTCAACATTATCTAGTTGTTTACAACAAGACTATGTTATTAAACTAAGTGTCCTTTGCCTATGCATAATTGGATGAAACACATTACTTACATCTAAAAAGCAACAAATCATGTGATGTCATATCATTACACCAATTAAACATGATTTAGTGCACAAGTATCGGGTGTGGCATCATATTTGACGATGTGTCCTTGAAACCTTAGTTATAAGGAGGAGACTTGCCAAGTAAGTTGATATAAAGAATTGGGAGTGATTTGAAATTTCTGTATCTAGGAAGAAATCATTTGACATTAAAAATATTTTTTATATCATTTTTATGTAACTCATTTTTTTAAACTAAAAATGGTATGGTCTTTGAGCCTAGTGTGAATTTGTAAATGCTATAGCATGGCATGTCTCTAATGATTAGATATTACAAATAATTTAAAAAATATATATTAACAAGATAAATATTTGGGAGTTATCAATATTTGAAAATCTATTAGTTGCCACTAGTCTTTATTTGTGAATGTGTTTTATATTTTTTAAATTAATTATTTTTATTCATTATATCTTAATAAATTTGTTGTAGCATTTATAACACTTTTATTGTAATATTTTATTTTATTTTGTCTTTGTAGCACTATTTGAACATTCTCATAATGGTGACACTTTTATCTCATAATTCACAACTAATAAAATTGATATTTTCACATAGAAGCTAATAAATTGATCAATTTAATTTCAAACATGAATTTCTTTCTAATTCTATCATTATTCTTCCTTTAATCCACTCAATCAAGATTTATTTTCATTATGAATACTTTTTTAAGCTTTTGTTTACAAAAGAACTCTTTAAGTTATTTGCCATGTCTTAAAAAACTGATTTCCTACTGGTCTTCAAAAATCTTAAAAGCTCTGAATATTTGCACTACTGGTCTTGGTTTTGCTGAATGGCCATACTTTTCCAGGCATTGCCCCTTCTGTTCATGACAACGATGCACTCAACCTCTACTTGATTCTTCTTATTTTTCCTGGTACATCTAGGGATTATCGGAGCCATAATGTGCAAGTTAGGTGGAGCAATGTTGTCCATCTCTGGAGGTATATCAAAACCTTCCAGTCTCCAATATTTTAGCAACTAGTTGTTGTTAGCCTCTTCCTCAAGAATTTCCTTATAAAGAAAGTCAATGTTCCTTGCCATTTCAGGCCAATGGCAATCAAATGTATCTTCATCCTTGAAAGATAACATTGCTATCCTCTATGATTGAGGAATCTTATCCAGCTCTTCCATGTCTGTCTTCATTGTTACTTCTGGATAAGGGATTGTAAGCTCGTTGTCAACACAATGTACCATCTTATCCAAACCACCTAGATGCTCCTCATCAAAAATCTCTCTGCAAACCCTGATTATGTCCCCCTTACTCTTGCCTGCAAATATGGATAGGGCGATAAACTGGCCTATCACCCCTCCATTGGTTCTGTACGTGTAGAGATTGTTGAAGTGTTGATCACCAATTGATTTTTCAATAGCCCTTCTGGTTGAGTCAGGCAATGGGTTGAGGATTTGATTCCATCTTTCCGGGTAAATATAACCTCGGAAAGCCATGGCTCGATCACCCTTTGTGTAGAAAGTGCACAGTCTAGATTCCATGGTGGCTAATGAAAATTCCTCTGCTTGAGGTCCTAAATATATATATTAGATCGAACTTTCTGGAGTATCTGAGAGATTTCTAAGGGTCTAATGTTTAATGATGATATCCAGCTCCGGGCAGGGTGAGAACTGTTGTGGAAATGAGTACTACTTAAGTAAGATGAGGAGGAAATGTCATCCCTAGCCTTCATTCTATCTTTCTAAACAACCGTATACATACAGGAAAGACCTGCCTGTAATGAAAGTTTCTCCGCATAATCAATCCATTCATATAAATGGGCTTAAGGTTGCCAACCTACTTCTAATGAACTAGTTCAGGGGTATCGACCAATGATGATATTGACAGATGCCAAAAGGTTTAGTAGTCCTATATTCTTTACTATGTCTGTAACTCATCATCATTAATATTTGAGTATTAAAAGTGTGTCATAAAATTTGAACTAAAATCTACACCAGTCGGCAGGAGGTGAAATAAAACTTCCAACTATGATAGCTAATAATCCTCTTCTATACTCAGACTAGATCTTTTAATTATATCGCTGCTAGGATCAGAGCTTAAAATAAATTGCTCTATTATCTTGCTAGAACTATCATTGAATCTCATTATTGTATTATAAAAGGTTATGCGATAAAAGGGGAGGAGAAACTTAAAGGTCAAAAAAGGGGATGACTAGTATTTGTGATCCTACTCTTTACCTTTGATTAATTTAATTGAATATTAGTTAAGGGTCCTGGATATTGTTATATTAGAATAGCTACCCATAGAACTCCTAGATCCTTAAAAGTACGAAGAGGATCCTATGGTTAAAAAGTCTCTTTATGAGATTCCTATATCCTAATAGGAAAATCAGTTTCCCAAACTTACTACTCAAATTAGCATAGGGTAAGGTCTCTGCCATAACCTTATCATTAAAGTGCCTCTTAAAAACTATTGTATATAGTGTTCCATTGTTACTACTCCGTTGGCACCTAGATTAGCTAACTTGTCAGCCTCTGTGTTGCCTTCTCTATAGGTATGTCTGATTTCGTAATCTGAAATACTATCCATTAATAGATTAATCTCTTCTACTTTTGAATTCAAAACCCAATTAGGAGTTTTTTTAGTATGAATGGCATTGATAATAATTTGGGAGTCTCCTTCAATAACTACTTTTGAAATGTTAAGATTCTTGCACAATTTAAGCCCTTCTAATGCCGCTACACATTCAGCCATATTGTTAGTCATAGGGCTTATGGGTCTCGAGAATTTTGCTACCACTTTCGACTTCCAGTTACGAATAATCCCTCCTATACCTGCTACCCCAAGATTGCCTCGAGAAGCTCCGTCAAAGTTGAGTTTATACCATCTAGCTTTCGAGGGTATCCATTTATAGGATGCTCTGTCCGCTTTAGTTTTGGAACCCCCTTTACCATAGAGGGGGGGGATAGCTAATTTTGGCCATTTGCACCCGATTTTGTTATCCCAGCTCTTAAAGGAGTTTTCATAGCTCTATTTGTCTCTGAGTTTACTGTTAATAATTTCTACGATGGATGCTTCTATCTTGTTAGTTATTGAGTTCCATGTTAATTTTTGATTTGTAAACATCCTTCTATTTCTTTCTTTCCATAATTCCCATGCTACTATTGAAGGTACTATTGTCCAAATATCCTTGAAAATGTTGTCTTTATAAAGAGAAGGCCACGCTTTGAGGTTGCTGATTAAATCACAATGTGAAGCGGATTTCCATCCTAAACTCTGATGAAGCCAATTCCAGCAATTTTGAGAGAAAGGACACTTAAGGAGGATGTGATTGACATCCTCGGAATGGTTTTCACACAGCGGGCATCTAGATGGCCCTTCGAATCCTAATTTATTAAGCCTGTCTGTTGTAAGAATTCTATTTTGCAATGCCGCCCATAGAAACATACCAGCTTTAGGGAGGGAGGATTTGTTCCAGCAAAGGTTCAAAGGTATGTCTATGTTATCCATATTTTGGTCCCTAATAATTGAGTTATAACCCTCCTTAACAGAGTATTTTCCGTTGTTAGATCCTGCCCATATTAAAGTATCCAGTCTATTTTTAAGTGTTACCTCTCTATCTTTTAAGATTGCCAAGAGGTTGTACTTCTCATGCCATACATCCTCAATTACATTTAGAGCATTCCAGTTAGAGCCTTCCATCATGCATAAGTAGTCCTTAAGATATAAGCCTATGTCTCTTTTGCACGCTTCTATAAATTCCTTGGAGAAGCCCAGTTTGTTAAGGGGGGTAAGGCCTGCCCACGAATCATCCCAAAATAAAGCTTGATCTCCTACTCCTACATCCCAAGATAGATATTTGCTAATAATCCTTCTGCATTCCTTCATAAAATTCCATATTCGAGACCCTTTCACATGTGATTGTGACCTGAAAATGTTGATGGGGTCCGCATTAGGGATATACTTATGTAATAAAATTGATGCCAACTTGCTGCTTGATTCTTTGTACATTCTCCATATGAGTTTAGCCCCAAGGGCTTGGTTTTGCCATAGTAAATTTTTTATACCTAGACCCCCTTTAGATATCGGTTTACATAGAGTATCCCATTTAATAAGGGCAAGTTTTTTGTCTTCGGAGGGACCTTGCCAATAGAAATATCATAAAATTTTATCTAATTCCTTTTTAACGCAAATCGGGAGGGGTAGGACAGACAAATGATACATGGGGATGGTTGAAAGGACAGATTTGATCATTGTTGTCCTGCCTGCTTTAGTTAACCATTTTCCTTTCCATGAGCTCTTCTTGTTTTGTACTTTGGTTATGGCTTGTTGCCATAGTTTGGAAGATAAGATACCTGTATCCAGATCAATACCTAAGTATTTACACGAAAATTTACCAATTTTATATCCCATAATACCACAAATTTCTTTTTCGATTATCGGGCGAGTATTAATAAAGTAAATTTCTGACTTAGTAGGGTTAACATGTTGACCTGAGGCTTTTGCATAAAGGTTTAGAATGTTTTTGAAAGCTTTCGCTTCCTGTCTATTAGCAGCTCTAGGTAAAATTGTGTCATTCGCAAACTGTTGATGGGTAATATTTGAAACGTTTTCCAAGGCCTTTAATCCCATGATTTTCCCTTCCAAGTGTTGCTTTGTAATCGATCTTCCTAACGCTTCTGCCATAATGACATAGAGAAAAGGGGATAACAGATCTCCTTGTCTAATGCCCCTGGATATACTGAAAAAGCCTTCCGGGGTACCATTGACAAGAATAGAAATTTTGGGAGTAGAGATGCAGTTAAGGGTCTAGGGATATATCATGATACATATATCTTGCATTATTTAGTATAAGGAAGTGACTTTGTGGCATAGAGTTCCTACCAGTGCCATGATTTGTAAGGTATAATAAAATTAGGTTTAATATATATTGCTATAACCAAGGGTGGTTATTATGTTGTGTAGTTCTAAACATTTGGTGTGGCCTTGAACCTATAGATTTTAGATCTTTCAAATTTGCGATAATTTTTTTCTTAATACATATAATTGCAATGGGAACCTTGGTGATGTTAGAGAACCTTACTTGAAATTTTTATATGTTGGGGATGGAAAATTGTCTTAGTCCATCCTTGTGCATAATCATGCCTTCTCAAGACCAATTCAATGATTTTGATACATTTGGAAGACAATAAGCAATACATTTGACTATTACACTCAAATATGTGGAAGTACACTAATAGCTTGAAATTATAGACCTTTAATGTAATGAAATGTGAAGTAATGGATCTATCAAAGTGACATAGTGTAAGAAGTTAGGGTTTCAAGATTTTTTGATATAAGGGTTAAAATAGACATTGTGATTTTAACACAACTATTTTTTTGGAAAAATGGATAAAATAATATTAATCAAGAATTAAGAAAATGATTACATAAAGATTTACAAACATTAATAGCCATCACAGAAAACAAGAGGAGGAGAAACCAAAGAGGTTCCCCCACAAATCCACCTTTGAGAAGCCTTGGATGCTTATAGCTAGAGAATCAACAACCACATTCCATTTCCAAGGAGTATGAACAAAGGAGATAGAATCAAAGTTTTGAAAAAGATATTGAATTTGATCACCCAATGAAGTCATTCACCAAGAAGGGCCATTAAAGCTCTTTTCATTCAAACAATAAGCTAGAATCATAGAATATCTCACAAATTATTTTTTCCAACCTAATTCACATGGTTTATCTAAAACTACAAGAACACCATGAGCCTCCTTATTATTAGTACCAAACCTTGTAACAACAAAGAAAGAGAAATGAACCAAGTCAATGCTATCACATCCAAGACTACCAATCCTAATTGCACAAAGATTACCCCTAGAATAACTTTCATTATTTATTCTAAAAATATTTGTATGGGGACATGAATAAAAGTTTGATTCCAATAGTGCAACAACTACTTCCAAGGACCCTTAGAAAAGAGGCATTTTAAAAAAGATGATAAATATCTTCCTAATTGAATCCAAAAATAACACACCTAGAAGCACCTTGAAATCCCTATCTTCTATTGTTATCCCAAGAAAGACATCATTCAAACAATGATATTGCACTCACACCAACAAAATTTATTCCAAACTTTTTTCCACCAAGGGAAATCCTCCAAACCATTCTTTTCAACTTCTAATAATTGATAACCACTATAAACCAAGTAAACTTCTAAAGGACCATACCCCAAGCTAGATCATCTCCCTTTTAAATATGTGCATTTCTAGATTTGATTGTGTGTGTGTGTTTAGCATCAACGTTTCAGATCACACTCTGTGATCCATCATCAAGAAAGGAGAGTGCAAGAATTATAGAATCAAAAGATGGTCAACAAGGATAGTAACTAGGGTATATCTAGATTCATGATCTACCCACGGGTATGTGCAAGAAGATGAGGGGCCAAAAAGTGGCGATGTGAAAAATATTCACTTTTCACTCGTCCAAAAGCGCATGAAAGTGCTTGTTGACTTTTTAGTAGGCCTGGGTGTCAGTACACCTGGGCAAGCCTGCCACCAAAGCACATTCCTAATCGGGTACCCAAAAATATCGGGTACCTGATAATATTGGGTACCCGATATTTTTGGGTACTCGATAACTGTGGCATATATCCCGCACCCGCGAGCCCTATTCTTCATTTCCTAGCGCGATTTTATCATTTTCTAGCCGCGGTTTTCTGATACCTGATATATTTTCGGATACTTGATATTCGAAACGTCAAATTCGACTTCAAGCATATTTGGTAAGTAGTTAATTGTATATTTTTATTAATTTATTTCATTTTCATTGTAAATGTAGTGTTTTTTAAAAAAATAGGGTTTTGTATTTATATTTGTAATAATATTTGAAACTTAGATTTATTTTTTATTTAATCAGGCATGGCTGACAATAATGAAGAAAATAACCCTCCAAATAACAATCCCGAAAACAATCCCCCATATCTAAACCCTAAATCTTTACAAGATTTGATAGAAGAAAATTTGAACACAATACGAGGTTTCCAAAACACGTATCAAAATATACCTACATTAGCTCCCATGCTTACCACACTAAATACAATTGTTGGAAATATTGACACACTCACGCAGCAACATAATGCTGCTCTTCATTGGCATGATGATATACACGACCAATTTGATGACGGGCTTGACCATGATGGGATTGCAGCCCTTAATATAACTAAGGAAGATATAGCTGCCCTTTTTGTCGATCCTAAAACCAGAATACCAGTTGACCCCAAAAAGCCCAAATTATCAATAAAATGGTGCACAAATGAAGCAATGCACACAAACTTTTGGGATCACTGGTGGATGGTTTTTGATAAACCACCACATAGCAATTTGGAGGTCCCATTTTATTTCCTTAAAAAATTGTATGCTGAGTTTGTGCTTGGTCAACATGTTGATTATTGGAGTATGAGGCCCAACATGGGCGTAGGCAGAGGAGCTCCTCAGACTAGGCCATCTTCCCAACACCGAAAGGCCACTACCTTTGTCCCCCCCACTGATGTTGCATCCCCTCCTTCAGTGCAGCATCCTGATATCATTAGAGAGGCTGTTGAACAGACTATTAGGGCAATTCATTTACTGAGTGATCAGTTGATCACACAGACTAGGTTAGTGTTGCCTCATGTGGATGTTGCTGGCGCATCAACATCTCGTTGGAGTTCACATGTATGCGAGCCCCATACGTGCATTATGTGCAGGCATATGTGCCTCAGACCGCTTACTGATTCTGATATATATCAGTTTCATGATATTGATGAGGGAGATATAGGAGAGGCTACTGCAAAGGCTGCAACACCTCATGGAGCATCTACATCTCATGAGAGTGATCAGGAGGTGCACGTAGAGCCATTGACTCCTGTTGATACGGTAAGAGTAAACATTATAAATAAATTTGTCACATGACTTATTTAATTTAAAAATAATTTATTTATTTAGATTAGTTTTAATGATTGCATGCACTTATGTATATATATTTTTTCCATTTATGTTCAATCGATGACACAGGAGGAGGTGAGACAGGTGGATGAGTCCACACTTTCGGTCATTTCATTTGGCCTTGATGACTATACGGTATATTATAAATTATGAACCCATTAGTTTTTTTTTATATCATTTGGTGTACATGCTTAAATCTCTATCAATTAGAGCAATAAAATTCATACATTTACTAATATATATTGTCATCTTATTGTGTTCTTGCAGGCTACAGCCAACGTCAGTGGGGGGCGTGAGAGGGTTCCTTCATCTGGTGTCGACAAAGGAAAGGGAGTTAATTGTTTAAGATTAATTATGCATGCATATGTATGCCACTTGTGTGTAGTAATAAATATTTTACTTGCACTTTATTGTATAGGGTGTGGCTATTGATGATGTCCCGACACTGGTTTGGCGGCGTAGGGTTACAAGCGTCTCAATTCGGAGTGATAGCCCGATTGTACGTAGACTTTTACATATTGTTATTTGTATTTTGTAACTAGGGTTGCTATGATGAAGTACATTGATATATAATTGACAATCTTTTTACTCTCATAGGTTACTCCGATTGTGAGGGAGGTCCCACGAGAATCTTTCATTTCTTTGTTGACCCTGTAATACCCTAAAAATGGGCTATAAGTTCATTAATCTCCTACATCTTCAATTCGAACGAAATCAACATCAAAGTCCTAATCTAAGGCACATCTAAACATCATCGAATCATAATTGATTATCTTAAATTCTGCATCAGGGAATATTCCTAGTAATATTCCTAATTATCTTTAATTTTATAATTATTTGGCAATAAATCACATTTATCCTAAAGTTTGATTAATTGAATATTTTCATATTTAATTAATTAGATTTAATATTTGTCACTTAATTGTGTAATTAAATTTAATTCTATCTATTATTAATTGTATTATTTAATTTTGACAATAAATCTAATATCATATGAATAATTGATTAAATTCTTATTTAATTAATTAAAGCAAGTTGTCATTATTTAATAATATAGTTTTTAATAAAATTTTGATTAAATAATTGATTAACCCATAAATCAATTGTTTTATTTTTAAAAGCAGTTAAGTTGGAAATAAATCACTTTATTATTAAATTAATTCATAAATAAAACATGCACAATCATAAAAGCAAACAACTATCAATTATCAATTAAAGCTAAACTCTATTTTGAGTTAAAACTTAGCTTTTGCATGTTTTTGTGAGTTAATTATCTTTTATTTAAAAATAACTCAAAAATCAAGATTGAGTTATTTGAGTGATTTATAGCTTTTTCCCATGCACCTCCAAAGCCCTGGATTTCTATAAATTAAAGGCTCAGCTCTTCACAAATCATCTCATATTTTGCACAATCACGCTGGAGAATTGGAATTGAAGAATCAAAGCTCTTGCGAATCGACATCTTTGTGAGATCAATCTTATTTTTGCATTCATATTTCATATCATTTCTAGATTAGCATAGCATATCAGTTTTCAATAGCATTCATATCATATCAGTTTTTATCATTCTTATTGCATCATAAAATATCAAAAATATAGATTAATTGCATTTATTCCATATCTAGAATTGCATTCAAATCCTTCATTTAGGTGTCGTCTAGGTCACTGATCTCGATTACAATCTGAGAACATTAATCTCGCACCTATTAGAAGGCAGTAAATCGCTTGGTTAGATAGCTTTCAATTTTGCACGACTTTGATTATCACTAACCTCTAATGTTTTACTGAGTGTTGTGTTTACAGATCAGGTACAATTTTCACACACACATTTCTGGCGCCCACCGTGGGGCAACCCACCTTTGCATGCTGGTTTTGATTTTTTTGGGAGCTAAAACCCCAAAGTTTCAAAGATTTAATTTTATCTCCCAAACGGCTTGGAATTTTGGTTTGAAATTTTTTTTGCAAGTTGGTGACATGTCATAGAAGCTACAGTAAAAAATTTAAAATTTTCTGAGATGTTTTGAATTTTTAATAATTTTTTCTTGAAATTCAGGAAAAAATTAATATCTGACGCAAATCAGCATATTTTTTGAAAATTTTTATATTTTCGGAAAGCTCTTTAAATTATACAGGGGGTCCATTCTTTTTGTTTTAAATTTGGATATGATATCATAGCTCAAATAGTCAATTTACAAAAATTGGTCTATTTTGATAAAATGGGTCTCTAGGGCACAAATGAAGAGGTTTTTCTAAAAATTTTGCATTTTTGGAAAGCTCTCTATTTTTTAGTAGGGGTCTCTATTCTGAATTTCTATTTTTGTGGCCAAAATCATATCAAAAAAATTAGATCTTGTTGACTAGGTCAAATGCAAAAAAAAAAAAAAAGTTTTGTGATGGGTATGCACTTATTTTTTTTACATGGTTCAATGAATGATATGAGTTGTCATTTGGGTTGATTGCTGGTTATTATTACTGATAATAATTGATTTTTAGAGCAAACCCTATGGTTTTCATAAGTTGAATATATTTTGCATATCTTGTTTGCTTGTTTGCTTGTTGGAGAGTTCGTCACTTGCTTGCATGGAAAAGCTCAACAAAAATTGCTAAAAATCAAGTAAAATGTACTAAGCACGTTGCGAGGATCCCAGGTATTCTCTTTCATCTAATAAAATTTTGATTTGGGACTTAAAATAAATCTCTTATGTGTCAAGCTTGTGTGTATCTTTTCATGTTTTTGATCTATTTCTACACACTTGCATAATTGATACTAGGTTGTGAACCCTTAAGGATTCATTAAGTAGTCTTAAAATACTTGTGATTGATCTTGATTGCTATCTTGGGTTATTGGACTCGCTAATCCGCCGGCTCCTCATTTTCGCCCCGTGGTTGCAATCTCAGCGCCATAAAGGGGAGGGGTCAACAGGACAGAAGCGTTAAATGTTCCACTTGGCAACCCTTTTGTGCTTTTAGGAACTCACTTGTTTTCTAAGTTGGGGACTCATTTTTAGCTTGTGTGAGGTGTTAAGTGTTCCACCTTGTGGACTCATCTCATATTTGCTTTAAGCGTTAAGTGTTCCTCTTTCTACTTTTTGAATGCTTTTGGTAGATTTACTTTCGGAACATATATCTGTGCTCACATAGTAATTAGGCCCTATGAACACTATTCGTGATTCTTGAAAGATTGGATTCCTAGCGAAATCCTTCTTGACGACAGAATCCTTGTAGGTAGGGAGGATACTTAGTGCGTTTCACATTCAACTTGGTTAGTGCATCTTCTATTATTGATCGACACATTCTCTCTCCGGAGAGGTTGATAGATCACGTAGGGTTGATATCACAAGCTTTGGTGAATCAAAATTGGTTAGTGCGTCTTCTCTTATTGATTGATACATTCTCTCCCCGGAGAGGTTGATAGATCACGTGGAGTTGATATCATAGACCTTGGTGGAACAAAACTTTGTCTTAGCGTGTCGGATTAATCTGCTTGCTTTGTTTGGGTTAAAAGTGAAGAGGTGTCAAAACCTTGAATCTGGAGCCAAGTCCCCTTGTGGTATAAATCTATGAGTCATCTTTAGAGAGGGTTAACCGTAGCGGACAATCCCTTCACAGGGCAAACTGCGTTGACGGAACCTCAAGCGGTAATAGCCATTTTTGCCATGGTAGTGACAGCCGCTATATAAATGTCCTTGTGGAAGAAATCTCCACGGGTATGGTTCATTGTTGGGTTGTCAGATCTCCCTAGCAGCTCTTGAAGATTAAGTTCTCGGACTGTGTCAAAACCCTGGTGCGCCGGGATTGGAGTTCACCCCTTTGAATCATAAAAGTTACAGAGTCAAACCATTACTAAAAACCCTAGAGAGGCCAATTTTTCATTCTCAGGTATATGTGTGTTATTGCAAAACTTTTCAGAACATACACAATTAGTACTCTCAGGGATTAGCACAATTTGGTCACTTGATTGTTCATGCACAAGGTTGCTTTTGCCCTTGTTCATTATTTTCAGACGTGCTTGGAATCACTTGCTTGCTGTTCTGCATGCTTGTTTATCTACTTGGCTATTAAAAACGATCAAATCTGGTATAACCTTCAAAATCTGGACAATACAATTTGCAAACAATCCAAAACTGAAGACCTTAAATTTTGCAAAAATTGACGTAAAATCTTTCTGGAGTCAAAAGTCATTTCAGGAAGTCAAAAGTCGTACGAGTTTTGTCAAGTGTCATTTCAGTATTACCCAATTGTCGTATGAGTTTAGCAACTATCATTTCATAGACTACCCAGTGTCGTATGAGTCTGCAGAGTGTCGTTTGGAAAAATTTGAGAAAGTTGTCAGAAATTGTCAAATTGCAAGATATCCAATGTTTCCAGCCTAGTTCCAGAATCTGTCAAAAATATCATTGTGTCAAGAACAGATCAGTAGCTATTGAGAATTAGTACACATGTCTCAAAGAATCAGTACACATGAGGAAGAAATTCTGATCGCCGCTATAATGAAACAGATACATGCTATGCAAGTCCAGCTTGACAAACTTGAGAAAGAGAAGGAATCTAAAAAGTTCTCCATGGAATCTTTATACTCTTTTCCATTTGATAAAGACTTGTACATGTCACCATGCCCCCGGAAAAAAATTGAGCAATATGATACCTCTTCCACGGAGAGTGACACATCTAGCTTTGAAGACTATGATGACTATGATGACAGAAAATGTAATGATACCTATGACACCTCTATTCCTAAGAGTCCTCCTCATCGTTCATTCCTGCTTACTACAAATGGGCCGTCACATTGGATAGATCGTGATGGTGATCCATATGATTCTGATTTTGAAAGAGATTTTGATGGCTTTTGTGGACAATACCTTGATGATGATCCATCTACTACTGCTGAGGACTATAAAATACATCGTGCTAGCTTGAAACGTCAATACTATAAGGATCTCTCCTCTAAGAACTCTCAGGCTGAAAATAAAGATTACACTCTCAAGCAAGATCATGTTAATGTTGGACCTTTGTCTAGTGATGGTTCCCTTCCATCCCCTACTTCCTCCAATACCCATACATTTCCTAAAGCTTCCGAGTCTTTCAAATCTTTCACAGAACCTTCATCTGACACAAGCCCTAATACTTTTCATGTGGTTCCCTATAGTTATCCTTCAGGGCTACCTCTTAAAGAAACTCAAGCTAACCTTCACTTGGCTGCAAATACTTTCAATAATGATAAACCTAAAGAGCCTAAGCCTTCATATGCTATAATCCCTACTTCAGCTAGTCCTCCACCATCTCTTCCAAAGTCATCCATACAATCCCAACATGCTTCCTTGTCCTTAGAAGTGGTTCCACGTCAAGAGGATTCCAAAAATGATGAAGAAAAGAACATAAAGAAAGATTAAGATCAAGAACCCTCCATGTCATCCACTCCTTTTCACGATGTCTCTTATCCGCCTCAAGGTTCTTTTGATCCCGTACCCCCTTTTTCATGCATTCCGCCATGTCTTAAGTCTTCGCCTAAGCAAGATCAAGCTACTACTTACACTGTTGAGCTTATTGACAATTAAAATAACCTTGCTACAGTTGCGCTTTCCAAAGATGATACTTCCATTAAGGTTGGTAAAAATGGTGTTGATACTTCCAATGTTAAGCCTATTGAAAAACCAGAGAAAAATTATGCACTTGTGCTATCCAAAGATCCTTGTCAAGATCAAAGTCTTCCATCTTCTTGTTCTACCACTCCATGTTCACTTCCACTTTCTACTCTTCCTAAGTCTTCGCAAGCTTTGAATGATCCTATCAAAGAAAATGCTCTTATTCAAGATGTCCAGGATCCTATTGAAAATTCTAATGCTCACTCTAAAGATGCTGATATCCTTGGTTGTCATATAGATGCTGATGAACTTATTGATTATCCTTTTGCATCTTCCACTTCCATCCTTGGACCTCTTCCACCACTACTAAAGGCTTCATGCCTTTCTTCCATCTTGGGTCCTTATGTCCCTTCACTTTCCCCTCCTAGCTCTCCTGATTTGCCATCCATCTTAGGTCCTTACATACCTCCATCTGCCATCTTTCCTCAAGATCAACATAGATGCATACCCTTGAATCCTTTTCATCCACCCACTCATCTAAACCAGTCATATCCTCCTCCTTTCACAAGTCCCAAGTCCTTTGGAAGTAACTTGAATGTTCAATACAAGAAAAAGAAGCAATACAAGAATCCATCAAAAAAAGATCACCATGTCTCCTCTAATAGACATGGAAGCATAAAGTCAAAAGAAATATCTAAGAAAAAAACTACAAGACAAGTATGGGTTCCAAAATCCATCATTGAAGATATTCTCTCTAGATCATCAAAAGGAAATAAAAAGCCTACGGCTATATGGATTCCAAAGTCTCTCTTGAAAGAGTCTAGTGTTGAGAAAAAAGTGAAATTGACATTCAAGCTTCCAAAGGCTTCCACTTCATCTCCCTCCAAAAATATTCTTCCATTTCATGTGCCTAAACCACAACCTCTGCTATCAATTCGCCATATTCCTTCACGTATTCTTTCATTCACGATTCCTCCACCCTCTTGCCACCCTTCAAGGTGTGTGTTTACGTTGATCTTGCCTTCCTTTCCATCTACCCTTTCACAATCCTTCCATTCATTAACCTTCTACCTTCTATCATTTTTCCTCATTTGCCTATTCCTCCTATCTTCCAACCTCACTCGCTTTACATAAAACCTTATCCTCCATTTTCTCTTCCATCTCCCTTTCCCTATTAGCATCTTTGAGCATATCATTTTGAATCCTTGGTATATCATGGTTTATCCTTTCAAGGAGCATTATCTAAAAAGCTTGCCTTCTTCCAAAAATTCAAAATTTTTTTTTTAAAAAAATAAAATAAAATTGAAAATGTGCCATGGTGAAAACCTGGAAACAGGCACCTTGGTCGCAAAAGTAAAGAGAAATAAATTCATCCTATGGTGAAAACCACTTCCTTGTGGCACCTTGGATAAGTACCATGATGAAAACTTGGCAATCAGGCATCATGCGTAGTTCTTCTACATATTTCATCCATTTCATCTTCTCTCTTTGATCTTGACAATGTTGATCTATACACGAACATTTGGCTATTTTGTGAGCTATCTTATGATGATCTTGCTTTCATTCCTTCCATGTTTAGCCTTCATATCCATCTTCCTCCATTCATTTTCACCTATCGATATCCTTTTCCCCTTTGGTCTTGATCTAATAAAAAAAGAAAGAAAGAGTAAAACACGGTGCTATGAAGCCTCTTGACATGTCTACTCCTTTGGATTGCATCCTTTCCTGCTCTTGCATTATGATTTTGTGCTTATCCTATGCTAGCCTTTCATTGCTTGTCCAAATGCGCTTTACTTGAAAAATTTTCCCTAGCTTGAGTATTCTTGAGGAGTTTTCCCTTGAGGATTTCTTCCCTTCATTAGCTTTCATTCTCTTGTCTTCCATCTCTTCCACTAGCTTGCCAATCCCTCTTGTTCTCCACCTTGCTAGACATTGGGACTGCACGATATAATCTTGCTTGGGAGTTTGCAATGGAAAAAGATGCTATCAAGTATACCAAGTATCAGACAATTATCAGAACAAGTATCAGAACCAGTATCAGAACAATTATCAGAACAAGCATCAGAACCAGTATCAGAACAATTATCAGAATCAGTATCAGAATCAGTATCAGAACCAGTATCAGAACAATTATCAGAATTAGTATCAGAATCAATATCAGAACCAGTATCAGCACAAGTATCAAAAAAAGCATCTCATGATTAATCCAACTCTTTGGGCCTACAGAACTAGTATCAGAATGCCTACAGGGGCTACACCTTTCGCTTTAGTTTATGGGTCTGAAGCAGTACTACCTATTGAGGTTGAAATCCCATCACTCAAAATCAGAATGCATGGACTTGTCACTGATGAAGACTACAGAGTGTCTAGGTTACAAGAACTTGAACTACTAGATGAGCACAGACAAGCAGCGTATGATCATCTCAGAGTGTATCAGAAAAGAATGTCTAGAGGCTACAACAAGAAAGTCAGACATAGAGAATTTCAGGTTGGCGATCTAGTGTTGAGAGAAAATCCTAAAAATCAATCACATCAAGAACACAAGGGGAAGTTCGAACCCAACTGGCTGGGTCCCTTTGTAATCACTGCTACTTTTGGCTCTGGTGCCTATCAACTCTCAACAACTGAAGGAGAACAGCTCCAAGAACCGATCAACGTTCTCCATCTAAAGAAATTCTATGCCTAAGGCATTCAGTGCTTGGTAAATGTCCTGAAAAAAATCTTAAAAATCGGAAAAAGTCCTGAAAAAATGAACATCTTGGTGAAAACCTAGCAATAGGCGCCTTGATGATTCACAAAAAAATCAAAAAATATCAAAAGTACAAAAAAATTGAAAAAATGAAAAATACAAAAAAATGAAAAAAAAAAAAAAGAAAAAAAGAAAAAGTGCCTTGGCGAAAACTTGGAAACAGGCACCTCGGTAGCAAAAATAGAATCTCTACCAAGATGGTGAAAACCTGGCAAACAGGCGCCACTTGTTCCAAATGCTCCATCTATCAGCACAATCTTGGTCTTTCCCAGCTTTCAGTCTTGCTTTAGTTTGTAAATATCTCCCGGTTTGTTTCTGCATATCCTGGTTTCAATAAGTCGGTCTGTACACCAATCAGCTCAAGCGTCTGTATCCTATCAATGTTCAAACTTGGGGGCACTCAATGTCATATCTTATAGTCTCCAATGTATCTTAGACGTGTCATATCTAGCCAGAGTCCTTTGAAGCTTCATGTGAGTCAGTCAGTCAGTCTTGTCTCCAGAAAGGATTTTGCATCTACAACAACGCAATCACACATCAAACTCAAACTGAAAACAATCTGTGCTTTTTACATGCTTTTATCTCCTTGTAGGCTTACTGATTCACATTGAGATTTTTGCATATTGTGTCCCTTCGAGCTCTTCGATGATGTCTTTTATAGGATTTAGAGAGTGATGACTGGGGGCATAATCTTTTCTTTGTCTTCTGCTTGTATGTGAAAATCTAACAGCTTTGGAAATTCTGGATTGAAATGGTGTCCGACTGTAAGAGCCTCTATCTCAAATTGGATGGCCATGCGTACCTCGACCATTGATACCCAAAAAATTCAAGGAAGTTTGATCTAACTATTGTCTTTTTGAGTAAGTTCTTTCTCCTACTGTGGAATGCAATCTTGCCTAAGGATGTGAACGATAAAGGGTCACTACGGGTAATTCACATTGGATTTAGAATGATCTCTTAGCTGTTTGATGTGTTTTTAATGCAAGGTGTACTCAGGTCATCACAACGTTTATGTTTTGATGCTTGTACAAATTGCTATATCAAAATGGACATGATATTCAGGTCATCCTGGCGTTTGTGCCTTGGTACTTATATCTAATCCAACATTCCGAAAACAAATCAATATTCATATGTCCATGGTTGTATAACCAGTGGGTGTTGTATTGATTCTTGCACATACAAATCAATATTCATATGTCTATGGTTTCATGGCTAGTGGGCATTGTATTGATTTATCCAGTTACCTAAAAGTTCAATGATGATAACAAATTGACACATGATCAGTGACTAGGTCCTAGGTCTTAGGTTGCATTTCATTTTGCATGTCTCATTGCATTTTGCATGTTTACATGATCTCACAATGATTAAATGAACTTCAATGCTTAAATGATTCTTCAAATCGCATCTTCAAGTCTAACAAGAGCTGAATCTCACACGAAGGTTCCTCCAATGAAATAGCAAGTAGAATCCTTTTTCGGGATCAAAATTCAACTCTGAGATCATTCATATTATTAACTACTTGCATATTCGACCTTCAATCATCACAGAAATCTAGTATTCAACTTAACTGATTATCTTACATCAAACTATCAAAATTTCAACTTGGTCAACCATGGTCAACTTTGGTCAAACCTAGTCAAACTTGGTCTTTTGGGACCTTCCAACGATGCAGAATGCGTTCTCGGATGTAAATAACCACTTCTCAGATCAATTAACATGCTTCTAAACTATCAACGCTGACTTTTCTTGTCAGATTTCAATTTTAATCCCGAAGGGGGCATGGTATTGCACATCATTCAAAGTCTGTAAATCAAATTCTATCGATCAAGTCTATCAATATCTTTCATCAGTGATCAAGACAAACAATCACGTCTAGTTACTGATTCATCAAAAGTCCTCATCGCTCGGGGCAAATCTATCATCACTTGGGGCATATCAGATTCATGGATCCATATCAATCTGGTATTCTCTTAATCTTGTAATCTGTATCAGTTTTTGCAACCATCAGATCATAGTGTTATTTCCTTGGTTCTTCGGCAACTAAAGGATTCGGATGTGATACCTGCTAGTTCTGCTAAGACAATCGAGTCTAGAACGGGTCACTCACTTCTTATCAATCCTAAGGTTCAGAATCAGGCATTTTGACACTTTTTCGCAATAATAGGTTCATTTGCTTCTACAGTGAACATTATCTTTGGTCATTCAAGACCTATTATCTTCATATCAATTCAATATCAATCAACTCCTATCTCAATATCTTTCAATCGGTTTCTATCTTGAGATCGGTTTATCTTTTGAATCAGTTTCATATCTTTATCAAACACAGACTATCTTTGAACCACTGCGCTTCACACAGTAATTCAAAGAGGGGCAAAATGTAATACCCTAAAAATGGGCTATAAGTTCATTAATCTCCTACATCTTCAATTCGAACGAAATCAACATCAAATTCCTAATCTAAGGCACATCTAAACATCATCGAATCATAATTGATTATCTTAAATTCTGCATCGGGGAATATTCCTAGTAATATTCCTAATTATCATAATTATCTTTAATTTTATAATTATTTGGCAATAAATCACATTTATCCTAAAGTTTGATTAATTGAATATTTTCATATTTAATTAATTAGATTTAATATTTGTCACTTAATTGTGTAATTAAATTTAATTCTATCTATTATTAATTGTATTATTTAATTTTGACAATAAATCTAATATCATATGAATAATTGATTAAATTCTTATTTAATTAATTAAAGCAAGTTGTCATTATTTAATAATATAGTTTTTAATAAAATTTTGATTAAATAATTGATTAACCCATAAATCAATTGTTTTATTTTTAAAAGCAGTTAAGTTGGAAATAAATCACTTTATTATTAAATTAATTCATAAATAAAACATGCACAATCATAAAAGCAAACAACTATCAATTATCAATTAAAGCTAAACTCTATTTTGAGTTAAAACTTAGCTTTTGCATATTTTTGTGAGTTAATTATATTTTATTTAAAAATAACTCAAAAATCAAGATTGAGTTATTTGAGTGATTTATAGCTTTTTCCCATGCACCTCCAAAGCCCTGGATTTCTATAAATTAAAGGCTCAGCTCTTCACAAATCATCTCATATTTTGCACAATCACGCTGGAGAATTGGAATTGAAGAATCAAAGCTCTTGCGAATCGACATCTTTGTGAGATCAATCTTATTTTTGCATTCATATTTCATATCATTTCTAGATTAGCATAGCATATCAGTTTTCAATAGCATTCATATCATATCAGTTTTTATCATTCTTATTGCATCATAAAATATCAAAAATATAGATTAATTGCATTTATTCCATATCTAGAATTGCATTCAAATCCTTCATTTAGGTGTCGTCTAGGTCACTGATCTCGATTACAATCTGAGAACATTAATCTCGCACCTATTAGAAGGCAGTAAATCGCTTGGTTAGATAGCTTTCAATTTTGCACGACTTTGATTATCACTAACCTCTAATATTTTACTGAGTGTTGTGTTTACAGATCAGGTACAATTTTCACACACACAGACCCAGCCCACTATTCCAGAGGAGGGATCACCAGATGTAAGTTTTAATTTTAGTTCAATCAATTTGTAATTTTATTATGCTATCATCCTATTTTGTAGATTTATTACTCTATGTTGCACCAGTCTACTAATCTCATTATTGCAAATATATATTTATAGGTCAGAGTTGGTATTGTTGGCATGGTCCCTTCGCTACCCAGGACTTATGTTAGGACACATGATCGTGGTAGGCGATCGAGAGACCAGGTACAAATTTATTTGTATTCAGTTATAATTTTAATTAAATTAGTGTTTGAAAATTATAAATTATATATATATATGTGTGTGTGTGTGTGTGTGTGTGTGTGTACAAATCATATAAAGTAAGCAATCTAACTTTGGTTTGAACTCATTTTTTATGCAGGATCAATCAGAGCCCAACACTTCTTCAAAGAGGCTACATTTTGATGATCCCCCTACAGCATAGGATGCAGTTTTAGTTTTGTGGTCATTTAGAGATGACACTTGGCACATTTTGAGATGGCATATATGCCACATTATACACCTTAAAATATTGATTTTGTAGACATTTTGAAATGGCATGTGCCATATTTGTATATGGACATACTTTTGATACATTTGATACATATATAGAACATATTCATTTATATGTTATATTTGCATCATCTTTTGTATATACATATTTATTATTCATGTTTGTGGAATTGAATGGTGAAGTTATATCTTGACTATGATTATCATTATGATTTAAATTATATCTTGTTGAAGTTACATTTGTTTTTCTTTACTATGGAATACCCTGTTCATGGAGCTTATTATGTTTGAGGTTTAACTTCTTGTTGGTGAATAGATTTGTCTTCGAAAGAAACGCTTACAAAATGACCTTTAAAGCCCAAACAAAAAGACTCAACCAACACCAACAGTTGGGTCACTTCGCTATTGAGAAGCGTAAGCACCCTTTGAATTATCCGAGTAGAACTCCCCGTGCAGGATTTACAATGAATCAACTAAACTATAAATGATAATGCTTTTAACCTGAAAGCAATAAAGGCTTACAAACATCTATTCATAAACATGAGATAGACATGAAGGGACTAATTTATTGAATAGTGTCATCTGGATCTTATTGCAACACAAGTGTTAATGCATCTGTGTTTTGATTGGACGCTTGGTGCTATAACTAGAGCATGTCATTTCTGGCTCTCCACAAACATACCACTTCATGCAAGTGACACCAATAAATATTTTTTCGAAGCCATCATACATATGTATTTTGGGATTCAATTGCGAGCACATCCTCCTCAATTTTCCCACCCTGTGAACCTGAAGCCAACATCTCTGAATCATGACTGATGTCAACAAAAAGAACTGCATTATCATGCATCATGAAGACATCATCATCTTGGTATTGAAAATTGCTCTTGAGTTTCCCACTGATATAGTCCCAGTCCTCTATGAATCCAACAATTGAAAAGATCGCTGCCCAATCGTGCTTAGTGCACCTTGGGGTCACTTGGGTCGAGCGTGGTCGTGAGCATTTTCGTGACTCTGTGGGTAGAATGGGGTTTTCACTGGCATTTACCCGGCCAACTGGAGCCGATGGAGCAGACGGTTCGATGCCAGGTCAGACGGTTTGAAAGATACGATGTTGAGCCACTTTCAATTGATCCTCACTACAAGTTTTGGCATCGACTGAGATCGCCTTGCCAAATGCAAATGAAGTCGAATCACCCAAAATTGAGAGAGGTTATTGTAGACCTCAAAAACACAATCCCGTAGCACTTGACAGTTTGTCAATAGATCTCACGAAGTCCGAGATATGAGTCCTAGAAGATCGCTGCCCAATCATGCTTAGTGCACCTTGGGGTCACTTGGGTCGAGCGTGGTCGCGAGCGTTTTCGTGACTCTGTGGGTAGAATGGGGTTATCACTAACGTTTACCCGACCAATCAGAGCCGATGGAGCAGACGGTTCGATGCCAGGTCGAACGGTTTGAAAGATACACTGCTGAGCCACTTTCAACTGACCCTCACTGCAAGTTTTGGCATCGACTGAGATCACCTTGCCAAATGCAAACGAAGTCGAATCGCCCAAAATTGAGAGAGGTTATTGTAGACCTCAAAAACATGATCTCGTAGCACCTGACAGTTTGTCGATAGCTCTCACGAGGTCCGAGATACGAGCCCCAGAAGATCACTACCCAATCATGCTTAGTGCACCTTGGGGTCACTTGGGTCAAGCATGGTCGCGATCATTTTCATGACTCTGTGGGTAGAATGGGGTTGTCACTGGCGTTTACCCAGCCAACTGGAGCTGATGGAGTAGACGGTTCGATGCCAAGTCAGACGGTTTGAAAGATACGCTGCTGAGCCACTTTCAACTGACCCTCACTGCAAGTTTTGGCTTCGATTGAGATCGACTTTCCAAATGCAAACGAAGTTGAATTGCCCAAAATTGAGAGAGGTTATTGTAGACCTCAAAAACATGATCTCGTAGCACCTGACAGTTTGTCGATAGCTCTCATGAGGTCTGAGATACGAGCCCCAGAAGATTGCTACCCAATCATGCTTAGTGCACCTTGGGGTCACTTGGGTCGAGCGTGGTCGCAAGCATTTTCGTGACTCTGTGGGTAGAATGGGGTTGTCATTGACGTTTACCCGGCCAACCGGAGCCAATGGAGCAGACGGTTTGATGCCAGGTCAAACGGTTTGAAAGATACGCTGCTGAGCCACTTTCAACTGACCCTCACTGCAAGTTTTGGCATCGACTGAGATCGCCTTGCCAAATACAAACGAAGTCGAATCACCCAAAACTGAGAGAGGTTATTGTAGACCTCAAAAACACAATCCCGTAGCACCTACCAGTTTGTTGATAGCTCTCACGAGGTCTGAGATACGAGCCCCAGAAGATCGCTGCCCAATCGTGCTTAGTGCACCTTGGGGTCACTTGGGTCGGGCGTGGTCGCGAGCATTTTCGTGACTCTGTGGGTAGAATGGGGTTGTCACTAGCGTTTACCCGGCCAACCGGAGCCGATGGAGCAGACGGTTCGATGCCAGGTTAGACGGTTTGAAAGATACGCTGCTGAGCCACTTTCAACTGACCCTCACTGCAAGTTTTGGCTTCGACTGAGATCGCCTTGCCAAATGCAAATGAAGTCGAATCGCCCAAAATCGAGAGAGGTTATTGTAGACCTCAAAAACATGATCCTGTAGCACCTAACAGTTTGTCGATAGCTCTCACGAGGTCTGAGATACGAGCCCCAAAAGATCACTGCCCAATTGTGCTTAGTGCACCTTGGGGTCACTTGGGTCGAGCGTGGTCGCGAGCTTTTTCGTGACTCTGTGGGTAGAATGGGGTTGTCACTGGTGTTTACCCGGCCAACCAGAGCTGATGGAGTAGATGGTTTGATGCCAGGTCAGACGGTTTGAAAGATACGCTGCTGAGCCACTTTCAACTGACCCTCACTGCAAGTTTTGGCATCGACTAAGATCGCCTTGCCAAATGGAAATGAAGTCGAATCGCCCAAAATTGAGAGAGGTTATTGTAGACTTCAAAAACATGATCCCGTAGCACCTAACAGTTTGTCAATAGCTCTCACGAGGTCTAAGATATGAGCCCTAGAAGATCGTTGCCCAATCGTGCTTAGTGCACCTTGGTGTCACTTGGGTCGAGCGTGGTCGCGAGCATTTTCGTGACTCTGTGGGTAGAATGGGGTTGTCACTGGCATTTACCCAGCCAACCGAAGCCAATGGAGTAGACGGTTCGATGCTAGGTCGAACGGTTTGAAAGATACGCTGCTGAGCCACTTTCAACTGACCCTCACTGCAAGTTTTGGCATCGACTGAGATCGCCTTGCCAAATGCAAACGAAGTCGAATGGCCCAAAACTGAGAGAGGTTATTGTAGACCTCAAAAACATGATCCCATAGCACCTACCAGCTTGTCGATAGCTCTCACGAGGTCCAAGATACGAGCCCCAGAAGATCGCTGCCCAATCGTGCTTAGTGCACCTTCGGGTCACTTGGGTCGAGCGTGGTCGTGAGCATTTTCGTGACTTTGTGGGTAGAATGGGGTTGTCATTGGCGTTTACCCGGCCAACCAAAGCTGATGGAGTAGACGGTTCGATGCCTGGTCGGACGGTTTGAAAGATACGTTGTTGAGCCACTTTCAACTGACCCTCACTGCAAGTTTTGGCATCGACTGAGATCGCCTTGCCAAATACAAATGAAGTCGAATCACCCAAAATTGAGAGAGGTTATTGTAGACCTCGAAAACATGATCCCATAGCACCTAATAGTTTTTCGATAGCTCTCACGAGGTCCGAGATACGAGCCCCAGAAGATCGCTGCCCAATCGTGCTTAGTGCACCTTGGGGTCACTTGGGTTGAGCGTGGTCGCGAGCATTTTCGTGACTTTGTGGGTAGAATGGGGTTGTCACTGGTGTTTACCCAGCCAACCAGAGCTGATGGAGTAGACGGTTCGATGCCAGGTCAGACGGTTTGAAAGATACGCTGCTGAGCCACTTTCAACTGATCCTCACTGCAAGTTTTGGCATCGACTGAGATCGCCTTGCCAAATACAAATGAAGTCGAATTGCCCAAAACTGAGAGAGGTTATTGTAGATCTCAAAAACATGATCCCGTAGCACCTGACAGTTTGTCAATACCTCTCACGAGGTCTGAGATACGAGCCACTTTCAACTGACTGTTAGTGGTATGTTTGAAATTTGAACTGTGAAATTAATCATGATTAAGCTTGTTAAATTTGATAAAAAAATAATATCCTTAAAGCATTACAAACAACAATCAAACATGTAAGAATTCAAACCATGCAAATGACATAAGTATATGACATGTAAGATCTCTTCTTGGCACTATTGGCCACCCATACATGATTTTGGTCATAAGTCCTTATGAAGAGTTTTAGGACATTTAACTTTTAAATCAAATTGATTGTTACAAATTGCCATTATAGGCTTCAAAAGATCTCAATTAACCATTAAGGATCCTTTTGTCCTTCTATCTCTAATTGGATACATGGTGACCATAGGCGTCTTCATAGGTGCTCCTGCACAAGTTACATTCCACATACAAAACCAAGTTTATTGACTCAAAATACAATCTAAGAAAGGTCAAATTAATGTATTGAAATTAAGCTTAACAAACTTAGAAAATAATGCACTAAGTTAACTTATTACCTAGTCAAGTGTTCCTGAAGGTTCATCTCTTTGCTTCAGGGTCTCCAATAGTGCTTCATGATTAGCAGTAGTAATAGTCCAAAGTTCTTTTGTCTTTGGTCTTCCTTGATGCTTTGACAACTTGACATTTGTTGCTATAACAAGGTGTGAATACATAAGAATAGTTTTGTGCTTCTCATAGTCTTCAAATGCGGGAACTCCATTCTTTCTAATCATGTATGTTCGCAGCCATGTTCCCGCAACAACAACTGAACCAGTAGGATATGTGAACCCATCACCATATGTCATCAGTTGTACAAGCTTTTGTTTACCTTGTACACAATGTGCTAACCAATAATCTGACCTCTCATCATTCCCCTGCGATGCAACCAATGCAAAAACATCTCCTGGCTTCAAAAGATCTGAAAGATGGTCATAGTCAACTGAAGTGTCCATGTCATCATTTCTTATAGAGAGTGTCAAAGATAAAGGAGTCAGATACTGTGGAACCCATGTATCCACCCACTCACTTGACTCGCAATGATCCCAATCATACTGAAAACACATGGGGCAAAAACAAGCCAACTCTCGTGTCCAAATGGTCCATGTACTACTATTGGAGCTTCAGAATGAATGCATTTTTGAAGAGTCTTTCACTGTTTGACAATCCAATCTATCTCCTATAGTTTCGTCCTCAACCAACCAAAAGAATCTATGCACTGTAGAATCAAGAGTCCCCCCCTATGACAATGCTAAAGTACACCAATCAACAATAGAATGAGCATCAAGAAGTACAGCACCTGAAATCCTCAATTTCTCCTTAACTAGAGCTCTCTTGACACACGCACCTGCTCCGTCATGCTCCCCTTTCCCATGCCCTGACTCAAAAAAACTCCAAATATGAGGTACACCTCTCTCCACATGCATTCTACACAACCAATAAAACATTTTGGCATTCTTAAATTGACCAGTGCAATTATCCGACCAAATGAGATGCCTATCCATAGCAATACCATTTTCTTACAAGAAGTCAAAATAGTTCTGGAAACAATGTTGAACAAACTCATGAGAGTGAGACCTATCATCGCTCATATAAAAATGGTACTCTCTGATTATCTTTCACTCATCTTTTGTGCTATCAGGGGAATGTCTATATGTGATGTGTACAAAAATAGCAACCTGAATCGAATTGCAATATTGAGCTTGAGTCTCATTTTGGGGCTGCAATGTATAGTTCTCCACAAAGTCTACAACGGATATAATAGTTCCAATGGGGAAAGTGTCCTTACATGTCCTGAATTGTTGATCCAACCATTGAGACCTGTGACTATGCCTTGCATACTTGTAAAAAAGATTTTTCTTGAAATCTGAGATAAAATCAGCAACATTGTATTCTTTTGCAACTAACTCACATCTAGAGCCTTCACCTCCACTCTTCAATGTATATTTCACTGTTTCATATACCTTTTTTGGGACGAGTGTCTTTCCAAAATTGTTTTCCAAACCCTCATGAAAACATGTTCTAAACTTGGACAAGCCACCACATTCTGAGCACTTGGCATTTAAGCAATTTTTTTTATAAAATAAACAACCACCATCTCTATGACATAAAAATTGATCTAGCAAGTCTCTTGATAATTTGGGAAGACCACTTGCACCACAATCCTCTAGCATTTCATTAGTATGCAATTTAGAACGAATGGACCGTAATAATTCATGATGCATTGAAAACTCAACATGATATTTGCAACAACATGTATTTCGAATCTTAAGGGGTACACAATAAAATGGCTTCACGGATTCAAAAGACCTTTGTGATATTTTCAATGTTGGATGTGTCTCACAAAATTTTTTATACAACATTGTTTGACTTACCTCCACATAATGTTTAGGATGTGGAGTGCGGTCTCGATTGCCAACTCTCAACTTCAAGACATCCTTCACATTTGGTGACACTCTTGAGTTAGCATCCCAAAATTGTTGAATTTCATCCTTGACAACGTCTGTTAGCTTCTTATCGAAACATGGAAGTCTCCCACCATAAGCCCATGTATCAATTTGAAGCGGATCATCAAGTCTTTCTCTTCTTGTAAGTGCTCTACCCAAAGTTTTACGGTCTATATTGAAGTCAACACAAGTTTGTCTCATCAAACGAGCCTTTCTCAACTGATGACTTACTAAGGAGGTTGTAATAACCCTCCGAGCAACTCTCTTGTCTTTTTCTCTGCTAGTCTTCCCAATGTTATTGAGAGCATTGAAAAGATTTTTCACAACAATGGCATTTCTCTCCATTTTTTTGTTCACACGAATCTTCAATTTCAAAAGCACAGGTCTCATCTTTTGCATCTTTAACAACTGCACAAAAATTTGACATTTCTCAACCAATGTCTTGTTTTGAAAAAATTGATCATAAAGTCTTGAAGCCCACAACCTAACGGTTCTATGTGACCTCTTTCCTTCCCAATTATTCATAATGTTCTCCTCAATTTCAATTAACCATTTAGGTGTTTTTGAAAGCCCCGAATTTGAAGATTGATTATCTTTATTACAAGGGACTTCATTTCGCATATAATTTGGAGATGTATAATATTCATGTCGTTCTTGTGCAACATTTTCGTTACCAAAGTCTACATTTTCAATCTCCATCTGTGCATTTTCAAATTGAACATCCTCTTCACTTACAACTACATTTACGGGGTCACCTTGATTAATGGTTAACATACCTTCTCTCCTTCTTCGGTGATTTTCCTTATCTTTTTCCCTATATGCCTGAATTTCATCATCTGTCAGCTTCCTCTTACGTTTAGCCTTTTGACGACTGGTGCTTCCCATGGTGAAACCACAAGTCGACAAAAATCAAACAATGGGCCCCAAATCACATTTTTTGTTTTGCAACGCGTGAAAAAAGTATAAAATCCCGTGATTGTCTGCTGTGTGGGGACAGGGAATATTTTTGTCAAATATTGCCTGGCAAAAATTGGGTACCCGATATTCCCCGATTGATGAAAAAATGGCGGGAGCAAATGAAAACAATTGAACTTTTACATATATTTATGTATATAATATATATAAAAAAGAGGCATATGATATATATAATGTATATTATATATGTACTAATGTCGTCGGCTAAATCTTTGTATTAAATGTTCCTTTTATAGGCGTTGTAAACCCTAGCTATGCAAAAATGGACGCTTTGAAGAATAGTTCACTGGAGGCAGAGAGAGACTCTCTAGGGGTCCTAACGAGTAATAAGGGGTCATGGGGACTCCCTAGAGGTCACGATGTGTCTTAAGGGGTCATGATGACTCCCTAGGGGTCCTAGTATGCTTTATCACCTGTTAGGACACCTAGGGAGTCCCTGTGACCCCTTTTGACACATTGGAACGCTCAAGTGTGTCATAAGGGGTCCTTTTCACTCCCTATGGTTCCTAACGCGTGATAAAGCATACTAGGACCCCTAGGGAGTCATCGTGACCCCTTAAGACACACTTGAGCATTCTAATGTGTTAAAAGGGGTCACGATGACTCCCTAGGGGTCCTAGTACACCTTATCACGTGTTAGGACCTCTAGGGAGTCCCTGTGACCCCTTTTGACACATAGAAATGCTCAAGTGTGTCTTAAAGGGTCCTACGACCCCTTATGACACACTAGAGCATTCCAATGTGTCAAAAGAGGTCACGATGATTCCCTAAGGGTCCTAGTATGCTTTATCACGCGTTAGGACCCCTTAAGGCACACTTGAGCGTTCCAATGTGTCAAAAGGGGTCACGGGGACTCCCTAGGTGTCCTAACGTGTGATAAAGTGTACTAGGACCCCTAAGGAGTCCCCGTGACCCCTTTTAACACATTGGAATTCTCAAGTGTGTCTTAAGGGGTCCTACGACCCCTTAAGGCACACTTGAGTGTTCTAATGTGTCAAAAGGGGTCACGGGGACTCCCTAGGTGTCCTAACGCGTGATAAAGCATACTAGGACCCCTAGGGAATCATCATGACCACTTTTGACACATTGGAATGCTCTAGTGTGTCATAAGGGGTCGTAGGACCCCTTAAGACACACTTGAGCATTACAATGTGTAAAAAGGGGTCAGGGGGACTCCCTAGGGGTCCTAACATGTGATAAAGCGTACTAGGACCCCTAGGGAGTCATTATGACCCCTTTTGACACATTGGAACACTCAACTGTGTCTTAAGGGGTCCTACGACCCCTTAAGGTACCCTTGAGCATTCCAATGTGTCAAAAGGGGTCACGAGGACTCCCTAGGTGTCCTAACGCGTGATAAAGTGTACTAGGACCCCTAAGGAGTCCCCGTGACCCCTTTTCACACATTGGAATGCTCAAGTGTGTCTTAAGGGGTCCTACGACCCCTTAAGGCACACTTGATCATTCCAATGTGTCAAAAGGGGTCACGGGGACTCCCTAGGTGTCCTAACATGTGATAAAGTGTACTAGGACCCCTAGGGAATCATCGTGACCCCTTTTGACACATTGGAATGCTCTAGTGTGTCATAAGGGGTCATAGGACCCCTTAAGACACACTTCAGCATTCCAATGTGTCAAAAGGGATCACAGGGACTCCCTAGGGGTCCTAACACGTGATAAAGCGTACTAGGACCCCTAGGGAGTCATCGTGACCCCTTTTGAAACATTGCAACGCTCAAGTGTGTCTTAAGGGGTCCTTCACCACTTAAGACACACTTGAGCATTGCAATGTGTCAAAAGGGGTCACGGGGACTCCTTAGGGGTCCTAGTATGCTTTATCATGCGTTAGGACCCCTAGGGGGTCCCCGTGACCCCTTTTGACACATTAGAATGCTCAAGTGTTCCTTAAGGGGTCGTAGGACCCCTTAAGGCACACTTGAGCGTTCCAATGTGTCAAAAGGGGTCACGGGGACCCCGTAGGGGTCCTAACATGTGATAAAGCATACTAGGACCCCTAAGGAGTCTCCGTGACCCCTTTTCACACATTGGAATGCTAAAGTGTGTCTTAAGGGGTCCTATGACCCCTTAAGGAACACTTGAGCATTCCAATGTGTCAAAAGGGGTCACGGGGACTCCCTAGGGGTCCTAACGCATGATAAAGCGTACTAGGACCCCTAGGGAGTCATCGTGGCCCCTTTTGACACATTGCAACACTCAAGTGTGTCTTAAAGGGTCCTTTGACCCCTTAAGACACACTTGAGCATTGCAATGTGTCAAAAGGGGTCACGGGGACTCCTTAAGGGTCCTAGTACACTTTATCACATGTTAGGACACCTAGGGAGTCCCCGTGACCCCTTTTGACACATTGGAATGCTCAAGTGTGCCTTAAGGGATCGTAGGACCCCTTAAGGCACACTTGAGCGTTCCAATGTGTCAAAAGGGGTCACGGGGGCTCCCTAGGTGTCCTAACGCGTGATAAAGCGTATTAGGACCCCTAAGGAGTCCCCATGACCCCTTTTCACACATTGGAATGCTCAAGTGTGTCTTAAGGGGTCCTACGACCCCTTAAGGCACACTTGAGCATTCCAATGTGTCAAAAGGGGTCACGGGGACTCCCTAGGCATCCTAACGCGTGATAAAGCATACTAGGACCCCTAAGGAATCCCTGTGACCCCTTTTCACACATTGGAATGCTCCAGTGTGTCTTAAGGGGTCCTACGACCCCTTAAGGAACACTTGAGTGTTCTAATGTGTCAAAAGGGGTCACGGGGAGTCCCTAGGGGTCCTAACGTGTGATAAAGTGTACTAGGACCCCTAGGGAGTCATCGTGACCCCTTTTGACACATTAGAACGCTCAAGTGTGTCTTAAGGGGTCCTTCGACCCCTTAAGACACACTTGAGCATTGCAATGTGTCAAAAGGGGTCACAGGGACTCCTTAGGGGTCCTAGTACGCTTTATCACATGTTAGGACACCTAGGGAGTCCCCGTGACCCCTTTTGACACATTGGAATGCTCAAGTGTGCCTTAAGGGATCGTAGGACCCCTTAAGGCACACTTGAGCATTCCAATGTGTCAAAAGGGGTCACAGGGACTCCCTTGGTGTCCTAACGCGTGATAAAGCATACTAGGACCCCTAAGGAGTCCCTCTGACCCCTTTTCACATATTGGAACACTCAAGTGTGTCTTAAGGGGTCCTATGACCCCTTAAGGCACACTTGAGTGTTCCAATGTGTCAAAAGGGGTCACGGGGAATCCCTAGGTGTCCTAACGCTTGATAAAGCATACTAGGACCCCTAGGGAATCATCGTGACCCCTTTTGACACATTGGAATGCTCTAGTGTGTCATAAGGGGTCGTAGGACCCCTTAAGACACACTTCAGCATTCCAATGTGTCAAAAGAGGTCACGGGGACTCCCTAGGGGTCCTAACGCGTGATAAAGTGTACTAGGACCCCTAGGGAGTCATCGTGACCCCTTTTGACACATTGCAACACTCAAGTGTGTCTTAAGGGGTCCTTCGACGCCTTAAGACACACTTGAGCATTGCAATGTGTCAAAAGGGGTCACGGGGACTCCTTAGGGGTCCTAGTACACTTTATCACACGTTAGGACCCCTAGGGAGTCCTCGTGACCCCTTTTGACACATTGGAATGCTCAAGTGTCCCTTAAGGGGTCGTAGGACCCCTTAAGGCACACTTGAGCATTCCAATGTGTCAAAAGGGGTCACGGGGACTCCCTAGGTGTCCTAACATGTGATAAAGCATACTAGGACCCCTAAGGAGTCCCTGTGACCCCTTTTCACACATTGGAACACTCAAGTGTGTCTTAAGGGGTCCTATGACCCCTTAAGGAACACTTGAGCATTCTAATGTGTGAAAAGGGGTCACGGGGACTCCCTAGGGGTCCTAACGCTTGATAAAGCGTACTAGGACCCCTAGGGAATCATCGTGACCCCTTTTGACACATTGCAATACTCAAGTGTGTCTTAAGGGGTCCTTCGACCCCTTAAGACACACTTGAGCATTGCAATGTGTCAAAAGGGGTCATGGGGACTCCCTAGGGGTCCTAATACGCTTTATCACGTGTTAGGACACCTAGGGAGTCCCTGTGACCCCTTTTGACACATTGGAATGCTCAAGTGTGCCTTAAGGGATCATAGGACCCCTTAAGACACACTTGAGCGTTCCAATGTGTCAAAAGGGGTCACGGGGACTCCCTAGGTGTCCTAACGCATGATAAAGCGTACTAGGACCCCTAAGGAGTCCCTGTGACCCCTTTTCACACATTGGAACGCTCAAGTGTGTCTTAAGGGGTCCTACGACCCCTTCAGGCACACTTGAGCATTCCAATGTGTCAAAAGGGGTCACGGGGACTCCCTAGGTGTCCTAACACGTGATAAAGCGTACTAGGACCCCTAGGAAATCATCGTGACCCCTTTTGACACATTGGAATGCTCTAGTGTGTCATAAGGGGTCGTAGGACCCCTTAAGACACACTTCAGCATTCCAATGTGTCAAAAGGGGTCACGGGAACTCCCTAGGGGTCCTAACCCATGATAAAGCGTACTAGGACCCCTATGGAGTCATCATGACCCCTTTTGACACATTGCAACGCTCAAGTGTGTCTTTAGGGGTCCTTCAACCCCTTAAGACAAACTTGAGCGTTGCAATGTGTCAAAAGGGGTCACGGGGACTCCTTAGGGGTCCTAGTATGCTTTATCACGCGTTAGGACCCCTAGGGAGTCCCCGTGACCCATTTTGACACATTGGAACGCTCAAGTGTGCCTTAAGGGGTTAAGGCACCCTTGAGCGTTCCAATGTGTCAAAATCGGTCACGGGGACTCCCTAGGGGTCCTAACGCATGATAAAGCGTACTAGGACCCCTAAGGAGTCCCCGTGACCCCTTTTCAAACATTGGAACACTCAAGTGTGTCTTAAGAGGTCCTACGACCCCTTAAGGCACACTTGAGTGTTCCAATGTGTCAAAAGGGGTCACGGGGACTCCCTAGGTGTCCTAACGCGTGATAAAGCATACTAGGACCCCTAAGGAGTCCCCGTGACCCCTTTTCACACATTGGAACACTCAAGTGTGTCTTAAGGGGTCCTATGACCCCTTAAGGCACCCTTGAGCGTTCCAATGTGTCAAAAGGGGTTAGGGGGACTCCTTAGGGGTCCTAATGCGTACTAGGACACCTAGGGAGTCCCCGTGACCCCTTTTGACACATTGGAACGCTCAAGTGTGCCTTAAGGGGTCCTACGACCCCTTAAGGAACACTTGAGCGTTCCAATGTGTCAAAAGGGGTCACGGGGACTCCCTAGGTGTCCTAACGCGTACGCTTTATCACCCGTTAGGACACCTAGGGAGTCCTCGTGACCCCTTTTGACACATTGGAATGCTCAAGTGTGCCCTAAGGGGTCCTATGACCCCTTAAGGCACACTTGAGCATTCCAATGTGTCAAAAGGGGTCAGGGGGACTCCCTAAGGGTCCTAACGTGTACTAGGACACCTAGGGAGTCCCCGTGACCCCTTTTGACACATTGGAATGCTCTAGTTTGTCTTAAGGGGTCCTTCGACCCCTTAAGACACACTTGACCGTTGCAATGTGTCAAAATGGGTCACGGGGACTCCTTAGGGGTCCTAGTACGCTTTATCACGCGTTTGGACACCTAGGGAGTCCCCGTGACCCCTTTTGACACATTGGAACGCTCAAGTGTGCCTTAAGGACCCCTTAAGGCACACTTGAGCATTCCAATGTGTCAAAAGGGGTCACAGGGACTCCCTAGGTGTCCAAACCCGTGATAAAGCATACTAGGACCCCTAAGCAGTCCCCGTGACCCCTTTTTACACATTGGAAAGCTCAAGTGTGTCTTAAGGGGTCCTACGACCCCTTAAGGCACACTTGAGCATTCCAATGTGTCAAAAGGGGTCACGGGGACTCCCTAGGTGTCCTAACGCGTGATAAAGCGTACTTTGACCCCTAAGGAGTCCCCGTGACCCCTTTTCACACATTGGAATGCTCAAGTGTGTCTTAAGGGGTCCTACGACCCCTTAAGGCACCCTTGAGCATTCCAATGTGTCAAAAGGGGTCAGGGGGACTCCTTAGGGGTCCTAACGCGTACTAGGACACCCGGGGAGTCCCCATGACCCCTTTTGACACATTGGAATGCTCAAGTGTGCCTTAAGGGGTCCTATGACCCCTTATGGCACACTTTAGTGTTCCAATGTGTCAAAAGGGGTCACGGGGACTCCTTAGGGGTCCTATTACGCTTTATCATGCGTTAGGACACCTAGGGAGTCCCCATGACCCCTTTTGACACATTGGAACGCTCAGGTGTGCCTTAAGGGGTCCTACGACCCCTTAAGACACACTTGAGCCTTCCAATGTTTCGAAATGGTTCAGGGGGACTCCCTGAGGGTCCTAACATGTACTAGGACACCTAGGGAGTCCTCGTGACCCCTTTTGACACATTGGAATGCTCTAGTGTGTCTTAAGGGGTCCTACAACCCCTTAAGACACACTAGAGCGTTGCAATGTGTCAAAAGGGGTCACGATGACTCCCTAGGGGTCCTAGTATGCCTTATCATGCATTAGGAACCCTAGGGAGTCAAAAGGACCCCTTAAGACACACTTGAGCGTTCCAATGTGTCAAAAGGGGTCACGGTGACTCCCTAGGGGTCCTAGTACGTGTTAGGACCTCTATGGATTCCCCCCGACCCCTTTTGACACATTGGAATGCTCAAGTGTGCCTTAAGGGGTCGTAGGACCCCTTAAGGCACACTTGAGCGTTCCAATGTGTCAAAAGGGGTCAGGGGGACTCCCTAGGTGTCCTAACGCGTGATAAAGCGTACTAGGATCTGTAAGGAGTCCCCGTGACCCCTATTGACACACTGGAAAGCTCAAGTGTGTCTTAAGGGGTCCTATGACCCCTTAAGGAACACTTGAGCGTTCCAATGTGTCAGAAGCGGTCAGGGGGACTCCCTAAGGGTCCTAACGCATACTAGGACACGTAGGGAGTCCTCGTGACCTCTTTTGACACATTGGTACGCTCAAGTGTGTCTTAAGGGGTCCTAAAACCCCTTAAGACACACTAGAGCATTCTAATGTGTCAAAAGGGGTCACGGGGACTCCCTAGGTGTCCTATCACGTGAAAAAGCATACTAGGACCCCTAGGGAATCATCGTGACCCCTTTTGACACATTGGAATTCTCTAGTGTGTCATAAGGTGTCGTAGGACCCCTTAAGACACACTTGAGCATTCCAATGTGTCAAAAGGGGTCACGGGAACTCCCTAGGGGTCCTAACACGTGATAAAGCATACTAGGACCCCTAGGGATTCATCATGACCCCTTTTGACACATTTGAACGCTCAAGTGTGTCTTAAGGGGTTGCAGGACCCTTTAAGACACATTTGAGTGTTCCAATGTGTCAAAAGGGTTCACAATGACTCCCTAGGGGTCCTAGTATGCCTTATCACGTGTTAGGAACCCTAGGGAGTCAAAAGGACCCCTTAAGACACACTTGAGTGTTTCAATGTGTCAAAAGGGGTCACGGGGACTCCCTAGGGGTCCTAGTACACGTTAGGACCCCCTAGGGAGTCCCCTTGACCCCTTTTGATCCCTAGGGAGTCCTAATGCATTCCAAAAGGTCATGGTTCCATATAAGTTGCATTTCAAACCCTAATGACCCCTTAACATGCCTACTGACCCCATTTCGACATGTGGTCTCCCGAGAGCTCCCCATGGACCCCTTTTGCGTTTTCCTAAGAAAAAGTCATCCAAATTTGGTACATAGGTCCTCTGACATGTCTTAATGAATTTGAAAGGGTCACTGTTCCATAGAAGTTGCATTTAGAACCCTAATGACCCCTTAACAGGCCTACACACCATGATTCGACATGTGGTCTCCCGAGACCACCCCATGGACCCCTTTTGAGTTCTACTAGAAAAAAGTTATCCAAATTTGGTATGTAGGTCCTCTGACATGTCCTAATGCATTCCAAAGGGTCACCGTTCCATCAAAGTCACATTTGGAACCCTAATGACCCCTTAACAGGCTTACCGACCCTGATTCGACATGTGGTCTCCTCAGAGAACCCCATGGACCCTTTTTGAGTTCTACTAGGAAAAAGTCATACAAATTTGGTACATAGGTCCTCTAACATGTCCTAATGTGTTCCAAAGGGTCACCATTCCATCCAAGTTGCATTTGTAACCCTAATGACCCCTTAACAGGCCTACTGACCCTGTTTCAACATGTGATCTCCTAAGAGCACCCCATGGACCCCTTTCGAGTTCTACTAGGAAAAAGTCATCCAAATTTGGTATGTAGGTCCTATGACATGTCCTAATGCATTCCAAAGGGTCACCATTCCATCAAAGTTTTATTCGGAACCCTAATGACCCCTTAACAGGTTTACCGACCCCATTTCGACACGTGGTCTCCTGAGAGCACACCATGGACCCCTTTCGAGTTTTACTAGGCAAAAGTCATCCAAATTTGGAACATAGGTCCTATGACATATCCTAATGCATTCCAAAGGGTCACCATTCCATCGAAGTTTCATTTGAAACCCTAATGACCTCTTAACAGGCCTACCGACCTTGATTCGACATGTGGTCTCCCGAGAGCACCCCATGGACCCCTTTCGAGTTCTACTAGGCAAAAGTTATCCAAATTTGGTACGTAGGTCATTTGATATGTCCTAATGTGTTCCAAAGGATCACCGTTCATCGAAAGTTTCATTTGGAACCCCGATGACTCCTTAAGTCACCTATCGACCCTAAATCGCACAATGGTCTCCCAAGAGCACCCCATGGACCCTTTTCAAGTTTGACTAATCAAAATTCATCTAAATTGTGGAGTTAGGTCCTTTGACATGTCCTAATACGTTCTAAATGGTCACCGTGTATCAAAGGTTGTCTCACGAGCCCTGATGACCCCTTAAGACACCTAGCGACACTGATTGGACATGTGGTCTCCTGAGAGCACCCCATGGACCCTTTTTGAGTTCGACTAGGAAAAAGTCATTAAAATTTGGTACATTGGTCCTTGGACATGCCCTATTGCCTTCCAAATGGTCACTGTACATCCAAAGTTGCCTCACAAACCCTAATTACCCCTTAAGACGTCTAGCGACCCCGATTCGACCTGTTGTCTCATGAGAGGATCTGTTATAACTTAAATTAAATATTAAAATAAGATATAAAATATTTGAAAAAATATAATATTTAATAGACTAAATATATAATATATATTATAAGATATATTAGATATTACATTTAATATATATTATCAAATATACAATATATTAATGTCCTATTCATTTTATATATTATATATATTAGACATTATATTATATACGTGCAACAATAGTTTATATATATATATATATATATATATATATATATATATATATATATATATATATATATATATATATATATATATATATATATATATATAATGTAACATTTATATTATAATATAAAAATATTGCATTTAATATAAATCTGAACAGACTATATACTTAGGTCTTTTAAATTGATATTATCGAATATATAATATAAATAAATAATATATATAATATATATACTATATAATATAAAATATAAAACATAAATATAAAATATATAAATTATTGATTGTCAGGGTGAAAGAAAAAAACATTAAAATTAAAGGGAAATAAAAAAAGAGTGGGAGGGGGAAACTTTTCAAAATTCAAATTCAAACAAAATCGGGTACCCGATTAGGCTTGGTAATAGCTTTGGAAACCAAAGCCCCATGGTCAATGCTGAAGGTGTGCAAAAAATGTGTTTTTTCTCTATTTTTCTTATATCGACACTTTGACCATTAGGTTGACGACTTTTTTTCCACCTGATTTCGATAAAATGAAAAGGGTTTCTTTGGATGATTGTCAGCTTTCCATCGATATAAGTGCTGTCAGATTTTGAATTCGTTAAGTATTTATTAGTTATTTTCTAGTTCACTTACATCTAAAGTCCTGATTGACATACTGATGGAAAAATAGCTATAACTTTCAAACCGTATAACATTTTTGAAATCCGAAAGATGCGTCACATTCTATGCTTTGTCTAGTATAAGAAAAAATTTTAAAAAATTGAATTATGATAAGTTTTCAATGAGTAAAGGTGGTCAGACACGAGAGTTTTTAAATTCTGAAAGCACTGTAGCAAAAAAATCATAATTAATTATCTGTTTGGAATAAAAATACCAAAAAATATGCGTCACATCTGAGCATGAGTCAGCTACTTATATATATAATATTATAAAAAAATATTATCATTTTCTTTTGATTAGGGTGGTCAGACATACACATACTTCTTATTTTTTTGCTGAAATGTTTGTAGTGCTGCATTGCAATCTATACTTTTTACCAATCATATTAATTTTTTTTCAAAAAAGGCTTAGTAGTTTAGAAACTACATTCAATTTCCTACAAATTATGTTCTTACTTATCTCATTTTTTCACGTCAAGTTGACTAATCTTGATTTTCTGATTTTTCATTGCCACTTAAGGGCATAGTTTGGCCCCTCATGATCCTGCACATACCCCCACATGATCCAACAACTAATATTTTTCCCATGTAAAATAGATGTACTCCTAATGACATTCCTTGAAATTAGAAACTTCATACCAATCAAATTCCATAAAATATTGCTCAAGTAGTGGAGAAGAAGAAAGGAGGAAAGAATCAGAGAATGAAGATCCTACAGATCCATCAAAAAGAGAGCCTTATCATCTCAATTCACAATCCAAAAGAGGCCTTTCTTAACAAGGGAATCACCCTTCTTGATGGTTTTCTTAAATAGTGTTCCAAACTAAAGAACCTCTACCAATCAAATCAATTCTTGAAACCTCTTGAGTGGCAACCCCATGAATATATTTATAATTAATATTTTAGCCCATTGTTAGTTATGATGCATACACCATCTCTAATAAAGTTAAGTAACCAAAGTCAGGATATTAAGTTCAACATGTCTAAGACCAAGACCACTATTTTGATTATTGTTCCAAATAACCTACGAAAGGTGTTCTTTTATATATGACGGTCTTCTAATTTGAATGTTTTGGAATAAATATTGATGGGTAATGACAAGTGGAGCTCAGTTGTCTTGGGTTCATAATTAAATTTGGATTTTAAAATTTTGGATCTTCTACATGGATTTGAGCTAGGTCAAGAACTCAGTTGTGATATTTGAATGATATAATAGAAAAAACTATGATCCAAAAGTTCAAATTATTTTGATAAGAATTAAATATATTTATGATTCACTCTAAATTTTGATTAGAAGATTAAATTAATTGAAATCATGTGCTAAGACAATGCATATAAAATATTTATACAAAATAATATAAAACACAAAAAAAAAAAACTTTCAACTTATTAAAAAACATATATATTTTTTAATTAATTATTTCATACAACCATTCTTTATTTTTCAATGAAGCTTAATTGATTAATAAAAACTTTATTACATATATAGTATACATTCTACTTTACTATTATTATTATTTTCAATAAACTCTCTCTTCAACGTAGAACTTTGGCTAACTAATGTATGATATGGTCATTTCGAAGAAATTTAAAAATGAGAAAGTTGTTAGGGGATCGTGCAATATTGGTGAAGATGATAGTGTGAGATATAGAAAGTCACCCACCAAGGTTCAAACTCCCAACCAAGCTTGATCCATCAATGAATCTGACACTGCATCCTCTCTACCTAGCCAGAAGAAATTTTTAATTGAAATATATTCTTACTCAAATTATAATTTTTACATTTCTTCCTTTAACTAGTGATTAAAACTAATTCTTTCCACCAATTACAATTTAGTGTATTTTTATTTTGTTAAAAATAAAACATTTTCTATAGTCTACATGTAAAAAAATTTAAGTTTATAAATTGTAGAAAATATTTCTTGATGAAATGATTGGCTAAAACTTTTAAGGTCTTATAGACCTATTTTTTAGGCATGAATAACTTTTTTATAGAAGTTTTTAAATATTTATAAGAGTTCTTTTAGGTTTTTTTAATTTTAAATTATTTTGTTAAGTTCTTATGAAGATTTTTTATTTTATATTAATATAGTTTTAAATTAGAAATTATGTTAGGAATTTATTCTAGTTTATACAATTCATTTTTACAATAATTTAAATAAAAACCTATGATATTATAATATATATTTATTTTTACTCATATTTTTAAAGTTTTTAATTTTAAATTTTATTATGTATTTATTATACAAAAACAACTATTTATGTAAAAATATTATGTAATTTTATTTGATTATAATAATTATTTTTTCTTTACAAAATATTAATATTTAAATCAAAATATATTAAATTAATATTTAATATTATTATAATATTTTTAATTTTACAATCTTTTTTAAATTTAGTTCAAAATATTGATTTGTTTAAATTTATTTATTTATAATAATTTTATTTTTTAAAATTTTATTATAACAGTTTTATTTAAATATCAATTTTTGATGAAAAATAGTGATCATATAATATATATATATAGTAATTTTATGTTTCACTTTATAACAAGTAAACTAAAATGACAAGTGAAATTAATGACAATAATTAATTATAATGTACTCAATTTCAAAATGAAAATTCTTCATTAGTATAATTATAATTATATAAATTTATGTTAAATAGAATTATACTTTATAAAATATAATAAATGTATTAAAATTCTAATTATAATTCACAATATAATTACAATTGATTAAAACGGCAAGTACTAGCCACTACAGAACACTTGTTATAATCCATAATGTAAAACAGATATATTGGCATCCATATATATACTATATGTTTCCAAAAAAAATTAAGTTGGTTATGAAATTCGGGATAGACTTAGCTTTATAATATAGTCCGTACAATAAACATCCACCAGAGTAAAAACAAGAAGCAGAATAACGATGGAATCGGAGGATTTCAAGATATACGATAAAGAAATCTACCAACCCAACGAAAATGGACCCAGCGTCGAGGCATTGCAGCGGAGGAATGTAGGAATTCAATTATAATATCATGGTTAACTAAAATTATTTTTTCAACCAAATTCTTCTGTATCAATGGTGACAATACATTTACCGGCATCACTAGATTCAGTTGTATCAAGCGTGCCAGTACATCTGCCAAACGTTCGTTCAACAGTCATATAATGTGTAATGTGTGCTAAGAGCCTTTGTGTATCTGTATATATTTGTTTCCATACATTTTTCTTCTATATGCTCTTTCAGAGTCATGGATATAAGTGGGCAATTAGCTTTCTCACCGTTACGCGCAGTGAAGGAACAAAAATGTGTAAATTCTGAAGAAGTACTTGGGAAACAAAAATCAACCAAGGGAGGATGGAAAACTATGCCATTCATTTTAGGTAGGAGATGAGCTCTTTTTTAACTATTTTTTTTTTTCCTTGGGATCAATTGTATGATATGATTAGATTTGATAAATAGGAGATATTTTTCATAGCACTTTAAATTCTAAAACTATTATCAGGATTGACTGTGGAGTTTTCGATTCAAATCTATTGACTCATGTTTCATGAGTAGTGGTTCACAAGAATCCATCTCTTATGAGATTGAATGGTACACTTAGCACTCATTGAATCTTGGTAATACTCTTAAAGGTGAAGTCTTACGAAAAAGTCACCCATCTGAATGAGGAAACAAAATAATGTAAAATCTGAAGAAGCACTTAGGAAACAAAATAAACCAAGGGAGGATGGAAAACTATGCCATTAGTTCTAGGTAGGAGATTTCCTCTGATCTATTTTTGTGTTTCTTGGAGATCAATTGCAAGATATGATTAGATTTGATAAGTAGGAGATATTTTCTACAGTAAGACAAATTATGATATTGCCATCAGAATTCAACTGTACAGTTTTCAAGTCAAATTCATTGACCCACTTTTCATAAGTAATAGTTTGCAAGATTGCATTACACTTACTGCATTTAGATGATGCTCAAAGAGGTGGAACATTAGACCTCCCTGAGAGATCACCCATCCCAACAATACAACTCAAGAAGAAAAACAAAGATCAGAACTTAATCATATCAAACAATTGATCCAAGAAGAATATTGTAATTTTCGTTATATGATATATTGTGTTCACTCAAATCAAAAAGATCATTTCAAATACCAGTATAGTGAAGACAGTCTTATAACCTGGCAGGAAACGAGAGCTGTGCAAATCTGGCATTGACTAGTTTACAAGCGAACCTGGTGGTGTTCTTGACTACTGAATATCATAAGGATAGGTTCACAGCTGCAATAATTGCTACCATATGGGGTGGAAGCAACCTTTTATCACCATTAATAGGTGCTTTTATTGCAGATTCATATCTGGGAAGGTTTGGGGTCATTGTCCTTTCCTCGATCGCATACACACTGGTAGGAGAACTATAATCACAGTTCAATTCGTTACTGTTATTCTCTTTCTTCTTTATGGTTTAGATTATAAAGGAAACAATTCTTGTATTACAGGGAAGAGCTCTAAAAATCAATACCTTGAGATTGTTTAGTTAATATCTTATGACTGTTCAGTTGGGGAGTAGCCCCCAACTTTCTGGATGTTTGCTTTGACTTTTTTCAATAATTTTTCATATTTATTTATAATTCAATATACTTAAAAAAATTGCAAACAAAATACAAATATTGCATCTATTTCTTCAATCTAAAATGATACATCACAATATTTTGTAAAGATCACAATCAATATATTGTATTTTTTTTAAATCTGTTAATCTAACCTTTGAGAAAGGAAGAAGAAATAGATGAAATTTGAATTTATGGAGTTATCATGAAGGGATGAGTTATTTTAGTATTTAAATACTCATCCAGAAGGTTGGTTGATGCAGGCAATGGGTCTTCTCACTCTCATCTCTTTTTCTCATTCATTAAGGGAATCAATTGTTGGAAGTGTATTACTATCTACCTTCTTGGGATTGATGGTTTTGGGGTCCAGCGGTATGAAGTCTTCAGCCCTGGCCTTTGGTGCAGAGCAATTTGATAATGAGGATGATGGGGGAAGAAAGCAGCAGGAGAGATTCATTGATTGGTATTTCTGTATAGGCACCATATCTATCATGGTGGGGTTAACTTTCCTTGTTTACATTCAAAACATCATCAGTTGGAAATTAGGATTTGGCTTGGCTACCATCTTGATGATTATCTCCACTGGATTCTTCCTGTTGGGAACAAAGCATTATGTTAAAACGAGTCCAGAGGGTAGTCCCTTGAAAGAATATGCTCAAGTGATAGTTGCATCTTTTAGAAAAAGAAATCTTGTATTGCCTTCTAATCCAAGAAAATTTTATGGTACTCATTTGGAAAAAGAACCAATTCTAAGCCCTTGTTTGACAGACGAGTTCAAGTATGAACCTTTTCTACTCTGTTTGTAAAGACCATTTCAAGTATGGACTTTTGTACTCTGTTTTTTAATGATATTGAATACAAACCCAATTCTAATCTCTTTCTCCTCCCTTCAGGTTTTTGAACAAAGCAGCCATTATAAAAAAAGAAGACTTTGAAGAGAATGGCTCAGAACCCAATCCCTGGAAGCTTTGCACAGTGAAGAGGATCCAAGAGCTCAAGTCAGTGATAAGTGTATTTCCTGTTTGGAACTCTGGAATTGTGATATCCTTCATGTTAATGGGTTCTTCACACACTTACATGGTATACCAGGCACAACACATGAACAAAAAACTGGGCAGCTTGGAGGTAGCCCCATCATCATACATCATCTTCTCTATGTTGGCCACATCCATATGGTTGCCCTTCTATGAAAAAGTTGTTCTTCCTTTCTTCCGACGCTTAACAAAGAGGAAGGAAGGAATTACAATAATGGAAAGGATTGGAACAGGGCTTATCATTTCCGTGCAAGCCATGACAATTGCAGCATTGATAGAAGTTAAAAGGAAACACAGCAGCAAGCGTATCTCTGCCATTTGGCTTGCTCCACAGTATACTTTAATAGGCCTGGCAGAGGCCTTTTATGCCACTGGTATGATCGAATTCTTTTATGAGCAGTTTCCCAAGAGCATGAGCAGTACGGCTGTGGCTTTGTTCTGGTGCAGCATAGGGATTGGGATGTTGCTCAACAGTGTTGTTTTCACTGTTGTGTACAAGGTCACAGGGGAGAATGGTAAAAATGCTTGGTTGCCTGAGAACCTTGATCAAGGGCATCTTGAGTATTATTACTTGTTTTGTGTTGGGCTTGGTGTTTTGAATTTCCTTTATTTTCTTGTATCCTGCAAGGGTGTAAAATATACAGAGACTGATGGGAAGAAAATTATCACAAAAGGAAGGGAGGGAAGTTTGGAACTTTCAGCTTCATATGATTGATGTTGGAGCTATATGGGCTGCACTCAAAACAGTGACTAATCGTGTTGTAATGGTGAATATCACATACTGGTTGGAGTTTCTATGTAATAATAAGTTTACAAATGTGAAATTTAGTTGATGGTATTTTGATCTTATCTGTATCATTATTTATCCCAAAAAAAATCAATTTTGAACTTTAGATCTCATTCACTATCTTATATTATATTTACATATGTATAATTGATTTATATGATTTTTATATGGTTATCTAGATACCTATCTCTCATCCCTTGAGTTTTATTCGGAAACTTCTTAATGTACAAGGTTTTCTTGACTGTCATCTTTGAAGTCTCTTGACCAAACATTGGCGTCTTCTGGTGCAAAAACTAGGGCAAAATTTGTTAAAAGGTACAAAGAAAGACAAATAAATAAAATAAGCCTGCATAGTGCTTTATGCTGATATTCTAGGTGATACAAAAATCCAAGTGAAGTTATTGTGATCGGATTTAGAGACAGTGTGGACTTTTTGAGAGGGACATAAACAATTGTATGACTGATTTCATGTCATTGCAGAGAAATTGTCTTTATTATTTACTGTTCTTGTATGACTGATTTATTGTGCTTGTTTTCAAAGTGTTGTCATGATATTTTTTAGAAGTTATTAAATTATATTAAAAAAATGGCCTCTCCAAAGTACCCATTGTGTGTGTAAAAATTGTACCTAGCTGTGGACACAATACTTTAGTAAAACATTATTGGTTAAAGATTAGTAAAATCTGCAAATAAGCACAAATATCAATAACCAGACAATTTACTGTCTTCTAGTAGGTGCAAGTATGGTATTTTCAGATTCAGACCAAAATCAGTGACAATGCAACACCTAAACAAAAGATTTGAAATGATTGAAACAATGAAATATGGATGCAAATTAATCTATATTTTTGGATTTTCTATGCAATATGATGAAAACTGATATGAATTTGATCTAGATGAATTGAAACGAATTTGCAAAAACTAGTCTAACAATGATATGAAATGCTATGAATGAATTGAAAACAATGATCTCAAATTGAAAAATCTCACATTTCGCCTGTTCGCAAGAGCTCGATTATCCAAATTTGCAAGAAGATAATGAACGCAAGATATAGGATGTAGGATCGTTTGAGAAGGATTGAGCCTCATTTATATAGGAATCCAGGGCTTGAGGGTGCATGGAAAAAGTCATAAATCACTCTTGATGAACTCAGGTTGATTTTTGAGTTATCAAAGAATTAGAAACAGTTAACTCATAAAATTATGCAAAAGCAGCTTTTAAACTCCAAATAAGTTTAGATCACTTTTTCAACTCACAATCACATGTTGAGTTTAGAAAGTTAACAAATTGAAATTGATAGTTGTTTTATAGTTGACTGCTTTTCTGATTGTGCATGATTTAATATGAATTTATTTAATTTAAAAAGTGATTTATTCTCAACTTAACTGATTTTTGAATTAAAATAACTGGTTTATGGGTTAATCAATTATTAAATCAAACTTTATTCCAAAACTATATTATTAAATTTGACAATTTGATATAATCAATTAAATAAATATTCAACTGATTATTTGTAGGATTTTTTATTTATTATCAAAATAAAATAATATTAATTAGGAATAAATAGAATCAAATCCAATTAAATGATTAAGTGGCTGAATTAAATCTAATTAATTAAATATTCATCATATTCAATTAATTAAATTTAGGATAAATATAATTTTATCGCGAAATAATATTCAATTAAAGATAATTAAGATAAACTAAAAATATTCTAGGAATATGCCCTGATGCAGAATTAGGATAAAATTGATTAGGGTTTTGACGATCTAATGTGTAGATATGCCTTAGGTTAGGACTTTAAGGTCGATTTCGATCGATTTGTTGATGTAGAAAGTTAATGATCCTATAGCCCATTTTTGGGGTATTACATTTTGCCCCTCTTTGAATCACTGTGCGAAGTGCAGTGGTTCAAAGATTTATCTATTTTTTATGATGATGCGTACTGGGTTATGTGATGGAAAAACTGATCCTGAAAGATTAACCAATTACAAGATAGAAATTGATTTGAAAGATTTGAAGATGTTGATTAAGGTCCTGGTTGACCAAAGAATTGAGATGATGTCAACTATATCAACAATGAACTGGTGATTACGAAGAAGCGTCAAAATGTCTGATTCTAAACCTATGATTACAAAGAAGTGACTATCTTAACTCCAGACCTGATTTTCCAAAGGAATCGAAAGGATGCCAAATCTGAACCCTTCAGTTACGAAGAATCAAGGAAATAACACAACTGAACCGATGGTTACGAAGAGCTGATACAGTTCACAAGTTTAAACAAGAGAATACTAGATTGATATGGATTTTGATGAATCTAATATGCCTCAAGTGATGTTTGATATGACCCAAGTGACGAGGACTAATGATGAATTAGCAACGAGACGTGGTTGTTTTCTTGATCACTGAAAGAAAGATTTGATTTGGCAAATTTGATTGATGATGTGCAATACCATGACCCCTTCGGGATGAAAATCAAAATCTGGCAAGAAAGCCAGCGTTAAATGGTTTAGAGGTGATGTAATCAAATTTAAAAGTAGTTACACACGTCCAAGAATGCGTTCTGCATCATTTGGAGGTCCCGAAGACCAAGTTTGACTAGGTTTGACCATAGCTTGACCAAGTTGAAATTTGAAGAGTTTGATGTGAGATAATCAATTAAGTTGAAAACTAGATTCTGTTTGAAGTTTTGAAGGTCGATTATGCAAGCAATCGGTTGTCCTAGGTCCAAAAATTATAAATCACGATTTTGACAATAAAAATGATCTCAGATTTTGTTTTTGATCTTGAAAATGGGTTCAAAACGTCAAAATTAGCCAAGGGGTGCCATTTCATGCAAAACGGAGCACTTTGAAAATTAGGTCAAAAATATATATAAGGGCCAAAAGGGTCTTTTTCAAATCATTTGAACCATTTGACTTTTAGGAAACCTTGTGGAGCCCTTTGAGTGAAAATGGAAGTTCCTGTCTCCTCGCACCAATTTGAGCATAGTCGTCGATACCAGTGACCTCCCCAGTACGAGAATTCGGTAAGTGGACCTATGTATCTCTCTTGCATTCAAATTTGGCTTGTTTTTATGCTTTTTAGATTTTTTAGCACATTTTTTAGGTTTTTAGCTTTTTGTTCACGAAAACTCGTATGACAGTCTTCTTGGACTCGTACGAGTTTTCAGTTACCCATAGAATGTCATGTATGTTTCAACTGTAACTCGTATGAGAGGGACCCATTTGTCGTACGACATTTCATCAGGTCCCTCAAGTCTCGTACGGGAGTAAACTGAATGTCGTATATGCATGAAGTGTCATATGGGACCTTGTAGAAACTCGTACAAGTTTTGGTGCCAGTTTGAAAACTCGTATGGAAAATAATGACCATTTTTCACATCCTTAGGTCAAAATTTTGATTTTTTTGATTTCCCAGTCTGATAGCTTAGTCATTAATACACCTTCTGAAGTATTCAATTTCTCATTTTTTTGTGCTTATAGCCTGATTTTTGACCAAGTTACTGATAGGGTACCTTATTTTGTGTTGTGTAGGTTAGCTATCCAGATGTACATGTTCGCATTTCTCACCCAGCTACCTAGAGACTGTGTGTAGCACTTCCTGATCCACTAAGAGTTCATTTAGCTGCCTATGGCTTCGAGTACCTGATTCGGTTGCCTGACATTCGGGTGAACCATGGGCTGATCACTGCACTTGTTGAGAGGTTTCATTCTGAGACCCAAACATTTCATTTGCCTACTGGAGAGATCACCGTTACTCTAGAGGATGTTTATAGGATTCTCCAGATACCTTTCCATGGCCCTCATCCAGACTACATTAGTGTGGGTAATACTGGTATTCATGCCTTTAGGACTCTATTTGTTGCAAACGAGCAGATTGCTCAACAGATCTCATGGGAGATCCTTGTACAAAGATACGGTTAGTCGCACAAATTAGAGTGCATATTACTGGGGATGATTAGAGGGATCATCATGTCAGATCGTCAGTAGAACAGTCTTCTGATGGGCTGGGCCCCGATGATGGCACAAATGATAGCGTCACCTGCTGAGCGTCTACCATGAGGGTAAGACATTTGCTTTCGCTGCTATTTTTTTTATAGATTTGGGCTTGGGAACACATCCTGATATGTCGTTTGATTTGTGGTGATGAGAGGCAACCACATGAGTCTCTAATTTATAGATATTTAGGTTATGTGATGCAGGTTCGGATGGGCCATACAGATTATTGGAGGTGTCTATTAGATGACATGACTTTTGTCATCTAGAGGCCATACTTACAGATTGAGGCATGGCCAGCTGTGCGTGCTCAGTTTGGCAATTTCTGTCAGAGTCAAGTGCTGATAGGACAATCCACCACTATCCTGGAGAGGTTCCTGATTACACGCATATGGCGACACCATGGCATCATACATGATGCACCTCAAGATTTTGCCACTTATGCTCGATTGGTTCAAGAGCTGGGGCTAGGTCGAACAACCTATTTATCTTATGCACTGTGCAGTCAGGAGTACAGTGGGTACGTGGCAAGAGATTAGGATTATAGGCCACAAGTTGTTGATGTTGGAGTCACTGATGCCTTTATTGTATGGTTAGAAGAGCATCCGATGAGGTGTTTCTCTGATCTGACAGAGCTGATTCCCACTATGGAGGACACAGAGGATGTTACAAGTGCCCCTATGGGCAGAGGTCAAAGGCGTAGAGATGTATAGATTCCAGTGGTGTAGCCTACACCACCGAGACCACGAGCAGTGATAACCCCACTGAGGCCATCAGGACAGATGAGACCACCTTACCCACATACAAATCCATTAGTCAAACCCTCAGCTTTACAACGTAGATATACCAAAGTTGAGGGTCGTACACTAGGTAGTGTCGACAGTGTTGATGAGGTTTTAGGAGCACAACAAGATGCTCTGATGGAGGAGGTACAAGATGCTCCTAGTTTTGATTTAGGAGCAGAGATCCAATGTCATAAGGCACGTAGAGGAGCTGGTGCAGATCAGCCTACAGAGGAGCCTATAGAGACAGTGGCAGTTGAGGTAGATCCTGGGTTGAGACAGATGCCATATGATATTATTAGGTGACTCCGTTTACAGATACATGATTTGAGGCTACAGAGTGCCACTTTTGAGATTCAGCTTAGAGAGTCGGAGAGACAATGACTAGAGCGAGAGGCTGATGTGAGGTGATTATAGGCTGAGGTGATCCATCAGACTAGTCGGGCCTCATATTATGTTTCTACCTATTATTCGAGGGTACCCGCTGGTCAGAGAGTTCCTTCATATTTTGAGTACATGCTTGCGTCTGAGGGAGCTAGGGCACCACATGCCGACCCACCACCAGATGCACCTATTGGAGGAGGAGGAGCACCAGATGTCGAGGACTAGGCAGATAACTGATCTGTAATTTTATTCTCATTTTGGCCATTTTTGTTCATACATTGATCATATCTGATAGCTCAATCGAGCTCATTCTTTTGTATATTGTGCCATTAGTGCACCCTTGTACTATATCCCAAGTTTTGATATATATACAAGATCTTTTTGGTTGTGACTTCATATGCACTTGTCATGTTGTTTATGATTATTATATCATGTGATGCAAATGTTTAGTATGTTAGCGTAGAATGTATGGATTATGCAATGCCATGTTCTCTTTCAAATGTATGGATTATGCAATGCAATGATAGATGGATTATGGAAATAGATGATTTGTTTTATGTGTTTATATGAATGCACATGTATGTATGAAATGGATGTATGAAATGATCATGATATGTAATGTAAATGCAGCGATACACATGATATATTTTGCAGGTACTGATGAAGACAAGTGCTCATTCTACTGTCAAAACAGATGTGTAACCTAGGATGGTGACTACTTGTTGATCTGTTAAGAAGACCTTCGTGCAATACTCAGTCCTTGTGTCATGTTTAGCATAATTTTGGAGAATCTTTAAGCTTCGAGCTGATTTTGAAATCATGAGATAAATGCAACCATGCAAAGTGCAAAATGAAATGCAGAATGAAATTCAAACCTAGGACCTAGGACTTAGTCACTGATCATGTGTCAGTCATTTTCATCACTGAATATTTACTAGGTAACGAAATAAATCGATACAATGTCCACTGACTAGGCAACCATGAACATATGAATATTGATTTTTATTTTGAAATGTCAGATTAGATATAAGCACCAAGGCATAATTGTCAGGATGACCTGAATATCATGTCCATTTTGATATTGCAATTTGTATAAGCATCAAAACATAAATGTTGTGATGACCTGAATACGCCTTGCGTACAAACACACCAAGTAGTTGGGAGATCATTCTGTTTTCCATGTGAATTACTCGCAATGACCCTTTATCATTCACATTCTTGGGTAAGATCGTGGTTCACAGTAGGAATAAGAAATTACTCAAAAGATAATAGTTAGATCAGACTTCCTTGAAGCTTCTAGGTATTGATGGTTGAGGTACACATGGCCATCCAATACGAGATGGAGGTGCTCACAGTGGACACCAATTCAATCCAGAATTTCCAAAGTTGTTAGATTTTCACATACAAGCAGAAGACAAAGAAAAATATTATGGCCCCAATCATCTCTCTAAATCTGGTAAAGGACATCATCGAAGAGCTTGAAGGGACATAATATGCAAAAATCTCAATGTGAATCAATAAGCATACAAGGAGATAAAAGCATGTGAGCAAAGATTGTTTTCGTTTCACTTGTTGTTGTTGTTCATTTTGGTGTGCAAAATCCTTTCTAGTAAGGAGACTGACTTGTTACAAGTAGCGGTTGTCGTTGCACCAAAAGATCGACCTGTTAATGCCTGATACAACCACTAGATTTATAGAACACATGAGGTTGTTAAACCATGTCACAAATCTCGAGGGGAGCGCTGACTATTTTGCCAACTATCTCCCCCTCAGCGTTACCCGAGGGGATTTGAACCTGTGACAAAGCTCTGATACCACTTGTTACAAGTAGCGGTTGTCGTTGCACCAAAAGATCAACTTGTTAATGCCCGATACAACCACTAGACTTATAGAACATAGGAGGTTGTTAAACCATGTCACGAATCCCGAGGGGAGCGCTGACTATTTTTCCAAAACTCGGATGTAGCTTTGGAAGGACCTTGACTGGATATGACTCCTCTGAGGTATTGAGGATTGTAGGATATGACATTGATTGCCCCCAAGTTTGAAACATTGATAGGAGACAGACGTTCTTGCTGATTAGTACACTGACCGACTTTATTGAAAATAAGATATATACAAACTAAAGCAGGACTAAAAGTTGGGAAAGACCAAGATTGTGCTGATAGATGGAGCGTTTTGATACAAGTGGCACCCGTTTCTTGGGTTTTCACCATCTTGGCAGAGATTCTATTTTTGCTACCAAGGCGCATGTTTTCAGGTTTTCACCAAGGCACTTTTCTTTTTCCTCTTTTTTTTTGTATTTTTCATCTTTTCATTTTTTTTTTGTATTTTTCATCTTTTCAATTTTTTTGTATTTTTTCTCATTTTGATTTTTTTTTGTGATTCATCAAGGCGCCTATTGCTAGGTTTTCACCAGGATGATCATTTTTTCAAGACTTTTTCTGATTTTTTATGATTTTTTTCAAGACATTTGACCATAGACTGAATGCCTTAGGCGTAGAATTTTTTCAAATGGAGAATGTTGATTGGTTCTTGAAGTTGTTCTCCTTTAGTCGTTGAGAGTTGATAGGCTCTAGAGCCAAAAGTAGTAGTAATAACAAAGTGACCCGGCCAGTTGGGTTCAAACTTCCCTTTGCGTTCTGAATGTGATTGATTTTTAGGATTTTCTCTCAAGACTAGATCACCAACCTGAAATTCTCTGTGTCTGACTTTCTTGTTGTAGCCTCTATACATTCTTTTCTGATATACTCTGAGATGATCATACGTTTCTTGCCTGTGCTCATCTAGTAGTACAAGTTCTTACAACTTAGACACTTTGTAGTCATCATCAATCACTAGACCATGCTTTCTGATTCTCAATGATGGGATTTCAACCTCAATAGGTAGTACCACTTCAGACCCATAAACTAAAGCATAAGGAGTGGCCCCAGTAGGAGTTCTGATACATGTTATGTAGGCCTAGAGAGCTATATTGATCATGAGATGTTAGTCTCTTCTTGTTTTATTAACTGTATGATGTAGAATTTTCAACAGATTCTTGTTTGATGCTTCTGCTTGTCCATTCCCTTGAGGATAGTATATGGATGACCAATGTTGTGTAATCTTGAATTTAGAACACAAGGAATCCAAGTCCTTATTCTTGAATTGGCCACCATTATCTGTGACTATTGAATGTGGAATACCATATCTGCAAATGATGTAATTTAGTATGAACATAGATATCTATTTGCCAGTAGCTTGTGTCAAAGGAGCTGCTTCTACCCATTTTGTGAAATAGTCTGTAGCTGTAATGATATGGGTATGTCCATTAGAAGAATGTGGATAAATAGCCCCTATGAGATCAAACGCCCATTGTTGAAAAGGCCATTGTGTAGTGAAGGGAATCAAATCTCTCCCTGGTCCATGAATTAAGTTACCATGTACTTGGCACTTTTGACAGTTCTTAGCATATTTGATAGCCTCTTTTTCTATTTTAGGCCAATAGTACCCAGCCCTAATAAGTTTGTGAGCTAGTGTTAAACCATTGGAATGTGATCCAGATATTTCGTCATGGACTTCCTCTAATGCTTTTTGAGACTTCACATTCTAAACATCAAAGGAGTGTACCATCTAGACTCCATTTGTACAGGTCATTACCTATGATGACATACCACGATGTGTTTCGTATAAGGTAACATTTTTCATGACGGTTGAAGGTATCATGAATGATTTGGTCTTTAAGGTAGGAGTATAGGTTTTTGTATCTAGAGGAATCATGACCAACAATGGTGTAGATCATGCGGGTTTCAGGGGAATCATATGCAAGGAATGAAAGTGCTTCCACCAAGAACTCATAACGTAACTCATGTTTGGGCTGCTATAGTAGAGATATTGCATTTCCATAGCATCAACAACCTTGTTCTCCATTCTAGGAATCTTCTCAAAAGTGACTAAGATGAAATGCTTCTTAAGGTCATCGACCATGCGTTTGTATGGAACTAGTTTCTCATCTTTTGTCTGGTATACATCATTGACTTGGTGTATGACTAGTTGTGAGTCTCCATGAATGTGCAACTTTGTCACTCGCCACTCAATTGCTATCTTCATTCCATTAAGTAGAGCTTCATATTCAAAAATATTGTTTGTACAAGGAAATTTTGTTCTGAATGCTTTAGGTATGGAGTATCCTTGCTGTGTTATGAACAATATGTCTGCCCCAGACCCATTCTGTGTGTAGGATCCATCAAAGAAAAGATGCCAAGTCCTAGAAGATATGTGCATGGTGGATGAATTGGGAAATTCCATTTGTAATGGTGTATCATCGAACATTGGTGCTTCAGCCAACTGATCTGCAATGACTTGGCCTTTGATAGATTTTCTTTCAACATATTCTATGTCAAATTTGCTCAATAGCATCACCCACTTAGCTAGTCTACCTATGAGGGCAACTTTTCTTAATAGGTATTTCAATGGATCTATTTTAGCTATCAATTATGTTGTATGAGCTAACATATAATGTCTCAATTTTTGCAATGTGAAGATCACAGCTAGAGAAGCTTTCTCGATCATTGAATAGTTCTTCTCATATGCTACCAATGTTCTGCTGATGTAGTCAATAGCCCTTTCCTTCTTGTTTTCATCATGTTGTGCTAGTAATGCCCCCAGTGATGTATTTGTGGTGGAGACATATAGAATCAATGGCTTCCCTTGTATAAGAGACATTAGAATAGGAGGATTTGATAGATATTTTTTGATGTGGTTGAAGTTCTTTTCACATTCCTCATTCCATGCAAAAGTCACACCTTTATGTAATGTCTTTGTGAAAGATTGTGATATATCTGCTAGTTGGGATATGAATTGTCTAATTGATTGCACCCTTCCTTGTAAGGTTCTCATTTGACTGATATTTTTAGGAGGTTGGATCTCCTTAATAGCCTTGACTTTAGTAGGATCTACTTCAATGTCCTTGTTTGAAACAATATAGCCCATGATCTTTCCAAAAGTAACACCAAAAGCACACTTTTTAGGGTTCAGTCTGAGACTAAAATTCTCCATTCTATCCAGTATTTTTCTTAGGTCTGCCAGATGTTTGAACCTTGTCATTGATTTTGCTAAGGTATCATCAACATAGTCTTCCATAGTTTGATGCATCATGTCATGAAAGATGGATGCCATAGCTCGTTGATATGTAGCACCAGCATTCTTAAGACCAAATGGCATGACATTCCAACAAAAGGTACCCCATGCACATGTGAAAGCTATTTTCTCCTAATCTTTTGGAGAAATTATGATTTGTTTGTATCTAGAGAAACCATCCATTAAGGAATACATCTCAAAGCCCATAGTCATGTCCACTATCATGTCGATGTTTGGTAATGGAAAATCATCCTTAGGGCATGCTTTGTTTACATCTCTGAAGTCTGTGCATACTCTAATAGATTTGTCTGGTTTTGATATTGGAACAATATTGGAGATCCATTTAGCATAACCAATAACTCAGATAAATCTGGCTTTCAGTAGTTTCTCCAATTCAGCTTTTACAAGAAGCGCCACATGAGGATGCATTTTACGCAGCTTCTATTTGATAGGTTTAAGTCCTAGAGATATGGAAAGATAGTGCATGATCAGATTTAGATCCAACCCTAGCATATCAGAGTACTTCCATGTGAAGTTGATTTTCTTTTCTATTAAGAAAGTAGTGAACGCTTCTTTCTCTTATTCTGATAAGGATTGTGCTACATGGATTAGTTGTGGTTCCTCTATTGTACCCAAGTTGATAGGTTGAGTTGGTTATATCAGTACTAGAGATCTATCCTATAAATGACTCGAAAGAACATCAAATATCTCATCCTTAGGCACCTTAGAGAGGTTTTTACCTTTGGATAAGTCTTTTTATCTTTACTATTTTAGGTTTTGAGATTTCCACATAGTGGTTTTCACCCTCAGAACTATTCTTCTTTTTTCTTTTATTCTTTTGACTATGATACTTGATATCCAACTTCATCATGCTGACGCTAGGTTCGCTGATGGAAGTTGTCATAGGTTCTACTGCATTGAGGTAGCAAGCATGAGCGTAGTTAGTCTGGAAGGTGTGGATATCTCTGTTTGGATCGGTGGATGTTTGGTCAATAAGTTCTGGGTGCTGGATAGTCAAGGTAGGGGAGGATTGGGAAATGGTGTTCATGCATATGATGTTATCATCATTGGTCCTAACCCGACTCTCAAATTCAAAGGTAATATTACTACTCAGAATATTCAGTTCATGATTCATTTCAACGTCATTATTAGATTCCACCTCAACAGTAGGTGGATCAGACTCGTGAAGTTCATCATTTCGCTCTAGACTCATGTCAGATTTAGGTGAACATTGGTGAATGACATCATTATGTTTTTCAGTGATAAGCTCATCTTCTTCTAGAATAACTCCACATTCATAGTCATTGGATTCGTCCTCTGATTCTTCTTCTGGAGCTTTCAGAAATCTAAGAACATGTGTGAAGTTAGGACGAATCCCCCAAGCGGAATTACCTTTAGAATATAAGAGGAACTCATATTCGTGGGAGTCTGTTTCAAAATCACTAGAATATCCCAAATGTTTAGCTATTGTGAGAGGTTTACCTTCTTCTTGCGTAGTAGTAGGTTCTTTTGTATCTACTACGTTGATATTATCCTTAGGTTTTTATTCATCCTTAAGAAGATCTAGTATGTTTTGAGGTAAATGTTCATAAGGAATAAGATCAGTGGTTTCTAAATCATCACTTTCTGATTGCTGTATTTCTTCCTTTAGCTAATTTTATGTTGTTGGATTTATCTGTTCTATAACATGTGCTGAGTTACCATTGAGGTGGAAGGGTTTTTTGTGATACCCAATTCATGTAGTTTCCTTGTTTGTTCTCCCACAATGTTCAATGGGTTGTATGATTGCTTTGCCTCTTGTTCCTAGAGGTCCTACTCCAGTATATCCCATTTTAGAGATGAGTTTGTGACTTCGTCCATATGACTTTGATGGAATCTTGTTTGACTTGGAGTCACATCTTTGAACTAATTGATATTGAGAATCATCTTTGTATAGCCATGCAAGCACAACTTCTTCCCCTTCAAACTCTTGCTTGGACACTTGCTCTATGACAAAACTTCCATTATAGATAGCTTGAGATTCTTTAGATGCTTGTTTTGTCTGTTTTAAATGTTTCCCATAGGATTTAGGTGAAATCAGGAGAGATGTTAGAGATAGGACTGGTTCCATAGTATATTCTCCCATGCTTGTGTTCTTGATTTTGACCTCTTTGACAATGTCTTCCATCTTGGATGTAGATGCTATGTCAGTTTGTTTAGTGGAAGATTCCCTATTATGTGGAACAAGTTTGTTGACACTCTCTTTCAAGGTATTGCAAGATGTAGATATGTCAGCTAGAATTGTTACCTCTACTCCATCATAAGGAAATTTCACACATTGATGGTACGTTGATGGAATAGCTTGCATCTCATGTATCCAAGGTCTCCCTAGAAGAATGTTGTAAGCCAATGGCAGATCTAGAACTTGATTGGTGATGTCTTTGATAACTGGTCCTGTTCTGATAGGTAGTATAATTGTTCCCTTGGAAGATCTCTCATGTTCATCATATGCTTTGATGGTTATCTTCTTTTTAGGATCAATAGCATCTTCTGAGAATCCCAGTTGTGTGATCAATTTGTAGGAACATATGTTTAGACCAGCGCCTCTATCTATCAACACACATTTGACACAACAATTTTGGATTAAGACTTCAATGTGCAAGGGCTAGTTATGCAGATGATTGAATGAATTGTCATTTTCCTCTAAAAAGGAGATATACTAGGGTGATGTCAGATGACCAACCATAGTCTAAAATCTGTCTAGATCAAGATTGTCAGGAATATTGGAACTGGGCAAAGCTTTATCCAAAATGGCCCTATGAGCAGGAGATATCTGAAGCAACTCAAACATGGATATTTTTGCATTGGTATGCTGGAGTTGTTGGACGATATTGTATGATGTTGCCCTAGTCTCTTTAGGGTTTGATTATTTTGAGGCAGCTCTCTGTTTAGAAGCAGATGAAAGATTGAAAGGCACGTTAGGGGTGTTTGGTGAACCCAAGTTTTATCCTTGTAGATGTACCTGAGCTTATGATTGAGTTACTACATTTGCTGATTGATTATCTCTATCCCTCTTTACAATAGTGATGGCATTGCAACATTTAGATAGGCATGGTTCAACCATGTTTATGACATCATAGTTTCTAGAGTAGGCGTAATTGACTTTAGCACCCATGTTAGGTTTAGAAGATGAATCTCCTTGATTATGCTTCGGAAATGGTTCTGTGAATGTTGTATGATCATTGTTGGTTTTATGGTTTTCAATTACAATTTCTCCATCATCAATTTTGTCTTGTATGAGATGCTTTAAGCACATGCAGTTATTGGTTTTATGAGCTTTGTTTCGATGGTAGTCACAAAAATTGGTATCTTTCCACCATTTAGGTTTAACTTCAGGATCATATGGTTATCTCAGGCAATGTGATGATTTTGTTTGCCAATAGTGTTTTCATGGCAGATTCTAAGGACTCACCCAAAGGAGTGAACTCATGCTTTGGTTTTGTAACCCATGGTTTATAGTCATTAGGATTTTTAGAAGATTCAGATGCCTTTAGTTCGGAAGCTTTTATGGCTTGGGTGCCAATGGTGCTCGATTGAATGTTGGTGCCTTTGAGGGAGCACTGATGTGATCGACAACACCATCTGTTACAACATTTTTATTCTTGTTCTAGAATTTGACTTTATCTTTGTTGTTGGAATTAGAACCTGATTTGTACTTGTTGTCTTTGTTAAGCGATATATCTCCCTTACGAACAAGTACATTTTCAATTTTTATGGCATTTTCTACCATTTTCTCAAAATAGGTATGATTCTATATTTGCAAATGATAATTAAGTTCCAAAACTAGATTGTTGATGAAGATTTCCAGTTTCTCATTTTCTGGAATAGGTCGGGCATAGAGTGAGAATTTCTTCCTCCTTAGGGTTGTTTCAGATTGCAGATGTCAATCATGGTGACTGAATGTTGAATATTGTAGGAGTATTGTTGGTAAAATAGTTTTATCAGCTCCTCAAAATTCTTGATGGTTGGAGGCATTTTAGAGAACCAATGAATGGCTGCTCCTCCCAGAGATCATGGGAAAAGATGCATTAAGTAGGTTGGTTCATGCATAATTTCCATGGATTGAGTACAAAATTCTCTGACATGATCTTGGGGGTCAGATTTTCCATCGTATTTGTCATATTTTGGTATCTCCACTCTTTTTGGGAATGGTGGCATGAACAAGTTTTTATCAAATGGAAAGGGGCATAGAGCCTCCATAGATAATTCCTTAGGTTCCTTCTCTTTTTCTAGCTGGTTGAGCTTAACTTGAATGGCATGCATCTGTTTCATGATAACTGTGATGAGAGTTTCTTCCTCTTGGGTGATGATATTTTCAACATTGAAGTTGGGAGGAATTTTGGCTTCTTGTCTTGCTAGCTCAAGGAAATATATCTCTTTGTCTTCTTGCAAGAAGTGTTTCATCACTCTTCAAAAATTCTCATCATTTCTATATTGTTCAATTTTAGACGGTGTTGGTTCGGGATTTTTGTCCTGATTAGAGTGATGGCCTTGGGAGCCTTGGTTTTATCCTCCTTGAGACATGTTGAGGCTTTGATTTTGATTTTGGTATTGATTTGGATCCGGTATTGATGGAGGATTAGAGAAGCCTTGTCTCAGATGTAGGTTGCCTAAGGCATCCTCTCTATAGCAAGTAGTGTCGTAAGGTTAATGATATGCCTAAGTAATAAGAGAAGATGTTGCTGAAGAGATTTTGGGTTCTCTTTTCTTTCTATGTGAGGAAGCTCTAGTTTCCACCATTAACCTTGGGTGAATGAAAAGAGTAAGATAAGACAACTGATAGATGATCTAGTTTAGGAAAAATTGAATGACGTAACTTTTTCAAGATTGGATTGGTTGATTGATGAAAAGACTTATTGGATGTAAGTGTAGGATATTGTGCCCTAGTTGTATGGGTAGATGCCCAAAAGATAGCGGACATGAGATCGCAACACTTATCTATTTTGAGGATAGATTTTGAAGATGATTTTGACAAGGTTTTGACACAAGATCAAACAGGATTCAAATCGATAAATCGAAAGGCTTGATCAAACTCAAGAGACCACTTTAGGAAAATGAATTGGATTTCTTTGATTTTTTGCTCTGTTCCTGACACATTGAATTTTTTGATAGAATCTGGTAGGTGACTATACTGATTAAATTTCTGACAAATTTGAAGGCTTTTTGGAAATTTTGACACAACTCTCGTTCAACTTTATCCAAGCTCATACGAGTCAAAATTGTGTCTAATATCACAATTGGCAAGGCTCGTACGAAAATTGACTCCAGTATTAAATTTTGCTTGGGTTTTCTGACAATGGTCGTACAATAGAGTACAGGTTCCTGTACGAGCAACTGGGGGTTCTAATATGACACTTGGAAAAACTCTTACAACTTTTGATTTTTAGGATGATAGTTGACACCAAAAAGGATTTTTGGTTCAGATTTGGTCAATTTTTTAGCTGTTGGATGTTTTCGATATCAAGTTGTTTACAAATTTCTCTATTCAGGTTTTGAAGATCTATGTATTGGATTTGTCTTAGGTTGTTTAACAAATCAATAGGCTCACAATCACAGAAAATAGAGGGAACTGACTCAATGAATCAATCACACCTATCTTACCCTAGCTAGGAGAAGAGATGTATTACTTGCTCGTTGACTTAGGAACACACTCATGGACTCCTCAGAATATGGTGAGACAACAACACGTACTATATGTTGAAGCTCATATTAGCCAAGTTCAAGTGTCGAAGAGGGCTCGATATGACGAGTTTCTTGGGTGATTACTATTCACCTCGCACAAGCAAGTTACAAATCCTTCGCAGGTAGATCGGTAGCAAACTAGCTTAGTCTTTTAATCAAGGCATCCGTTCACAACTGTCCCCCATAGTTCCGCAAGAAGGATTTAGGTTGTTAACCCTATGAGCACTCTGACAAGTTTAGTCTTGCAAGCAAGATTGAAGCGGCTCCGCTCTACACAAAATCAAAGTTTGTTCATGGCATGAGGCCAAGGAATAAATACAGCTATGTCTTTTGAGGCTTTAACCTCAAGGAAGCGCCAAATTTTATAGTGGGGTGGAAGAGTCGGCTTAAGACTTGTCCCCACTTGGGTTGTTCCCATGAGCTTTTTACCTCTCCGATAGGCCCTCTAAAATATTAATTGAAATGTGAGGTTGGGGACCACAAGATTTGGGTTTTTGATTCTCTGAAAGAGAAGAGCATAATCCCCTAACCTTGTCCTTTTCCCTATCCAAGACACACCAAGCATATTAATCCAGAGACGGTATGCAAACTAGTACCAAGGAAGACACCTTTTGGGTTTTCGATTCTCCTAAGAAGGAGAAGAGCATAATCCCCTAAGTATTTTCCTCAATGGCAATAGGTACACGTACCTATTAAGATAAGTGCCTATGAAAATGAAATTGAAATTTAATCAGACACAATATTCTCTTGTATGATAGTAGGAAACTTGCAAAACCACCTGTCAGAAATTTTTGTAGAGTGAGCTTTCTTTGTCCAGCGTTTTCTAAAGAACAAGGTTATCTACAAAAGATGGGCTTAGAAGTCAAGACAAGAAAGGCCAAAGAATGGGGTTTTTATGCTCAATCTTTATCTTTCGTCTTGTACAAATATCATTAGGCTGCCAAAAATGACTAGAAACAACAAGTATTACTCGTTAGGGTTAGCTGTCAGTCAAAATCCAAAATCAAAATTTCCAAAAGATGATACGATTATGCAAAACTGGCATCAAAACTCGTACGAGTTTCTGTTTATTCCCATACGACAATCGGGAAATGATACGATAATGGGTTAGTTCTCATACGACAATTCAGCTCTAATATGACAATACACATACAGCCGACACGACACTTCAAATTGTCATCTATTGGACGACATACAGGGGGTCCTGATACGACAATCTACAGAATGTCATACGAAATTGTACAGACATAAAATTAAAAATTGTAGTTTTCAGAGAAATTGTTAGAAAATTGAAAATTTAAGAATGGAAACCTGTTGCAGGGCCTCACGCTGGGCGCCAGAAATGTGTGTGTGAAAATTGTACCTAGCTGCGGACACAACACTTTAGTAAAACATTATTGGTTAAATATTAGTAAAATCTGCAAATAAGCACAAATATCAATAACCAGACAATTTACTACCTTCTAGTAGGTGCGAGCATGGCATTCTTAGATTCAGACCGAGATCGGTGACAATGCAACACCTAAACAAAGGATTTGAAATGATTGAAGCAATGAAATATGGATGCAAATTAATCTATATTTTTGGATTTTCTATGCAATATGATGAAAACTGATATGAATTTGATCTAGATGAATTGAAATGAATTTTCAAAAACTAGTCTAACAATGATATGAAATATTATGAATGAATTGAAAACAATGATCTCAAATTGAAAAATCTCACAATTCGCCTGTTCGCAAGAGCTCGATTCTCCAAATTCTCAAGAAGATAATGAATGCAGGTTGTAGGATGTAGGATCGTTTGAGAAGGACTGAGCCTCGTTTATATAGGAATCCAGGGCTTGAGGGTCCATGGAAAAAGCCATAAATCACTCTTGATGAACTTAGGTTGATTTTTGAGTTATCAAAGAATTAGAAATAGTGAACTCATAAAATCATGCAAAAGCATCTTTTTAACTCCAAATAGAGTTTAGATCACTTTTTCAACTCACAATCACATTTTGAGTTTAGAAAGTTAACAAATTAAAATTGATAGTTGTTTTATAGTTTACTACTTTTCTAATTGTGCATGATTTAATATGAATTTATTTAATTTAAAAAGTGATTTATTCTCAACTTAACTGATTTTTGAATTAAAATAACTGATTTATGGGTTAATCAATTATTAAATCAAACTTTATTCCAAAACCATATTATTAAATTTGACAATTTGATTTAATCAATTAAATAAATATTCAACTGATTATTTGTAGGATTTTTTATTTATTGTCAAAATAAAATAATATTAATTAGGAATAAATAGAATCAAATCCAATTAAATGATTAAGTGGCAGAATTAAATCTAATTAATTAAATATTCATCATATTCAATTAATTAAATTTAGGATAAATATAATTTTATCGCCAAATAATATTCAATTAAAGATAATTAGGATAAACTAGAAATATTCTAGGAACATTCCTTGATGCAGAATTAGGATAAAATCGATTAGGGTTTTGACGATCTAATGTGCAGATGTGCCTTAGGTTAGGACTTTAAGGTCGATTTCGATCAATTTGTTGATGTAGAAAGTTAATGGTCTTATAGGCCACATTTTTGGGGGTATTACACCCACATCTCTTATTTTTTAAAATTAGCCATACCGGTACTCCTATTTTTGAAAGATAGTCATTACCAATACTAATATCAGCCTTAGAGGTCTCCAAGTACCATGTCTCCTAGTGATTATGTATTTTTACAATCACAATTTTGAACATAAAACTTTTAAATTTTGAGATTCAAATTTAAACATTTAACAACATTTTCACTAGTCATTACATGAGTTTACTTAGTACATGCTTGTATGGATTTGTTTCCTATTTAGTAGACATATTTTATTCATTTGGAAGTCACCTAAGAATTATTAGCAAAACATTCATGTGAGATCATCATAGCATCATCGTACAACATCTTAATTGCATCATTGACTTGCATCATCATCCTAATCATAATGTATGATTGTCTATTGTTTTTTATCATTGTTCTAAAGTCATTGAATGGGTTTATCTCGGGACTTAACCAAAGGAGGATCAATCATTTTCAGAAAGTTTTCAAATGTTGTTCACAAACATTGCCCCACTTCAAATATGAGTACAAAAAATCAAAGTGAATTTATTATTGTTGTTCATTTCTTGCTAGTTCACTTCATTGGGTTTAGGTTCAATTCCAAGCACTAGATCACTTTTTTGTATGCACATTTTTTTTAGAGATAATAATAATGAACTATACAAGCTACTCTGATTTTGCATGTGAAGGGTGATAAGAATAGGCATGATTCAACCTACCAATACAAATTCCCCAAACTATTTTATTTTAATCACTCATGGTCTCTTAAACAAGTAGCCCAATCCCATGTCAAAATTGATTTGTGTACTAAATTCATGTTTTTAAAAGAAATCAATTGAATGCGCCTACTTATATGACTGAAGAGGTTCATCACAATTGAAATATGGAATGAACTCACTATTTTGTGTCTACTAGTTATGTGACCTAGCAAAATTGGTGATCAAGTTTGCAAGCATGGATCTAATTTAGTAGATTCTATGGCATTTGCTTGGATAAGCTCCTAATTTTCAACATATTGGAAAATCAATATTTTGCATCTTCAATAGCATATTCTACCTTTCAAAATCTACCTAAGTATTGCCTTTAATCTCTTTGCATTAAATGAAGCCATAGTGAATAATAAATTAGATTGAGCACACAATCTCATAGTTGTATTCTTGAATGATAAAATAAACTCATTGAATCAAGATTTCAATAATGATGATTTGATAGAACTCTGATGATATGTCTTATCAACTTATGTATGCAAACTACAAAGCCTTTGATTCTCCTAATGAGACACATAGGTAAGGTCAAAAAATTGTTCCGCGAGGAATAAATTTGAGCATAGAGATATGTCATGATATTGAAAACTTAGACAAATTAGTCAAAGAAAATAACTTACAAATTAGTCAAAGAAAATAACTTTGTGGCATAGAGTTGTCATCACCATGTTTGGTAAGTTATAATGAAATTAGGATATTAGTAACCATTGATGTGGTTATTGCATTGCATAGTTCTAAACTTTTGGTCTAACCCTATACTTGTAGAATTCAAATCTTTTATACTTGTAAAAAAAAATTCATAATGTTTTTACTTTCAGTAGAAAACTTGGTGATGTTGAAAAACATCATAAAAAATAGTAGGTAGAAATTTGACTTGATCTCTTTATCAATTCAATGATTTTTATAAAGTTAAAAGACAGGTATCAAATGTGACCGAGACAAACACATATGTTATGATTCTTAGTGCTTGAAAACTAAGACTTTGTGCAATTGAATGTGACACATTGTGCATGTTAAAATGACCTAGTGTAAGAAAGTTAAGGTTTTAAGATTTGTTGATAAAAAGATTGATGCAGATGATGTGACTAATGCAAGAGAATGTGTAGTATAGTTGACTAATTATTTACAAAAGATAGATGTAGAGGGGTTGTCTTAAGAATGGATCCAATTCACACATTTATTAATGATCTAGATGACCTGGGAGTTATCCTTTTTACATATTTACTAGGTGTATAATTTGAAATTTTTGGCATAGAAATTAATGGGTAATGACTAATTGGAACTCATCTTTGTCTCACAATTAAACATGAAATTCTAAAGTTTAGGTAAATCCTCATTTATAAATCTGATCTAGGTCAAGACATGTGGAGTTTTGAATCTAACAAGGATAAAATTTGATATGTTTTAGTATCACTCTATGTTTAATCAAACAAACAAGCTAAATCAATCAAAAATATATGCTTGACGTAATGACTAAGAGACAACCATACAAAATAGTACAAAACAAAGGTGGAATATACAGATAACTCACTTTTAACCTATAGAAGGGTATTACATAATTGAAATTAAACATAAAATATAATAAGATTTATATCGAATATATAAGGTTATTGTATATTTTCAAGAGAACTATTTTTTATGTTCAAATTTATACATTTTGAAGTATGGGTAAATACCTTTGGTTAATAGGAATTTTGAAAGGGTCTTGGTCTTTCAAAAATATCTATAAAGAGACAACAAAGGTGTCATTTTATCTATATGGAACAACAATGAGGAACGTATAATTGTAAGTTAGAAAAGTAACATCAAACTAGCAACTCTCCACTAGTACACAAAAGGTAGAATGGAGAAGGCTAATTGCTGAGAAACATCAACGGATCTAACATCTCATAATAACATTGATTCAAAATGTTTCAAGGAACTCAATATCTTATCACCAACTTTATCCTTCACCATGAATAAACCTAGTTCATCTCCAATGGGAGTTTCCATCTTTAGTTTCCAAACTTTGTACCATAGGGAATAAAGGGTCCCTACAATGCTTCTCAACCTTAAGCTTCTTCATATTTTCTTTATTAGAGGCCATACAAAGAAATGAACATTGCAATTCAAGCTAAAGGTAGAAGAAATGATTGTCTCTGACATCCTTCTTCTCTCTACCAATCTCCTCTAAACTAATCTCAACAAAACAATTAAAATTAGTCATATTGACAAGAGGACCAACCAGCACTCCATTATGCCCAAAGAAAGGCTCAACTAAATCCTAAGAGCAACAATACCCCATCTCATCCTTATGCATTTTGTGACCTCACCTTCCTAAAAGTCCTACACCTAGAAGATACATTAGCTAAACTCATGATGGTGACAACTTTAGGAAATCTTCTAACATGACATGCTGAACAGGCAGTACCCAAATTCAAAAATAAAATTATTGAAGAGAGCAACACCTACCAACTTCAACATCATATCAATTTAAATTATTTTACTTTATGTAGTTTAAAGAGAGAGAGTGAGAGAAAAACTTCGACTATAAATTTCTACAATAACATAATTCTAGAAGAAGAAGAAATAATTTTCACATTTGCAAGGTTAAAGAAAGCATTTGAGACAGACTACCTCACAAACTGATTTTTCATTTCAACACATCTCATCACTATGCATTTTGTATTCTTGCATTCCTCTTAAATTCCTACACCTAAAAGATACATAGACTATCTTTAACCTTGTGAATGTTAAAATATGTTTACCCTTTCTTATGTAACTAAATATAGACAGTAGTGACAACATTACAAAATCCTCTAACATGACATGGTGAACTCGGATACCCTAATTTGAAAATTAAGTGATCAAAGAGAACATCACCTTATGGCCAGCTTCAACGTCACATCATTTTTAATGAACTACATCTATTTTAATTTATTTAATCTAAAGAGATATGATGAGAGAGGAAGACGTACGGCTATAATTTTCTACAACAAGACAATTCTACATAGAAAGATTTTTATTATAATCCACTCAAAAACTAATATAAGATAAGATAAAATAAGACAATTTTTAATGCCTACAAGACCTCAACTTTGCTTTAAATGACAATATGACTGGTGGAATAAACGAGAATAACAATATGATCGGTGGATTTCAATATACACATATGATAAAGAAATTTGCAACCCAAGAAGAATATATATAGATCAGAGGCATTGCAGCCTAAGAGCAAAGAATTAAATTATGAGATACGTATATACCTACAATATTATTTTCCCTATGTAGTTTCTGTACCTACTCATAGGCATTCAACTATTCAATAATAATATACCTATGAAATGCTCTTTGTATCCATGATGTGTGTATATATATCCATATTCCCTACCTGTCTCAAAATACTTCTTTTCCTTTGGTTGATCATGTGTTTTCGTAAGCTTTATGATTTCAGAGCCATGGAGCTAAGTGGGCAGCTGGCTTCATCATCCTTAAGGTGCATTGGAGGAACAAAATTGTGTGAAATCTAAAGAAGTAATTGGGAAACAAAAATCAACCAAGGGAGGATGGAAAACTATGCCATTCATTCTAGTAGGAGATGGGCTCTTTCTTCTTCTTTCTTTTTTTCTTTCTTTTGTTTTTTTGGGAATAGTTGTATACTATGAATAGATTTTTTGAGTCTAATCAGAGAAAAACAAAAAGAAATATAGTCTTTATGGAAGAGGGTCAAGTAGTTGAGCATCTTAATTTCACTTTGGAAAATTTTATGTGGAAAATTTCAAATCACTTCTAATTTTTTACAACAGCTAACTTGGCAAGTCCCCTACTTATAAAAAAGGTTTCAAGGCCAGATGATCAAATATGATGCCACATCAGCGTGCTTTATTCCAAAGTGTAAAAAAAGGCCCAACAAAAGAAAGTGAGACCAATACTTGTGCACTAACTCATGTTTTATTAGTACGCTAATGTGGCATAACATGATTTGTTGCTCTTTAGATCTAAGAAATATATTTCATTCAATTATGGGTAGTCATCATCAACAACAACAACTTAATCCATAATTTTTGGTGCAATATTGTCATAAATATTAGACATTAAATCGACAAGTGCTATTACAACTATTAAAATGTGCTCAACTACTAGATCCTCTCCCCTATATTACACCACAAATATCAGAACTTGATCATATTATATAATTGTTGAAAGAAGAATATTGTAATTTGCTATATTGTTTTCGATAGATAAAAAAAAATTTGTTTCCAATACCAGCATAGTAAAGACGGTCTTATAACCTGGCAAGAAAGGAGAGTTGTGCAAATCTGGCACTGACTAGTTTACATGCAAACTTGGTGGTGTTTTTGACTAGTGAATATCACATGGATAGGCTCATAGCTGCCAAAATTGCTACAATATAGGGTGGAACCAACCTTTTATCGCCATTAATGGGTTCTTTTATGGCAGGTTCATATTGGGGAAGGTTTTGGGTCATTATCCTTTCCTCTATTGCATACATACTGGTAGGAGTACTATAAATCACAGTCCAATTCTCTATTCTCTTACTTCTGTATTGTTTGAGATTTCCTTTTCTTGTATTATTGGGAAGAGCTTTTATAATCAATATCTTGTATATACTTCAAGCTTGAAAGCATAAGATTTGTGAGTTTATCGATCCCTCTGTTCCTCTTAACTTTGAAAAAGAAGAGGAAATAGTAGAAAACAATTCCATGCCTTCATTCTAAAGGAATGAGTTGTTTTGAAGTAGTAAGATATTTTTCTTATAGTTGTTTTTGTATATACAAATATTCATCCTATAGTTTTTTTGATGCAGACGATGAGTCTTCTCACCCTTATCTCTTTTTCATGTTTTAAGAGAATCAATTGCTGGAAGTTTATTGTTGTCTACCTTTTTGGGGTTGATAGTTTTGGGGTCTAGTGGTATGAAGTCATCCACATTGAAGGCAATTGAATCAATCAATTAATGATCTGCTGATCACAAAACAAAGGAATATGCAAAAGCCCCAAATTGCCATAATAAAAGAGAGGCTGGGAAACCATTATATAGAAGATTAAGAGGGAGGTGACATTATGGAATTCAACCATATGCACCAATATTACAACTACAATCATAAAGAGCTGCAACTATCAACTACAAACATAAATACATACAACCATATAATAAATACTAGACTGTGGAGTCAATAAGGACTACACAGGTAGGCCCCAAATGGGCATTATTGTTGTCATTCTCCCCCATAATGACCATTGGGAAGAACATGAAGTAGATCCCTGAGCTTTTGGAACTTTTCATGAGCTAGAGCCTTTAGGAAGATATCTGCAATCTGATCTTCTATATTGTAGTACACAATTTCGATCAAACCTTGTTGAACTAATTCCCTGATATAATGATGTTGTATCTCAATGTGTTTGGTTCTACTATGAAATACTAGATTCTTCATCATTTGTATAGCACTCTTGTTGTCACAATACAACAAGGTAGGCTCATCTTGAATTTGGTGCAAGTCTTCTAGTAGTCTTCTCAACCATACAGTTTGACAAGCTGCTGATGTTGCAGCTTTGTATTCTGCCTCTGCTGTAGAAAGGGATAATGTTGGTTGTTTCTTGGACTTCCAAGAGAATACTGTAGAACCAAGGCTAAAAGTGTAACTAGAAGTAGACTTTCGATCATCAGTAGAACCCGCCCAATCTGAATCTGTATAGCCAACCAATCTGCTATCCTCTGAATGCTGAAATTTAAGACCATAGCTCAATGTCCCTTTAACATATCTGAGAATCCTTTTAGCTGTATTCCAATGTGTTTCCTTAGGCACTGACATGAACCTAGAAACCAAACTCATTGCAAATGTGATATCTGGATGAGTAGTAGTTAAGTAGATCAAGCTTCCAATCAGTTGTCTATAAAGAGTAGGATTCACTAGATTTGACACATTTGAAGCAGACAATTTAAGTCCAACTTCAATAGGTGTTGCAACTGGTTTGCAACTCTACATCTAAAATTTTTGTAGGATATTTGAGGCATATTTTTTCTGAGACAAATATTTCATCTTTATTTTGCCATACTTCTATTCCAAGAAAGTAGTGCATTTGTCCCAAATCTGTCATTTCAAACTCAGTAATCATGGTTGCTCTAAACTCTGCAAATAAAGCTGGATTATTCCCTGTGTAGATAAGATCATCAACATAGAGAACTAAGATAAAAATATCCTTAGTTGAGCTTTTGATATAGAGATTTGGATCTAATTGACTTTGTGAAAAACCTTTCTGTTGTAGGTATGAGTCTATTCTTGAATACCATGCTCTCGGTGCCTGTTTGAGACCATATAAGGCCTTCTTTAATTTGCAAACATAATGCTCTATAGAAGGTATTTCAAAACTCTTAGGTTGTGAAACATACACTTCCTCATCAATATATCCATTCAAGAAAGCACTCTTAACATCCATTTGATAAACTATCCAACTCTGCTGAGCTGCCAATGCCAAAACCAATTTGATAGTATCCATCCGTGCTACAAGTGCAAATGTCTGAGTATAATCAATACCTTCATGTTGAGTGTACCCTTTGGCTACCAATCTAGCCTTATGCTTATCAATGCTTCCATTAGATTTATACTTTGTTTTGTACACCCATCTTGTACCAATAACTTCCTTACCAGGAGGTAATTGAACCAAATCTCATGTGTCATTCTTTTCAATTGTGTCTATTTCATTGTTCATTGCTTCAATCCATTCTTCTTTTTCTTGAGCTTGTTCAAATGTTTGTGGCTCATTATTTTCCATGATTTGAGTCATCAAAGAAAAATTAACTTTTGCTTGTGACCTTGTTGTCATTTTTTCAAAATTTGAATCCAACATAAGAGTCGATGGATGATTCTTTTCTATCATTCTTTGATATTTTTGATATTTTCTTTCTCCTACACTAGATGATTCAGGTACATCTTCTTCTTCCTCTTCAATCTCATCAATAACTATCTCTTTTCCTTTTGTTTCAAAGTCTTTGGTATATTATGCTATTTCATTGAATACCACATCTCTGCTTATCACAAGCTTTTTTTCTATTGGATCATACAACTTGTATGCTTTATTTTCATTTCCATAACCAATAAAAATGCATTTAAGGCCTTTATCATCTAATTTAGACCTTTTTTCTTTTGGTATGTGTGCATAAGTAACACACCCAAATACTCTCAAGTGATCAACACTTGGCTTTACCCCAGACCATGCTTGTTCAGGAGTCATCCCTTTAACTGCTTTTGTAGGACTTCTATTTAGAAGATACATTGTTGTGTATACTGCTTTTGCCCAAAAACTTTTATCCAAATTTTTCTCTTTCAACATACTTCTTCCCATTTCAACAATTGTCCTATTCTTCCTTTCAACAACTCCATTTTGTTGTGGAGTGTAGGAAGTAGTGAACTCTCTTTTGATTCCATGATTTTTGCAAAAATCAATAAATTGATTTGACTTGTACTCACCTCCATTGTCTAACCTTATCACTTTGATATACTTACCACTTTGTTTTTCAACCAAGTTTTTGAACTCTACAAACTTTTCAAATACGTCTGATTTTGAAACCAAACAATATACCCATGTTTTTCTTGAGTAATCATCAATGAAGGTTATAAAATACTTGGATTTGTTCAAAGAAGTGTTTCCATAGGACCACACAAATCTGTATGGATTATCTCAAGATGTTGTTTAGCTCTGCTGGATTTACCAACAGGAAGTTGTATCCTATGTTGTTTGCCAACAATGCACTTTTCACATGCCTCTTTTGTGTCTTCAATTAATGGTAGACCTTCAACCATTTTTAATCTTTTGAGTAAAATTAACCCGTTAAAACTAAGGTGACCATATCTCTTGTGCCAAATCTTACTTTCACTCATTTCACTAGACCTAGTGCTTTATTCCCATGAGTAAAATGAAGAGGAAACGTCCTATCCCCTATCATTTGTGCTCTTGCAACAATTGCATTCTTTTTTAAATTATCTCTTATTATGCACTCATTCTTATCAAAAGTTACTTGATAATTTTGCTCTAACATTTGTCCAACAGACAACAAATTCTTTTTGAGTGCTAGAACCAATAATGTTTCATTGATATGCTTCACTTCACCATATTATGTTGTAACTGCAATGGTACCCTTACCTTTTCTTCCATGAGAATTATTATCTCCTAGTACTACAGTACTTTGATGCTTTTGATCCAAGTTGACAAATAGATTATCATTAGATGTCATATGTGAAGAACATCCAGAGTCTATATACCACACATTATTTTCACTTAAACTTGTATTGAGGCAAGAAATAAACAAATTTTGTTTATCTTCAACAGTGCTATGAGCACTTCTCTTTTCTATTTCACCTTGTTTACTCCAACATTCTAAAGCATAATGTCCAAACTTATTGCAATGAAAGAATTGGACATTCCTTTTACTATTATCTCCCCCATTACTTCTACCTCTTCCTCTTCTAGCTCCTCTGAAGTTGCTACTTTTTCCTCTGGAATAATTTCATCTTCCTCTAGAATTGCTAGATTCACCTTTGTATTCATTCTTATTGTTATCGTCATGTTTATTATGACTCTTAAAGAATGTGTTTCTTTTTCCTCTTATATTGGCTTTAGAGGAAAATGCTTGCTCTAAGCTTTCTTCATTACTTTTCATTCTTTCTTTAGCAGTTAACATAATTCCACTTAATTCATCAATTTTCATGCTTGAGAGATCTTTAGATATCTCAATTGTAGAGACCACAACTTCAAATTTTGGAATCAAGCTTCTTAAAATCTTTTCAATGACATGCTTGTCATCTATATCTTCCCCTAGTATTTTCATCTGACTCACTAGACCTTCTACCTTTGTCAAAAATTCATTGACAGATTCATTACTTGTCATCTTTACATTTTCAAAGTTCTTTCTCATTGTTTGCAATTTAGCAGTTTGTGCACCTTGATATGCATTACTTAATATTTTCCATGCTTGCTTAGAATGAAGAGCACCACTTATTCTCAGAAAAATAGCTTGAGTGATTGCACCCTGAATTAAGAATAATGCTTCGTTATCTTTCTTTACATTTTCTTTGTATTCCATTTTTTGTTGTTCATTTAATGCATTTACATCTGCTATCTCAACATGGCCATTTTGAACAATTTCCCACAAATCCTTTGATTTGAGTAGAGTTTGCATTCTAGTGCACTAATATGTAAAATTGTCTCCTTCAAAGACAAGAATCAACACATTAGACATTACATTGCCTACCATATTTGTCATAAAATATGCACAATGACCCAAATGCTCAACACAAAGTCTAGGAGAGATCTGCAAATGAATACTCTCCTTGTCCCTTCAATTGGGACTAACACAAAAAAACCACTTTTTTTTATTATTTTTTTGAGAGAGATAAGTGTCGATTACCATCGATAATACACTTAATTACAAATGGAAATATATCTCTTACGACAAAAAACTTTGATAAATAAAAACTATTCTAATTTCTCAATATAGAAAATCTCTTATATGATCATGCTATCATTATATAAAAGAGATTTTTAATTTTTATATTTTTTTAAAAATATTACCATACTTTTTAAAAAAAATATGTAATCTCCTCTAATAAAAACCTAACTCTACCAAGTCAAAGCTAACATAAATTATTAACTTTAAAAAAAAAATCTTATGTCCAAACCCTATGGACTTCACATTGAACTTCTCATGGAAACACAGGAAGAAGAAAAAAATTAATATGAGATTTTTCCTTTGCCTGCAGGCTGCCTCTTTCCACATTCATATAGTTGCGCACACTCAAACGATTGCACTCTTTTCCTGAGATCTCCACTTCCTTTGACTGTCAATTTCTTTATTGTTGCAATATCCTTTGCAAAGCTGCAAATACCATACAAATTTTTGCTTACTGCATTGAGCACATAGAGCCTTTTACACAAAGCTACAAACAACACAATATATAGCAGCAACTAAAAACCGCTTCCAACAATTTCTATCTTCAACTACAACCAAGACTTCTTGATTATCTTAGTCTTCTATTACTCCTCTTAAAGACTCTTTTACATCCAACCAATATGTAAATGGTTCTTAACAAAGACTTCTTTCAAGCTGGCTCTGATACCAGATGAAGGCAACTGAATCAATCAATTAGTGATCTGCTGATCACAAAACAAAGAAATATGCAAAAGCCCCAAATTGCCTTAATAAAAGAGAAGCTAGGAAACCATTATATAGAAGATTAAGAGGGAGGTGACATTATGGAATTCAACCATATGCACCAATATTACAACCACAATCATAAAGAGCTGCAACTATCAACTACAAACATAAATACATACAACCATATAATAAATATCAGACTGTGGAGTCAATAAGGACTGCACAGGTAGGCCCCAAATGGGCATTATTGCTATCACGCATGGGCCTTTGGTGTAGAGCAATTTGAGAAAAAGGATGATGGGTAGGGAGTGAACTAGAAAGATTTTTAATTGGTATTATAGTATAGGTACCATATCTATCATGTTGGGCTTAAATTTTCTTGTTTATGTACAAAGTAGTATCAGCTGAAGATTAGGATTTGGCCTGGCTACTATTTTGATGATTATTTTCTTAGGATTATTCCTAATGGATACAAAGCACTATGTTAAAATGAGTCCAGAAGGCAGTGCCTTGATAGGATATGCTCAAGTCATTGTTGCATCTTTTAGAAATAGAAATGTCATAGAGCCTTCTAATCCAAAAGAATATTATGGTGCACATATGCAAAAAGGAGCTGCTCCAAACTTCTATTTGACAGGTCAATTCAAGTATGCACCTTTTCAAAAAAAAAAAATTTAATGATATCATGTATAAAAGTACATGTACCTCTTTTGAAAAATATATATTTGTTAAAATTTTTTTTTTTTGGATTACACTATTTAAATTTTTAGACAACAACATTTCAAATCAATCACTATGATCTATCATTAAAACAAAACTAAGAGGAGAGAATTGAAAATATTGTTAACATACCAAGCAAGAAAGGAAAGATATATAGAGGAAGAGAGAGGCATGAGAACCTAAACATAAAAAGAAATAAGAAACAAATAAATTAGGTTAAAAAATATTTATAAATGACACCAAAATAATAAAAGGAAGTTAAAAATTACCTATCAAAAAAATAAAAAGAAGTTTAAAAGAAATTTTAGTAAAGAAGACATTCAGCAAGAAAGTAGAAAAGAGTGAGAAATAAAATTAAGAACCAAAAATTTACTTAAATTTTTTTGGCTCATTTTCTTCTTTACTTAAAATTTATTTAGCATCTTTCTATTATTCTTGTTATTTATAAAAAAATTAACCGTCTTTATTTTCTTCCTATTTCTTTATAAGTTTAGGTTCTTGTGCCTCTCTTTTCCTTTATATATCTTTCCTTTCCTGTTTTGTCTGCTAACAATAGTTTCAATTCTCTTTCTTGATTTATCTTGTGATAATGAATCATAATGATTGATTTCTTTTTCTATGAATCTGATGGCATATTATACTATAGCTTTAGTGATTAGAATGGTACAATTTTTTGACTATTGATTGTTATGAGCTGTAGAAACTCTATGAATCTGATAACATATTATACTATAGCTTTAGTCATTAGAATGGCACAATTGTTTGAATCTATGTTTGTACTATGTGACCATCATCCATCATTCAAGCCTCTGTAGTACATGTTTTGTAAATCATACCCAATTACAAAATGTTAAACAATTGTTGAGATTTTTTATAGTTATTTTCTCATTTTTAAGTGATATTTTTAGGAAATGGTCTTAGTTCCAAGGTTCAGATTTTTTAATGAAGCAACCATCATAAAGAAAGAAGACTTCGAAGTGAATGGCTCAGAACCCAACAATCCCTGGAAGCTTTTCACAGTGAAGAAGATCCAAGAGCCGAATTCAATGATAAATGTATTGCCTGTTTGGAGCACTGGAATTGTGGCATCCTCCATGTTAATGGGCACTTCGCAGACTTACATGGTATACCAGGCACAACACATGAACAAAAATCTGAGCATCTTAAAAGTACCCCCATCATCATACATCATCTTTTCCATGTTGGCCACATCTAGAGGTGTGAAAAATAGAGATTGTTGGGAAGAAAATGATCTAAAAAATAAGGCAGGCAAGATGGAACCTTCTGCTTAATGTGGTTGTTGTTGGAACCAGATGGACCTCTACACTCCGAATATAAATCAAATGTCACACCTTCTTCCTTCTTCTTATAATTGAAGTAGATGATATTGTTCTTGAGAATCTCATAACAATGCCCTTTTCCATTATGTTTTCAATTCACTTCCATAGAGGCTCTTTTTAAGTTTGGATAGACAACTTTGCATCAACATTTTCTTCATGATATTATTCTATTTATGAAAAATTTATGGTTAGTAGCTAGGGTCATGTTTTGGTTAAGATAAAAATAGGAAAGGAGTTGTAGCCATCGTAAAAAAAGGCATACAGGCTAACAAAATGAGTCTTGGGGTCAAACTAAATTACACAAAACATAACAAAACACAGAAGAAAACCAACAATAGAAAGAAATACTATAGTCACCTCTAGGGATTACGCTCTCGTTCCTCCTGTTACTGTTGTTGCTACAGTTGATGCTTCGAGGGCTCCTACTACCCTTGTCTCTGCTTTGGTTGGTACTGGGTTTGGTGTGGCGACTACTTTCGCACCTGAGGTTGTGGTTCCTATTGTTGGGCCTTCTGTGGCGGCCTTGAGGCATGGTCCTTCAGCTGCAGCCCTCTTACCATCTTTGAGGAAGACTGCTATTCAAAATGCTTTCCCAGTTTCCAAAAACATTTTTGTGGATTTGGAGGAGGAGACAATATCAGAGATTGATGTTGTTTCCTATGTTTTCTCTTCTCATGGCTTGATCTACAAATTTAAAGGTCACTGGCCTTGCTTGCTCGATTTGCATTCTTGGATCTCCAAGCATTAGGAGCCCCTTATCACTGGTACAGTTCACATATTCCCTATGGCTAAGGGTTTTTTTGTTGCTAAATTTGAAAATGTGGTGGATAGAAAAACAATTCTATGTGAAAATTATTTCAACTGGGATGGCCGCTTCATGCTGATGCTAAAACCCTGGCATCCTAAATTCTCCCCATCCTCTTAATCCTTTGATAAGATGCTCATCTTGGTTTGGCTACCTAATCTCCCCCTACATCTTTGGGTTGATTCTCTTCTCGAAACTGTGGGGGATGCTCTTGGGGATTTTATTTTGGTGGATGAGAAATCATCTGAATAGCTTCACTCCACTTATGCCCGTATTCTGGTGGATTTGGATATTTCTAATGGTTTGCCTACAATGATCAAAATCTCTACCCCTAATGGTAGAATTTGGATCCAACATTTGGATTATGAAGGCCTCCCCTTCAAATGTCGTAGATGCTTCAAGACTAGTTACATTTTTGGTCTTTGTGATCTTTAGAAATCTAATAGGACTACCTCGTGGTGGCAAGGTGTTTCTTCTCAGGGTGTCTCTTCTCAGCACTATTCGATGGAGAAGTCCTCACCTTGGAGCTTCTCACAGGTGGTTGGGTAGGTCTCTGTGCCTTCTCCTCTTATTGGTTCATTTCCTATTGCTGGTGTTGTTGTGGCTGCCGGTGTAGTTGTTGGTGTTCCTCCTTCGTCAGCGTGTGTGCAGATTCCTTCTATTTTTTCAGGGGAGGCCCCTCCTTCTACTGATGTTAGGTCTCTTTTTGGCTCTCTTGCAGGGTTAGATGTTGTTTTTGATCATGTTGGCTCTTCTGATGGGATTGTCCCCTTTTCTGGCTCTCATTCTCAGAGTGATGCATTAAGTCCAAGATATGGCCCCTCTAGGGGGTCTTCTTATGCTACTTTGGACTCATTGGAATGGCAGAATGTTGCTTCTTTGGTTGAAGATGGGTGGTCCAAGGTTAAAGGTAAATAGTCCAAGCGTTCTTTGCCATCTTTTGATATGACCCTTTGGTCCTATCAGAAGGGTGCCAAAGGAAAATCCTAAATTGCTAGGCTTTCTTTTGGTTGGGTTTTTCTCTAAGCTCTGCTCAAGTTTTGTTTGTTCTGGGTTGTAGGTGCCTATTGTTGCAACCCTTGTTTTGGGTTTGTCCTGTTCCATCTTGTGGGTGTTCATTGTCTATCTTTTAATTATTCCTATAAAGGGTTTCGGGTCCCTTCAAAACATGTTTTTCATAATCAAAAACAACAAAAAGAAAGACCAGCTAAGGGTAATCAGAAATTTTAGGTCTATAATGGCCTGATATTCATTATTGAGAAATTTCATTTTCTCCTCAAATGATAACTCTTTGGGATCAATTTTCTGGTCTTCATCTGGAATAGAGGGGATAAGGAGATAAGAATCATGATGGAAAGGATATTGGCCTTAGAGAGGAGGGACGAGAGCATTAGAAAAGATGATGAAGTTGGAGATGATGATGAGGAAGAAAAAGAGGAATCCCAAGAGAAAGAACCATTAGATCCTGATGAACTGAAGATGGCTAAGTTTGCTAAAGTCATCAAGAGTGGTGATATAGGGGCAAGAGTTGATTTGCCTATGTATGGAGGGAAGATGGATGATGAGGAGATTATTGATTGGTTCAGTGCCGTGGAGAATTTGTTTGAGTGTAAGGATGTGGAAGAGAGTCAGAAGTTGAAGGTTGCAAAGTCCAAACTTGAAGGACATGCTTTGCTATGGTGGGATTGTGTTTAGGTAGATAGATGGAAGAATGGGAAATCCAAGATTACATCTTGGTATACAATGATGGAGATGAAGAAGGAAAAAAATTTTCCAAATGACTATAGGGTACATCTATACAAGAATATGCAAAGTCTTAAGCAAAAAGACATGGAGGTGCAAAGGTACACTAAAGAGTTTCACAAACTAGACATAAGAGTAAGTCATGATGAAGATGTGGATGATAAGATTGCTAGGTATATGGGGGGACTTAGGTTCAACATACAAGATGAACTTAGTCTTGCTACCCCTAGGTCAATTGAAGAATGCTATAAGCTGGTCATTAAGGTTGAGGAAAAGATTAAGAGAACACAAGAGAGGCAAAGTAGTACAAGAGGAGGATCTTCCATGAGGAAGAGGAGGTAGAGGCAGCACTGATTTTCAGAATCACAATAAAAAAGACAAGGACAAGCCCTAATCATCTGATACAAGAGGTGGGTATAGAGGTGGAAGAAGTGGAGGAAGAGGCAATGGAGTGTTCATAGGTAGGTGCTTCCATTGTAATGAAGTGGGTCATCAATCTTCTAGGTGTCCCAAGTGGATTGAAGACAAAGGCAAAGAAAGAAGAGTGCATTTGGTGGAAGAAGAGACAAGAAAGGAAGAGAAGAAAGAACCTATCTTGGCATTACCAGAAGAGGGAGAGTACTTATTCATGGGAAGGAACCAAACACCATATAGTCCAAGCATATTCAAATCCAATTGTTTGATCCAAGGTAAAGTATGTAGACTCATTATAGACTCAGGTGCAAGTCATAATGTTGTGTCTCATGAGGTTGTTAGGAAGTTAAATCTAAAAACATTTGCACATCCTAAGCCATATTATGCTACTTGGGTGAATGTGGATCAGAATTTGTTGGTTAGTACTCAAGTCATGATTGAGTTTTCAGTTGGGAAGTACAAAGATAGGGTGTTATGTGATGTTCTGGATATGATTTGTGGGCATTTGATCTTAGGAAGATCTTGGCAGTGGTTTAGGAAGGTTATTCATAATGGATTCACCAATAAGTACTTAGTGCACCATGAAGGAAAGAGGTATGAGTTGCAGCCCTTATTGTGAAACCAAGAAGAACCAATACTCATGTGTTTTGGGCAGGGGATAGCAAGGAAGGTACAGTATGATACTGGATGGCAGAGGGGTAAGACAATACAGTCAAGAGGATATGATGACAGTCCTAAAGGTGGAGAGCTTTGGGACCTAGCCTTTGTATAATTTGGGACCATCAAGTGTCCTATAATGTAGTGAGAGCATAGCAAAGGGGCAGAGATGTTGGATCAGGGATATCATCCTTGCAAGGGACCAGAGATTAAGGACTTACAATCCTCTCATTGTCCTTCACAAGACAGTTAGCAAATTCTTGTTTTTCTTTTAACAAGTTGTGTTTGAATGCAGGGTCTTATAGGAGAAAGGATATTACATTGGGGGATTACTTCACCCCTACATTGCAGAGATTTTTCAAGCCTCACAAATCTTGGGACAAGAGTTTCATTGGTGGTGGGGAGTATGGTGCAGGGGAGCCTAGGATCAATAAACATGGCAAGAAGACAACTAGTGCAATCATGAAGACTATGAAGATATTGAAGTCACCTAATGGGAATCAGAGGGCAAAGGAGAGAAATGGGACTCTAAAAGATGTAAATCCAATCAATTACCATATTTTGGCACCTCTAATATTTTAATGCCATGAAATGGCATTCAAATGTATGCATTTCAATTATCAATTTGTAAGGGTCATGGACCATTAGTGTCCCAATGAGTTTAGGAGATTCTAGGAGTGTAGTAGAGTATTAAATAAGTCTTCTAAGTGTTTAAAACACCTTAGAAGTTTTAGTGATCAAGTTTAATAAGTTTTAGTTCATTTTCAAAGTTTAAAATTCAAATGTTTGAAACATAACAGATAGTTAGCTATTTAGAGGGAAATCTCATCAAGGAATTATTTTAGTCTTTTAATATTTATAACCACCAAGAATGTGGTTGAGTTAGTTAGAGGTGAGTTTGAAATACACCAAGGTATCCATGGTACAGGCAGAGAAGCTTGAAATGTATGGACAGGAACAAAGATTTAATAAAACATAAGTTTTGTCTACAAACTTTGTGTTCTATGTATTGTTAATAAGTGTTGATACTTATTGTTTTGATTCAAATCCAAGATGGAATAGGAAACAACCTCAATCATTCATTAACCCTGTTGAATGCATTGAGAATCATCTTAAATCCTTGTTCCATGCATTAAATACTGGTGTAACCAATGACTGTGACTGTAATTTTCCTTACTACTTTGAAGTTTCATTATATTCCTCATGTAAGTTTGTTTGGATAAGGATTTGAAAGATTCAATAAGATATTGGAAGGGTAAATTACACATTTTAAAGGCTTTGAGAGTCATTTGATGTGATTGTACCCTCATACACAGCAGCTTAGACTGGCTTTGTTCAGTTTTCCTTCTTGATTTTGAAGTTTATTTTTAAATAATAACAATTCCATGGACTCAAAGGCATAGAATCCATGGAATGAAGTTTATTAACCATGTATGATACTGATCTAACCTTGAAGTTGCAGAAACTTGAAGAGAGTAAGTGATCACTGGCTGTGATAGGGAGTTTTCCATTGAATTTCATGGCACAAGTGTAGCAATGGAAGTTTGTCTTGAATAGCATAGTGTTTTTATGATTGGAATAGTCTTATATGGTTGATTGAATGGTGAATCAATCACCAATTGATCCAAGAAGTACTTGAAAGGTTGAGATTGAAGAAACCCTTGAATTAAGGGTTTGGAGTAACTAATTTGGGGTTTTTGATGTTCCCAATGGTTTGGGCCTAATTCCTCTTAGATTTAGAGGTTTTGAGTCATAAAGAGACACTTTCTAGAGTTTGGAGGCTTGGGGTTATAAAAAACTAGGAGTTTCTTTGTAAATCCACCAATTTTCTAGTGCATTTGCAGGGGTACAGGTAGGGTACTGCATTTTGTTCCAAAATAACAATACCTAAGTCTTTATTATGTTCATGTATGGACAAAAGGGTATCTAAATATTTCTTCAGTTCTTCTATTTTTTTGGGAAGGTGAAGAGTTTGAAGACCAAAAAGGTCTCTGCAGGGCTACAAGGCAGAGCCATTAGGCCTCTGTGACAGTTTGGAAAGATTTTGAAGAATGGGAGTATGGGATTGACTTAGAACCTTAAAAATCCTTGAATCCAAGTAAATGAAAGCCTATAAGACCAAAAATATCTCTTAGGAGTCTTGGGGAGAGTTTTGGTAAGTCAAGCCTTTAAAGCACTTAAGGATTTGGTAGAGCATAGTGCCTAAACCTCTTAAATTTATAAACTTTACTTGTGTTTCTTCAACCACACCCTTTCCTTTGCATCATTTTTTCTCTGAGCTCTGCTTGAGTTTTGTCTATTCTGGGCTGTAGGTGCCTATTATTGCAAACCTTGTTTTGGTTTTGGCATGTTCCATCTTGTGGGCGTTCATTGTCTATCTTTTGATTATTCTTGTAAAGGGTTTCGGGTCCCTTCAAAACATGTTTTTCATAATCAAAAACAACAAAAAGAAAGACCAACTAAGGGTAATGAGAAATTTTAGGTTTTTAATGGTCTAATATTCATTATTGAGAAAGTTTATTTTCTCCTCAAATGATAACTCTTTGGGATCAATTTTCTGGTTTTTATCGCGAATAGAGGGGATATCATGCCGCATCAAAGCTTTACCTTTTTTTTCTTATATTTATTGAAAGTTTTGTTAGTAGGGCTTAGATATATGCTCTAAGCAACAAAGTCATCCACTTTGTGCTTGGTTCTTCTTTTCTCTAGCCCAAACTGAAAAAACTAAGAGATTCGTGGCTATATTTTTCACTAATTCTTTGTAGTAGGAAACAATGTCCTTCATGTTCTTGAGGGTATTATCTTGGTTAACTTTGACAATAACCATCTCTTTTTATAAAATTCTCATCTCATCAATATTCTCAGCCGTCTTCTTGACATCCTCCACCTCCCTTTCAAGATGATCCCACTTACCAAACTTAATAGCCATATTTTTAACAAACTCTCACATATCATCTTCAATCTCCTCATTTCACCACTCCAAGGATTTAGACAAAGAAAGGACACAAATTTATAGATCTTTTTCTTGACAACATGCTACCAAGATAATTGTCATTTTAGATGTTGTACACCTTGCAGAGGTTGTCCAATTTTTCTCCTAGTTGTATAAAAAGATTACAAGATTGTGATCTCTTTGAATGATTTATAGGGTAGGGGTTGTGAGGGTTGTGCCTGTATAGGGTTTTAGATAAAACATGATTGAAGTCTTTGATGGGAAATTCCATCAAGGATGGGCTAAAGATGAGTTGAAACTAGCATCCAGGGGAATGCGGAACAAACTCTTGACTAATTGGGTGGACTTGATTCTTCAATTGACACAAAAATGCAAGAATCCAAAGACATTTTTTTAGCCCCTGATGAGGAAGGGGAGGGGCCCATAGAGGGGACAATAACAGGATCCTTTTGAGGAGCAACATGAATCTCATAAGGGGATGAAATTTTGGACCATTATAATTTGGCTCACTCTCGTATCTATAACCCCTCCTTGGTAAAACTCACTTTGACCCCCGTGTCCTTATTAATAACAAATACTAAATGAACCCTTGGTGCCAGGGAAGGGCTTTACTACTGGGCAACACCTTCTAAAAAGAATCTTCAGGAGAGAAAAACAACCAAAATGCAAAATTCATCCTGATAATATTATAAAGTGATTTAACATAGGGAAAAAGGTAAGAGCAGCCTTCAAGGATAATGTACCTTATCAAAACCTTCGCGACCTTTCAGACTCCCAAGAAATCATCTTGTTGAAGTTGTTTTGCAATATTTTCACCTTATCACCTCTTTTTAGATATCTATGTATTGCCTCCTAATTATTTATTTTTACATTTTTGGGAATTCGTACTCCTTCCAAGAATAACCCAGTTGTCGAGGCAATTATGTCTATTAAAACTTTGAAAGGAATACCTTACACATATATTGTACCAGTTTTGCAAGAATATGAAAATTTTGTCGATATAAGAGAACCATGGCTACAATGTAGAATGAGAGGTTTTCTTTTTGAGGAATAGTCCACGCCATGTTATCACCCTTGATTCTTTCACAGTCTTTTGGCTCTCCATGGTGGTCTAAAAGAGAAAAGAGAGAATTGGTTGTAACAAATGGTAAAATCAGCGGCTAATCAGAAATTACTCTACTTGAAGATAAGGAAGAGCTGGAGTAACTTATTAGTCTTGCCATGATGATTCAAGAACAGATATATAATCGCATTGATATTTCATAGTGAGGAAATTTGTTAAGCAAAAGGTAGAAGAAATGGTTGTCTCTGACATCCTTCTTCTCTCTACCAATCTTCTCTAAACTAATCTCAACAAAACCATTTGAATTAGTCATATCTACAAGAGGACCAACCAGTACTCCATTATGCCCAAAGAAAGGCTCAACCAAATCCTAAGACAAACAATACCCCATCTCATCCTTATGCATTTTGTGACCTCACCTTTCTAAAAGTCCTACACCTAGAAGATGCATCAGCTAAACTCATGATGGTGACAACTCTAGGAAATCCTCTAACATGACATGCTGAACAGGCAGTACCCAAATTCAAAAATAAAATGATTGAAGAGAGCAGCACCTTACCAACTTCAACATCATATCAATTTAAATAATTTTAAATTATGTAGTTTAAAGGGAACTTTCTAAAAACTAGAAAAAAAATTCTCAACTATTCAAATTGTATAAATAGTTGAGATTTTTTGTTAACTATTATATTTTAATAAATAGTTGAGATTTTTTGTTAACTATTTGAACTTTCAATTTATACTTGAACATAAAAAATCTCAACTATTTATTATTTTAAATTATGTAGTTTAAATAGAACTTTCTAAAAACTAGAAAAAAAACACTAAAAGTTGATTTTGGAGCCCTAAATGAAACTTTCAGCTCCTGAAAATGTGCCACCTCCTGAAACATGCACCCAAAAAATTTGAGCAAAAACCTAGAACTAAGTCAAAAGTTATGACCTTCGGAAGTTTCTGCATCGATCTGGCATATACTAGTTTATATGCAAACTTGGTGGTGTTTTTGACTAGTGAATATCACATGGATAGGCTCATAGCTGCCAAAATTGCTACAATATAGGGTGGAACCAACCTTTTATCACCATTAATGGGTTCTTTTATGGCAAGTTCATATTCGGGAAGGTTTTGGGTCATTATCCTTTCCTCTATTGCATACATACTGGTAGGAGTACTATAAATCACAGTCCAATTCATTAGCGTTATTCTCTTACTTCTATATTGTTTGAGATTTCCTTTTCTTGTATTATTGGAAAGATATTTTATAATCAACATCTTGTATATACTTCAAGCTTGAAAGCATAAGATTTGTTGAGTTTACCAATCCTTTTGTTCCTCTTAACTTTGAGAAAGAAGAGGAAATAGTAGAAAACAATTCCATGCCTTCATTCTAAAGGGCTGAGTTGTTTTGAAGTAGTAAGATATTTTTCTTATAGTTTTTTTTGTATATACAAATATTCATCCTATAGTTTTTTTGATGCAGACAATGAGTCTTCTTACCCTTAGATCTCTTTTTCATGTTTTAAGAGAATTAATTGGTAGAATTTTATTATTGTCTACCTTTTTGGGGTTGATGGTTTTCGGGTCTAGTGGTATGAAGTCATCCACATGGGCCTTTGGTGTAGAGCAATTTGAGAAAAAGGATGATGGGTAGGGAGTGAACAGAAAAGATTTTTTAATTGGTATTATAGTATAGGTACCATATCTATGATGTTGGGCTTAACTTTTCTTGTTTATGTACAAAGTAGTATCAGTTGGAGATTAGGATTTGGCCTGGCTACTATTTTGATGATTATTTTCTTAGGATTATTCCTGATGGATACAGAGCACTATGTTAAAATGAGTCCAGAAGGCAGTGCCTTGATAGGATATGCTCAAGTCATTGTTGCATCTTTTAGAAATAGAAATGTCACAGAGCCTTCTAATCCAAAAGAATATTATGGTGCACATTTGCAAAAAGGAGCTGCTCCAAACTTCTTTTTGACAGGTCAATTCAAGTATGCACCTTTTCAAATATTTATTTTTTTAATGATATCATGTATAAAAGTACATGTACCTCTTTTGAAAAATATATATTTGTTAAAAAAATAAATTTTGGATTGCACTATTTAAATTTTTAGACAACATTTCAAATCAATCACTATGATCTATCATTAAAACAAAACTAAGAGGAGAGAATTGAAAATATTGTTAACATACCAAGCAAGAAAGGAAAGATATATAGAGAAGAGAGGCACGAGAACCTAAACATAAAAAGAAATAAGAAACAAATAAATTAGTTTTAAAAATATTTATAAATGGCACTAGAATAATAAAAAGAAGTTAAAAATTACCTATAAAAAAAGAAAAGGAAGTTAACAATAAATTTAAGTAAAGAAGAAATTCGGCAAGAAAGTAGAAAAGAGTGAGGAATATAATGAAGAACCAAAAATTTACTTAAGCTTTTTTTATTTTGGCTCATTTTCTTCTTTACTTAAATTTATTTAGCATCTTTCTATTATTCTCATTATTTATAAAAAAAATTACCTCCTTCATTTGCTTCCTATTTCTTTATAAGTTTAGGTTCTCGTGCCTCTCTTTTCCTTCATATATCTTTCCTTTCTTGTTTTGTCTGCTAACAATAGTTTGAATTCTCTTTCTTGCTTTTTCTTGTGATAATGAATCATAATGATTGATTGCTTTTTCTTTGAATCTGATGGCATATTATACTACAGCTTTAGTGATTAGAATGGTAGAATTGTTTGAATATTGATTATTATGAGTTGTAGAAACTCTATGAATGTGATAACATATTATACTATAGCTTTAGTCATTAGAATGGCACAATTGTTTGAATCTATGTTTGTACTATGTGACCATCATCCATCATTCAAGCCTATGTAGTACATGTTTTTTAAATCATACCCAATTACAAAATGTTAAACAATTGTTGAGTTTTTTAAGTTATTTTCCCATTTTTAAGTGATATTTTTAGGAAATGGTCTTAGTTCCAAGGTTTAGATTTTTTAACAAAGCAGTCATCATAAAGAAAGAAGACTTCGAAGTGAATGGCTCAGAACCCAACAATCCATGGAAGCTTTGCACAGTGAAGAAGATCCAAGAGCCGAATTCAGTGATAAATGTATTGCCTATTTGGAGCACTGGATATGTGGCATCCTTCATGTTAATGGGCACTTCACACACTTACATGGTATACCAGGCACAACACATGAACAAAAATCTGGGCAGCTTGAAAGTACCCCCATCATCATACATCATCTTTTCCATGTTGGCCACATCCAAAGGTGTGAAAAACAGAGACTGTTGGGAAGAAAATGATCTAAAAAATAAGGCAGGCAAGATGGAACCTTCTTCTTAATGTGGTTGTTGTTGGAACCGAATGGACCTCTGCACTCTGAATATAAATCAAATGTTGCACCTTCTTCCTTCTTATAATTGCAGTAGATGATATTGTTCTTGAGAATCTGATAACAATGTCCTTTTCCATTATGTTTTCAATTCACTTCCATAGAGGCTCTTTTTAAGTTTGGATAGAAAACTTTGCATCAAAATTTGCTTCATGATATTATTCTATTTATGAAAAATTTATGGTTAGTAGCTAGGGTCATGTTTTGATTAAAATAAAAATAGGAAAGGAGTTGTACCCATCATAAAAAAGGCATATAGGCTAACAAAATGAGTCTCAAGGTGAAACTAAATTATACAAAAGATAAAAAAACATAGAAGAAAACCAACAATAGAAAGAAAGACCAGCTAAGGGTACCGAGCAATTTCAGGTCTTTAATGGCCTAATATTCATTATTGAGAAAGTTCATTTTCTCCTCAAATGATAACTCTTTGGGATCAAGTTTCTGGTCTTCATCGGGAATAGAGGGGATATCAAGATGCATCAAAGCTTTACCTTTGTTTTTCTTATATTTATTGCTAGTTCCTGTTAGTAGGGCTTAGAGATATGGTCTAAGAAATAAAGTCATCCACTTTGTGCTTGGTTCTTCTTTTCTCTAGCTCAAATTGAAAAAACTAGGAGATTCGTGGCTATATTTTTCATCAATTATTTGTAGTAGGAAATAATGTCCTCCATGTTCTTGAGGGTATTATCTTGGTTAACTTTGACAATAATCGTCTCTTTTTATAAAATTCTCATCTCAACAATATTCGCAATCATCTTCTTGACATCCTCCACCTCCCTTTCAAGATGATCCCACTTACCAAACTTAATAGCCATATTTTTAACAAACTCTCACATATCGTCTTCAATCTCCTCATTTCACCACTCCAAGGATTTAGACAAACCAAGGACACAAATTTATAGACCTTTTTCTTGACAACATGCTACCGGGCTAATTGTCATTTTAGATGTTGTACACCTTGCAGAGGTTGTTTAGTTTTTCTCCTAGTTGAATACAAAGATTACAAGATTGTGAGCTCTTCAAATGATTTATAGGGTAGGGGTTGTGCCTATAAAGGGTTTTAGATTAAACATGATTTAAGTCTTTGATGGGCAATTCCACCAGGGATGGGCTAAAGATGAGTTGAAACTGGCATCCAGGGGAATGTGGAAAAAACTCTTGACTAGTTGGGTGGGCTTGATTCTTCAATTGACACAAAAATGCAAGAATCCAAAGACACTATTTTAGCCCCTAATGAGGAAGGGGAGGGGCCCATAGAGAGGATAATAACATGATCCTTTTGAGGAGCAACATGAATCTTAGAAGGGGATGACATTTTGGACAGTTATAATTAGTCTCACTCTAGTATCTATAACCCCTCCTTGGTAAAACTCACTTTGACCCATGTGTCCTTATTAATAACAAATACTAAATGAACCCTTGGTGCTAGGGAAGGGCTTTACTACTGGGAAACACCTTTTGAAAATAGTCTTCCAGAGAGAAAACAACCAAAATGCAAAATTCATTCTAATAATATTATAAAGTGATTCAACATAGAGAAAAAGGTAAGAGCCACCTTCAAGGATAATGTACCTTTTTGAAACCTCCGCGACCTTCCAGACTCCTGAGAAATCATCTTGTTGTTCAGTCATTTTGCAATTTTTTCACCTTATCACCTCTTTTTAAATATCTATTTATTGCCTCCTAATTATTTATTTTTACATTTTTGGGAATTCTTACTCCTTCCAGGAAGGAATAACCCAATTGTCAAGGCAATTATGTCTATTAAACCTTTGAAAGGAATACCTTACACAAATATTGTACCAATTTTGAAAGAATATGTAAATTTTGCTGATATAAGATAACCATGGCTACAATGTAGAATGAGAGGTTTTCTTTTTAAGGAATAGTCTACACCATGTTATCACCCTTGATGCTTTCATAGTCTTTCGGCTCTCCATGGTGGTCTAAAAGAGAAAAGAGAGAAGTGGTTGTAACAAATGGTAAAATGAGCGGCTAATCAAAAATTACTCTACTTTAAGATAAGGAAGAGTCGAAGTAACTTATTAGTCTTGCCACGATGATTCAAGCAAGAACAGATATAGAATCCCCTTGATATTTCATAGTGAGAAAATTTGTGAAGTGTTAGAGTTTCATAGGCTATGTTTAACTTTGTGAAAATTGTCACTTCTTCATTTCATATAGATATTCTTGTACTTTGAATAATAGGGGGCTTCTAACCTTTCACTTCATTTATTACATTAATTTTAATATGGTTTAATAGGAATGAAACATAATTCCAAATCCTCATAGGATTAAAAATATAACTCAATATGTATTTTTTAGGACACATAGTCCTACTTCTCATGTCATGGGTAATTCAAGATACAAAAGTTTGGGGGCCTCTTAATGCTTGATGTGATAGAGAGTAATCATGTGAGGTTTTAATCTTGGTTGTTAGCACTAAAGACAAGAAGCCCCATCATTTCACCTAAGGATCTCCCATTAAAATTTAAACCAAAGATGTACCCTTAGGCAAAAAGGAAATTTCCCTCCACGTGTCATACGTAAATAAGGATACAAGATCTTGGGGGGGCCTCAATTGTTGATGTGGTAGAGAGTAATCCCATGAAATTTGATAAAATTAAAAGCAAGGATGTACCTTTTGGGTGACATGCAAATGTCCCACTCCATATGTCATAGGTAAATCAAGATTCAAGATCTTGGGATGCCCTCAATTGTTGACACACCAGAAAGCAACCCCACAAGGTTCAAACCTTAAAAATTTAAACTGGGGATGTACCCCCAAGGAGGAAACATGCAAATGCCCTAGTCCATGTGTTGTCAATACATCAAGATACAAGATCTTGACCCCTCAATTGTTGATGTGGTAGAGAGTAACTCCACAAGGTAGCTAATGCAAGTTTTGAACAACTCAAAAAGTAACTAAAGCACCTATCCTTGATATACCTGACATTGAGAAATTATTTGTAGTTGAATGTGATGTTTCAAGGGTATCTAGTGGGGGAGTATTAAGCCAAGAAGGAAGACCTATAGCTTTTTTCAATGAGAAATTAAATAAAGTTAAAAGAAGGTATAACACTTGTGATAAAGAATTTTATGATGTGGTATAAGTATTACAATATTGGAGGCAATATCTTTTACATATTGAATTCATCTTGATGACTCACAATCAAGCCTTGAAGTACACATCTTCGCAAGGTAAGTTTCCCCTTAAATGGGCTTCATTCTTGCAGGGATGTACTTTTATTGTGCACCATGGGAGTTGTAAAACAAATGTAGTGGTTGATGCCTTGAGTAGGATTGTAATGAGTCTTGGGTTGGTTGGTTTTAAAGAAATGAAGAATGAACATGCAGATAGTTCAGATTTTAGCAACATCTATGCAAATTTAAGTAGCCAAAACCATACAGTTATGCATCCATTTGAAGACTACTTTCAACTAGATGTATTTTTATTTAACGAGTCTCTACTTTTCATTCCCTTTAAATCCAGAGGAAACAAAAGCTAGTGAGGGAGATGCATTCAAACAAGCTGGGTGTCAGGCATATTGGAATAATACATTTGGGTTCATGAATGAGAAATTCTTTTGGCCTAATATGCGAAGAGATGTGGATATATTTGTTTCTACTTGTTGGGTGTGTCAAATAGAAAAAGGAGGATGTCAAAATATAGGATTATGTGTTTCCTTGCCTATACAAAAGGAACCATGGACTAATAGTTTTATGGATTTTCTCTTGGTCTTCCCTAGACTCAGAGGTGACGATTCAAAGTTTTGTAGTAGTGGACTATTTTTCTAAAATGGTCCATTTCATACCTTGTGATAAGACCAATGATGCAAGTTAAGTGGTACATTTTTTCTTTATAGAAGTTGTGAAATTGTGTGGTATTCCAAAAACTATAACAAGTGACAGGGACATTAAATTCTTAAACCACTTTGGGAGTGTCTTATGAAAAATGTCAAAAAGAAGGTTGCAATTTAGTTCAACATACGATCCCCAAATGGATGGTAAAATAGAGGTAGTAAATAGAACCCTAGTCAATTTATTGAGGTGTTTAGTTGGGGACAATCCTTGACAGTTGGATTTGATGATACCTTAAATTGCATTTGCTTATAATTTTAGCATAAATAGATCTCCAGCTAAGTCTTCATTTTAGATGTATATGGTGCAAAATCAAAGGGAGCTACAACTAAACCTATTTAACAACCAAGAAGCTATATCTTTTTTAGAGAATTCTCAAAAGGTACATCAATGGGTCGAGATTGAGTTGCAATCCATAAATGAGCAATATATGAAGAGAGATGATTTACATTAGAGAAGAGAAGACTTTCAAGATGGAGAAGAGGTCATGTTACATCTACATAAATAAAGCTAATTTTAAGGTGCCTACAACAAGTTGAAGTCTAGGAAGATCAGAGTTTGCAAAATCATAAAGAAGATAAATGCAAATGCCTACCAAATTGACTTGTTAGAGGACTTTGACATTAGTCCTATCCTTAATATTTTTTAATCTTTATTCACACTCAACTAAACTAGTAATGACTGGGTGGTAGATGAGAAAAGTGAGGACCGGGCACTTACCAAACAAGAAGAGGGAGCATACTTGTATAATATAAAATGGTGATAAATGCTAAGAAGTAAATCACTCACTAAGGTCCTATTATGTATTAGAATACAAACCCACTCTTAAACCTATCTAATTAGCACAACTAAGAAATGGAGGGTGCTAATGAAAGAGGTATATAAAAGGGGGCATTTTTGTTCTTATAGAAAATGATAATGATATGTAAATGATGGTAAATCTTATCTATGAAGTAAGTACATGAGCAAAATAGGAGGAATGAACTCACCTTGAAGGAAGAAGAGGCAAAAGGACCTCCAAATCTGATTTTACTTGTCGTAGAGTTGTTGGAATCAGGTAAAACTCAAGATCTAGGCTTTTGATGTCTTTAGCCTCTTTCGGTGGAAATCTTAGCCTTAAAAGACAAGGCCAACCTAGGCAACCTAGTCCCAAATGATTTTATAAAATTTTGACTTTGTCCTTTTAACTCCAAGTCTGATAAAACTTTTCAAGTTTCTATAACTATATCCAAAGATCTTGAATCTAGATCCGAAACTCTGCAACCTTCTTTTGTGCACAAAAAAAAGAGAAAAGGTTGTGGAAAGGGGTTTTCCTTGGTCAAACCGCTATATATGAATCAACCTTGAAATGAAATTGAAATTGCATAAGGAAAGATGAAATGAAAGCTAGATCCGAAACATAAATCACATTATACCTCAATGATGCAATGCCTCTTTGAGATGATCACAAATGTTGATGTAATAGCTTGGACTCTACAAAGACCCAATAGGAAATCATGAAACCAAACCCTTGAATGATGGATGTTGTAGTTTGCCACAATGTTGGAAAGATAAGAAGAAGACTTGACGGATGAATGTAGATCTATGTTCTTGATTGAAAACTCCTTTTATTGACCTCCAATGGGGGAATGAAGATAGATCGATGGAAGGAAATTCTGTGAATACATGATGGAATGAAGATTTGAATGCTTAAAGACTCTTGATGGCTTCCTTTCACTTGAATTTTTGATGGACTTGAATGCTTGATGATGGAAGCCTTCACTAATGGACGCTTGCTTGCACTTGAATCTCTTGAATGCACAATAGCTAACTTGTAGATGACTGCATTAAGATGGATTCTAATCATGGATGTGAAAATGAGAGGGTTTGATGCCTTTTATAGACATTTTGAGGCTCAAATTTCATATAGTCAACCTTAATTAAAGATCTAGGAGAAAAATCCCTGCATTGGGCTCAAAGCTAATTAAAGCACAAAGCTCTAGCACAAGGTCGACCTAGACAGCCTAGCCTAGGACAAGGCTGACCTAGTCGACTTTTTTCAAGAAAATTTCTTCATTTTTTCTTAGAACCTAGGGGAGTGTGCCAGAAAGGGGGTACAAGCCACAATCTGCCAGGAAACCAGGGAAAATCCCAAAATCTAAAAATGCATTCATAAGCCCTAGGAAGAAGATGAATAATGTGATAGGATGAAAAATGCATGCATAGGTACTAGAAAGAAGATGAATTATGTGATAGGATGAAAAATGGGAAATCATGCATCAAAATTAGAGTGATTCTCAAGTTTTGAACAAATAATGTTAATTTGAAGGATGCAAAAGTGCTAGGACCTAAAATCAATGTGGGAACCCATACATATATCTAAAATGGGGATAAAATGAGCACATAATAAAGGTGCTTACTCTTTAAGTTGGTACATCAAGCCCCAACTGTAGCAAGAGTATGAGTCTGCCTCATGCTCATGGTAAAGTAGTAGAGAGAGAGGGAGAGAGATCATTACAATATTCCCAATTGGAAAGATATGTGATCTAATAAGATTTAATTAAATATTGAAACTTATTATTAATAAATTAGTGATCCAAAAAGTGAACTCGCGACGAACTTCGACGAACTAGGGGGCACGAACATCACTTAAGTGACATGTTTTTATAAATTTAATAAAATTTTGACATTCGGGACCCTAAAAGGTGGATATGAAATGCTAATGTTTGCTTCTCATTATCATTTGTGGTGTACAAGTAGGCTATTTTGACTTGAGCAAGAGCAAAAGAGAAATTTCTTGGTTGTGCAAGGAGGACTTGGAAGAATGGTTTGTGAGCTTTCTTCAAGTGTTTGTGCCTCATTCGTACACCTTTGCAAGCTTACAATGAGTAGAGGTAAGTTCTTGTTCCATTTATTTTTTGTTTTTGTTTAAGTTTTTTATTTTTTTCATTTCTCTTTCATTCTCCATAAGATCTTAGCCATTTTTCTAGAATTTTTTATTCTCTTTCTTTTAAGTTTTATATTGAATATGTATACAATTTGAAATTTCTTGCCATAGGAAAAGGATCTACAATGGCATCTAACTCTTCCTCAGTAGGCAATACGGAATAAAGAATAGAACCCCATTCTAATTCTCCTTTGTGGAAGCATGTTGATATTATAACACCCCTTCCACGAGGTGGTGCATTTTGTTGAAAATGTCAGGGTTGTGATGTAGAAAGAAATAGCTCATATTTTTGTGCGATAGGCCATTTGTGTGGATACCCTCGTAGAGGAGTCAAGAAATGCCCTGGAAAAAAAGGTGCACCTATACCAAATGCAACTGTACTAAAACATATTAAAGAGCATGAGGCAACAGAAGAGAGCGAAGAACATAGGCAAAATTCAACCGATGGCATTGGAAATTAAAAAAATCAAAGGTAATGCAACCCCCCATAGATGTTGTGATAGAAGACCACCCCTTCTTTACTACCTTAGCTAGCCGTGAACCTGAAAAAGAGCCCCTTGGCCTTATACACAAAAGAAAGGGACCACTAGAATCTGCATTTCAAAATCAAAGTTGAGAAATTGTTGACATTGATGTGGCAAGATGCTTGTATGCAAATGGTTTGTCTTTTAATATTTTTTTCTCTCCATATTGGAGACAAATCTTGAAAAGTGTCAATGAAGCTCCAATAGGGTATAAGGGCCCTGGTTTTGAGAGAGTACAAACCACCTTGTTGGATCAAGAGGTCAAGTTGATTGATGATCAATTGAAGCCCACAAAGGATTCATGGAATGAGACAGGGGTTTCAATTGTTTCAAATGGGTGGAAAGATGCTATAAATCATCCCTTGATCAATGTCCTAATGGTGTCCCCTAAAGGGGCAATGTTTTTGAAAGTGATGGATTGTGAGGGGCAAGTAAAAGATGGGTCATTTATTGCTAATATTTTCATCTCTATCATTGAACAAGTGGGTGCTAGTAACATGTTAGAGTAAAGTATTAATTATATTAATTAACTTTACTTCTTTCTTAAGATGTCAACACTTTTATTTTTAGTTGTTTATATTTAAACACGCATGCACTAATTGATTTAAACTTATGCACTTGTTGTTTTAAATATAAACTTGCATGCATTAGTCTTGTAATAATTTAAGTAATTATTACATGCACTAGGATTTTCCTTTCAAGGCTTTCGATCTCCTTTATATGGATGATCCATTGTACATTCAATTCATTCATTATTTGAGGATATTTTCTTCTTCATATTTTGAGTCAAACCCTTGCCCTCTTCTTGTATCTACTTCCTTGTAACAGGTTTTTGTATGCAGGTGATCTTCAAGTTTTGTAGATTTGTATTGCTCAAATCCTACATAGTATTAGAGCCTAATCTGCTACAACTTGTTCATGTTTGAAGGAATCAGAGCCAAGAAAATCATTTGGTTCAGACTAGGGCTTTTTTAGTTATTTTTTGTCAGATCTAGGGGGACCTCTTTTTTTGGTCACCTTGGACTCAAATAGACCTCACCATTGTGTTTAGAGAGCCCAAGAACCCCAAGATCCATATAAAATTTGTCCAATTTGGACAAAGTTAGAATCTGTAGCAAATTTTTTTGCAACTAGCCCCAGCACGGATCCCAAGGCAATCACTATTTTTTGGAGCATTTCTGGACCAAACAGATGTCATGATTGTGTCCACAGTGCCTAAAAAACCCTATTTCCATATAAGGCATGTCCAATTTGGACAACTTTGTATTTTGGGGCATTTTTTGTACTAGATGGCCTAACACACTTCCCAAGGTAGCGTGTGCGATTTATTTTTTAAAAAAAAAATTGGCTAGCGACGGCCATTTGGCCATCAAATTTAAGCTAGGCGAATGCAGTTTTAGCCCCTGGTCATATGGTGACCAGGGGCCCAGAATTTTAGCCCCAGGGGGCTTATATGCTGCGAGGACCATTTGGCCGTCAATTTTAAGCCTGTGAAGTGCTGACGCGAGCACATTTAGACACCATTTTGGGCCCTCCAAAGCACTCGGTGGTTTTTTGCTCATAACTTGAGCATACAGTGTTGAAATCGGACAAACGAGATATCATCGGAAAGCTAGTTCCGAGATCTATCTATATCTGGAGATTTGAATTTTTGATTTTGCTTTTTTTATGGTATTTTTTTCTTTCAAAGCCAGATGTTCAGTTTTACACTCTGAAAGCTCTATCTTGCGCATCCGAACTCCTTTTTGGAAAAGCGAGATATCATTGGAAAGCTTGTTCTGTGAACCTATTTTTGTAAGTCATTTTTCCTGATTCTGGTCTAGGTATATTTTATTCAATTTTTTGCATTTCTGCACTCTGGTGGATATCTTAGATGTTACAAGTCCTGGGATCTCTTCCCTTTAGAGGACGACTCTTCTTAGGTTGTTCTTTTGTTTCAATAGCCTTTGCTCTTCTTTGAGTAGTGTATACTTCACTTTTGTAGCATTCTTTTATGCACATGCACTGAGATAAAGTGTCATTCTATTGCATGCTTGAAATCTTGAACATGTTTGTGCTATTTGTACTCATACTCCATTATAAAGTTCCATGGGGGGGTTTGATGTTTGCCTTTGTTTGCCATCTACCTTTGTCAAGTGAGTGTTCCTTCCACGACATTAGCCTCAGGGTATCTTTATTTGTGTTTGTGCTTTCTATGCACCTTCAATGTTCCTGGTTCTTCATGATGCAGTTGTTATTGGCACTCTTTTTAGTGTCCCTATCACCTCTCTCTTGTCAGAATTATGGGGGGTTTCTATTGATCATTCTTCTGCTTCCTTGGTTCGATAGTATGAGCTATGTATTCATTATTTGTTCCTATGTACTAGGCGGATGCAGTGGCTTGGTACCTATGCATTTCGGTGAGATGGATCATTTACCATATAGACACTCTTTCTTTCCTATTTTTAGAGGCACTCTTCCATCTTTGATTGATCAGCTCTTCAGGCTTTGGTGTTTTCTACCATTTGTATCTTCAAGTTTAGTTGTTTGCCTTTGTTTGCCTCCTAGTTTGAGTAGTGTCATTTGAGGGCACTCATACAAATTATAGTCTTCTCTACCTGGTCATATTTTAGTGGAAGATCTTCAGATCAGCAGTTACTTCTTGACAAAGTTTGCATCTTCTTGCTTCAGTGATGTTCTACGTGTTCCTATTTTCTAGAACACTCCCTAGTTTTGGAGGCTTATTTAGTCCTTCAAACTAGTTTTTGTCTCTTTTTGGAGTAGTGTTTTTTCCCATGAGGTTTTCTCTATTTCTCCGCTTTATAGAGACTCTCTTTTGTACATGGGTACCTCATCAGCCCATGTTGCTAGGACCCATTTTTTTGCTTTCAGCACTGTATTTTCCTTTGCTTTCTTCTTGCATTGTTTGTAGCTGCATTGTTGCTCATCTTAAGGGGGGTGTTAGATTAAAGTATTAATTATATTAATTAACTTTACTCATTTCTTAAGATGTCAACACTTTTATTTTTAGTTGTTTATATTTAAACACACATGCACTAATTGATTTAAACTTATGCACTTGTTGTTTTAAATATAAACTTGCATGCATTAGTCTTGTAATAATTTAAGTAATTATTACATGCACTAGGGTTTTCCTTTCAAAGCTTTCGATCTCCTTTATATGGATGATCCATTGTACATTCAATTCATTCATTATTTGAGGATATTTTCTTCTTCATATTTTGAGTCAAACCCTTGCCCTCTTCTTGTCTCTACTTCCTTGTAACAGGTTTTTGTATGCAAGTGATCTTCGAGTTTTGTGGATTTGTATTGCTCAAATCCTACATAACATTTTTCAAGTCATAACAGAGAATGCAAAGAATTGTAGAGCTATTGATATCCTTTGGACACCTTGTGCAGTCCACTCACTCAATCTTATGCTACAAAATATTGGGAACACAATTGAGTGGATCAAGGAGGTGTATGTAGAGACTAAGGACATCCAGATGTTCATCACAAACCATCACATGACTCAAGTAATATTCAGAATGTTCTCACGTTTGGAGTTATTGAAGGTAAGTGAACTTGAACTAAAGTTAGTAATTTAATTTATTTTTTAAATCAATATCTTACAATTTCTGATTTTTATTTTTTTATTGTGTAATGTGTATTCTTTTATAAAGTATGTATCTAATAGTTATATTTTTTTACTCTAATTTATATTATAGGTTGCTAAAACTCATTACTGGGCAGACTGATACAAGGAAGATCCTCAAGATGGCTCTAGGAGTCAAGCTTCGTCCTGGAGATGGCTCTTGAAAGCTCTTTCTGACCCTAATTCCTGGGAGTCAAGCTTCGTTTTGGAGATGTCTCTCGAAAGCTCTTTCTGACCTGTATTTGGGCAATCTAACTCGGGTCTCAGAGGACTAAGCTTCATTCTGGAGATAGTCCTAAAATCTGCATCAGTCATCACTGAATCAATGGGTATCGGGGCAATCTAACCCTGACTCCTGAAGATTGAGCCTCGTTCTGGGAACAGACTTACGAAAGATGGTTCTACAACTTGATCTGATCAGTGTCTTGGCAATCTAACCTCGACTTTCGAGGGTTAAGCTCCATTCTGGAGATAATCGTGAAACCTCATCAATCGTCACATCAGACTATTCTTTGAATCAACGTGCTGCTCGCACAACAATTCAAAGAGGGCCAAAATGTAATACCCCAAAATCGGCATCTTGTGATCCTAACCAATTTTTTTGCATTTAGTCTCATTCTTCAAATTTCTACATCATCAAAGACCCATTGTACTAGGCAATTCTATCTCCTAATTGACTTTACTCGACTTAGTGTCAAATGCAGAAAACCTCAAATTTGCATTAATCACATGCTATATTTAATTCCTAAATTCTAACTATTTATTAGCTAAATAAACCCTATGATCAATTAATTTGATTATAAAGTCCTAGTGCTTTAATTAAATTAATTCCACCCCTTTTAGCTAAAACACATCAAGAGGAATTAAATAATGTTTAGTTATTTAAATAGATATCCTCATTTGAATTTAATAATTCAAATAAGTGGAAAAGCCACCCATGAGGCCATATTTCATTTATTTAATTAAATAATCCCTCCAAATTGTTTCACCTCCCTCCAAGGAGACGAAGAGTCGACCGTTTCTTTTCAAGAAACTCTTCAATCTCCATCGGGCTCTTCCATAATAGAACCCTCTCATTCCTCATTTGAGGAGGCAATTTTAGAGTATCAAATCACTGTTGAATTATTGTCTCACTTTTTTTACATTCTCAAGTTATAATCATTTTGCATATTAGAGTAATTTCCATGCTTAGATTAATGATGCATTTCATTCTTAATTTAGTTTTCTTACAATGTTCTTAGATTATGCTCATTCTCTTACAATTTTTTAGATTAATCTTGCACTATCATTCTAGCTCAATTTCAATTGCAATCATCTTTTTAGCATTAAATCCTCCATTTTAGAGCTTGGTCTATGGTTGTTGGACTCCCAATTCTGAGAGTTACTCAAAACCCCACCTAAATAGGAGGCAATAGGTCAGTTCAAACAGGCGTGTGAAATGAGTAATTCATATTCATTTTTGTATGTGGATGTTGAGCAATGACTATGTTGAAGTCTATGGCTGAATAAGAGGTCAACATTTAGCTATAAACATGTATTAGTCTCGGTCACATTTGGTACTTGTCTTTTAACTTTAACGAAATCATTGAATTGATAAAGAGATCAAGTCAAATTTCCACCTAATATTTTTTGATGTTGTTTTTTCAACATCACCAAGTTTCCTATTGAAAGTAAAAACATTATGAATTTTCTTTGACAAGTATAAAAGATTTGGATTCTACAAGTATAGGGTTACACCAAAATTTTAGAACCATACAATGCAATAACCATCAATGGTTACTAATATCCTAATTCCATCATAACATACCGAACATGGTGATGAAAACTCTATGCCACAAAGTTATTTTCTTTCACTAAATTGTCTTAAGTTTTCTATATCATGACATATCTCTATGCTCAAATTTATTCCTTGGGGAACTGATTTCTTGACCTTACCTATGCATCTCATTAGGAGAATCAGAGGCTTTGTAGTTTGCATACATAAGTTGATAAGACATATCATTAGAGTTGTATCAAATCATCATTACTGAAATCTTGATTCAATGAGTTTATTTTATCGTTCAAGAATACAACTATGAGATTGTGTGCTCAATTTAATTTATTATTCACTATGGCTTCATTTAATGCAAAGAGATTAAATGCAACACTTAGCTAGATTTTGAAGATAGAATATGCTATTGAAGATGCAAAATGCTGATTTACCAATATGTTGAAAATTAGGAGCTTATCCAAGCAAATGCCATAGAATCTACAAAATTAGATCCATGCTTGCAAACTTGATCACCAATTTTGCTAGGTCACACAACTAGTAGATACGACATAGTGAGTTCGGTTCATATTTCAATTGTAATGACCCTCTCCAATTATATAAGTAGGGGCATTCAATTGATTTCTTTTGAAAAAATGAATTTAGTTACACAAATCAATTTTGACATGGGATTAGGCTACTCGTTTAAGAGACAACCTATGATTAAAACAAAATAGTTTGGGGAATCTATATTGGTAGGTTGAATCATGCCTATTATTATCACCCTTCACATGCAAAATAAGAGTAACTTGTATAGTTCATTATTATTATCTCTTCAAAGAAATGTGCGTACAAAAAAGTGATCTAGTGCTTGGAATTGAACCTAAACCCAAAGAAGTGAACTAGCAAGAAATGAACAACAATAATAAACTCACTTTGATTTTTCGTACTCATATTTGAAGTGGGGTGATGTTTGTGAACAACATTTGAAAACTTGCTAGAAAATAATTGATCCTCCTTTGGTTATTTCCCCAAATAAACCCATTCAATGGCTTTAGAACAATGATAGATGACAATAGACAATCATGCATTATGACTAGGATGATGATGCAAGTCAATGATGCAATTATGATGTTGTACGATGATGCTATGATGATCTCACATGAATGTTTTGTCAACAATTCTTAGGTGACTTGCAAATGAATAAAATATGTCTACTAAACAGGAAACAAATCCATACAAGCATGTACTAAGTAAACTCATGTAATGACTAGTGAAAATGTTGTTAAATGTTTAAATTTGAATCTCAAAATTTAAAAGTTTTATGTTCAAAATTGCGATTGTAAAAATCCATAGTCACTAGGAGACGAGGGAACTTGGAGACCTCGGAGACTGATACCGGTATTGGTAATGACTAGTTTTCAAGAATAGGAGTACCGGTATGGCTAATTTTCAAAAATAAGAGATATGGGTACTTTGGAGAGGCCATTTTTTTAATATAATTTAATGATTTCCAAAAAATATCAAGACAAAGCTTTGAAAACAAGCACAATAAATCAGTCATACAAGAACAGTAAATAATAAAGGCAATTTCTCTTCAATGAAAAGAAATCAGTCATACAATTGTTTATGTCCTTCTCAAAAAGTCCACACTGTCTCTAAATCCGATCACAATAACTTCACTTGGATTTTTGTACCCAGAATATCAGCATAAAGCCTTATGCAGGCTTATTTTATTTATTTGTCTTTCTTTTTACCTTTTAACACATTTTGCCCTAGTTTTTGCACCAGGGGACATCAATGTTTGGTCAAGAGACTTCAAAGACGACAGCCAAGAAAACCTTGTGTATTGGGAAGTTTCCGAAAAATTCTGAAGGAATGAGAGATGGGTCTCTAGATAACCATGTAAAAATCATATAAATCAACTATACATATGTAAATATAATATAAGATAGTGAATGACATCTAAAGTTCAAAATTGATTTTTTTTAGGATAAATAATGATACAGATAAGATCAAAATACCATGAACTAAATTTCACATTTGTAAACTTATTATTACATAGAAACTCCAACCAGTATGTGATATTCACCATTACAACACGATTAGTCACTGTTTTGAGTGCAGCCCATACAGATCCAACATCAATCATATGAAGCTGAAAGTTCCAAACTACCCTCCCTTCCTTCTGTGATAATTTTCTTCCCATCAGTCTCTGTATATTTTACACCCTTGCGGGATACAAGAAAATAAAGGAAATTCAAAACACCAAGCCCAGCACAAAAACAGTAATAATACTCAAGATGCCCTTGATCAAGGTTCTCAGGCAGCCAAGCATTTTCACCATTCTCCCCTGTGACCTTGTACACAACAGTGAAAACAACACTGTTGAGCAACATCCCAATCCCTATGCTGCACCAGAACAAAGCCACAGCCGTACTGGTCATGCTCTTGGGAAACTGCTCATAAAAGAATTCGATCATACCAATGGCATAAAAGGCCTCTGCCAGGCCTATTAAAGTATACTGTGGAGCAAGCCAAAACGCAGAGATACTCTTGCCTCTTTTAATGTTGTGTTTCCTTTTAACTTCTATCAATGCTGCAACTGTCATGGCTTGCACGGAAATGATAAGCCCTGTTCCAATCCTTTCCATTATTGAAATTCCCTCCTTCCTCTTTGTTAAGCGTCGGAAGAAAGGAAGAACAACTTTTTCATAGAAGGGCAACCATATGGATGTGGCCAACATAGAGAAGATGATGTATGATGATGGGGCTACCTCCAAGCTGCCCAGATTTGTGTTCATGTGTTGTGCCTGGTACACCATGTAAGTGTGTGAAGAACCCATTAACATGAAGGATATCACAATTCCAGAGCTCCAAACAGGAAATACACTTATCACTGACTTGAGCTCTTGGATCCTCTTCACTGTGCAAAGCTTCCAGGGATTGGGTTCTGAGCCATTCTCTTCAAAGTCTTCTTTCTTTATAATGGCTGCTTTGTTCAAAAACCTGAAGGGAGGAGAAAGAGGTTAGAATTGGGTTTGTATTCAATATCATTAAAAAAACAGAGTACAAAGGTCCATACTTGAAATGGTCTTAAAAAACAGAGTAGAAAAGGTTCATACTTGAACTTGTCTGTCAAACAAGGGCTTAGAACTGGTCCTTTTCCCAAATGAGTACCATAAAATTCTCTTGGGTTAGAAGGCAATACAAGATTTCTTTTTCTAAAAGATGCAACCATCACTTGAGCATATTCTCTCAAGGGACTGCCCTCTGGACTCATTTTAACATAATGCTTTGTTCCCAACAGGAAGAATCCAGTAGAGATAATCATCAAGATGGTAGCCAAGCCAAATCCTAATTTCCAACTGATGAAGTTTTGAATGTAAACAAGGAAAGTTAAGCCCACCATGATAGATATGGTGCCTATACAGAAATACCAATCAATGAATCTCTCCTGCTGCTTTCTTCCCCCATCATCCTCATTATCAAATTGCTCTGCACCAAAGGCCAGGGCTGAAGACTTCATACCGCTGGACCCCAAAACCATCAATCCCAAGAAGGTAGATAGTAATACACTTCCAACAATTGATTCCCTTAATGAATAAGAAAAAGAGATGACCGTGAGAAGACTCATTCCCTGCATCAACCAACCTTCTGGATGAATATTTAATTTTAAATACTAAAATATCTCATCCCTTCATGATAAAGCCATAAATTCAAATTTCATCTGTCTTCTTCCTTTCTCAGAGGTAAGATTAATAGATTAAAAAAAAGACTATATTGATTATGATCTATTCAAAATATTGTGATCTATCATTTTAGATTGAAGAAATAGATGCAATATTTGTATTTTGTTTGCAATTTTTTAAGTATATTGAATTATAAACAAAGGCTTGTAGTCTTCTCTTCTATTTACAACAAGACCATGGTTCAAAGTTGAGATGATCAGAATTTGACTTCACTTCCCTTGCAACATCTTTTGAACTTCGACTCGATATTCTCATACCCATTTATTTCTTAATATACAAGGGTTTTCAACTATAAGGTTATGAAAGGTAATTAGAGCAGCGATCAAATTAGATTACAAGAGGATATAACAAAATTGTGAAGTTTATGCTGGTTCATGTTTTTTAATTTAAAACAAAATTGTCAGCCAGCAAAGAAGGCCTGATTTCATTCATTCTGTCAGTTTTATGTTTATGCTTCTAGGAACTTAATAAAAACATAAATAAATATGAAAAATTATTGAAAAAACTCAAAGCAAACATCCAGAAAGTTGGGGGCTACTCCCCAACTGAACAGTCATAAGATATTAACTAAACAATCTTAAGGTATTGATTTTTAGAGCTCTTCCCTGTAATACAAGAATTATTTCCTTTATAATCTAAACCATAAAGAAGAAAGAGAATAACACTAATGAATTGAACTGTGATTATAGTTCTCCTACCAGTGTGTATGCGATCGAGGATAGGACAATGACCCCAAACCTTCCCAGATATGAATCTGCAATAAAAGCACCCATTAATGGCGATAAAAGGTTGCTTCCACCCCATGTGGTAGCAATTATTGCAGCTGTGAACCTATCTTTATGACATTCAGTAGTCAAGAACACCACCAGGTTCGCTTGTAAACTAGTCAATGCCAGATTTGCACAGCTCTCGTTTCCTGCCAGGTTATAAGACTGTCTTCACTATACTGGTATTTGAAATGATCTTTTTGATTTGAGTGAACACAATATATCATATAACGAAAATTACAATATTCAGTTAGATTCAGGTTTTCACATAAACAGTTGGGATTCTTTTTATCATTCAAATTTTAGATTAAGCATGTTAGGGTTGGAGTAGTAGTGGGATGGGTGACCTCTCAAGGAGGTCTAATGTTCCACGTCTTTGAGCATCACCTAAATGCAATAAGTGTAATGGGATCTTGCAAACCACTACTTATGAAACGTGGGTCAATGAATTTGACTTGAAAACTGTACTGTTGAATTCTGATGGCAATCATAATTTTTCTTACTATGGAAAATATCTCCTACTTATCAAATCTAATCATATCTTGCAATTGATCTCCTAGAAACAAAAAATAGATCAGAGGAAATCTCCTACCTAGAACTAATGACATAGTTTTCCATCTTCCCTTGGTTGATTTTTGTTTCCTGAGTGCTTCTTCAGATTTTACATATTTTGGCTTCTTCATTCATATGGGTGACTTTCCCCTAAGACTTAATGTTTCACCTCTAAGAGTATTACCGAGATGCAATGAGTGCTAAGTGTACCATTCAATCTCATAAGAGATAGATTCTTGTGAACTACTACTCATGAAATATGGGTCAATAGATTTGAATAATAACTCTACAGTTGAATCCTGATAATAGTTTTAAAATTTGACGTGCTATGAAAAATATCTCCTACTTATCAAATCTAATCATATCATACAATTGATCTCAAAAAACAAAAAGAGAAAAAAAGTTTTGAAAAAGAGCTCATCTCCTACCTAGAATGAATGGCATAGTTTTCCATCCTCCGTGGGTTGATTTTTGTTTCCCAAGTACTTCTTCAGAATTTACACATTTTTGTTCCTTCACTGCGCGTAACGGTGAGAAAGCTACTCGCGCACTTATATCCATGACTCTGAAATAGCATTTAGAAAAATGTATGGAAACAAATATATACAGATACACAAAGGCTCTTAGCGCACATTACAAATTGTATGGCTGTTGACGAACGTTTGGCAGGTGTATTGGCACGTTTGATACAAATGAATCTAGTGATGCCTGTAAATGTATTGACATCATTGGTACAGAAGAATTTGGTTGAAAAATTTAATTTTAGTCAACCATGATATTATAATTGAATTCCTACATTCCTCCGCTGCAATGCCTCGACGGTGGATCCAATCTCCTTGGGTGTGTAAATTTTTTTATCGTATATCTTGAAATCCTCCGATTACATCGTTATTCTGCTTGTTTTTACTGTGTGGTGGATGTTTATTTTACGGAGCATATTATAATATAAAGCAAGTAATAAACATCTCTATGTTGAATTTCATAATTATATTTTTTAAAGGAAACATGTCATTATATAGGGATGTCAACATCTCTGTTTTATATAGGATTATAATGATTTAAGTAAGTATTAGAAGTCTCATTTGGTTAAATAGGGATTCAGTTGTCAAATTTATAGAGGAATTGAACTTGGTCTAGAGTTTGAATTTTGTAAGCGACTTTTTATATCTCATACCATCATCTTATTTAATTTTGAGCAATTGATTGAACTGACCCTGTGACAACTTTCCTTTTTTAAAATTTCTTCAGAATGATTATGTGGTACAATAGTTTTGTGGAACTTTCCTTTCCTCTTCTCCACCACTTGAGTAATATTTTGTGGAATTTGGTTGGCATGAAGTTTCTAATTTCAAGAAATGTCATCAAGAGGAGTACTATTTTTCACTGGAAATATACTAGCAGTCAACGGTGAGCCGATAGAAAATAAAAATTTTCCCAAAGTGAGATGGTTTGCAATAATATAAGAAAATCAGAAAATTATTATGTATAATAACTCTATTTCTTTGAAAATTTTCTGTACAAGAAAAGAGAGATAAAGTGAATATAAATATTTAGGATACTATGAATAAAAATTTGGTGTTTCTATTTCCTATTATTTATAGATTTGTTATAGTATTTTCCAGCAAAAAAATTATTTTTGAGGGAGCAAAGCTTTCACAAATAGCGTATCAGCTAAATTAATGAAATTATTGGCTACGGTCTCATCAAGAGGAGTACTATTTTTCACTGGAAATATATTAGTTGTTGGATTGGAGGTAGATCACAAATCTAGAGATACCCCATCTATTATCTTCTTGATCATCCTTGTTGTTCTTTACAAAAGGGAGATGATCTAGCTTGGGGTATGGACTTAAATGAGTTTACTTAGTTTCTAGTGGTTATCAATTATTAGAAGCTGAAAAGAATGGTTTGGACGATCTCTCTTGGTAGAAAAAGGTTTGAAATAACTTTTGCTGGTGTGAGTGTAATATCTCTATTTGAATAATGTCTTTTTTGGAATAACATTAGAAAGTGGGGATTTCAACGCCCTTCTCAATGTGTTATTTTTGAAATCAATCAGAAAGATATATATTAAGGTATGTGCAGGACCATGGTGGACAAAACTAAGCCCTTAAGTAATGATGAAAATTCAGTACCAACAATAGACGACTTCAACATTCATGTCGCCAAATTGTAATCCTGAATTATCTTGGGCATACCTTCAACTGCCTCAAAATACTTAAGTAGATCCTTTGAATGGTAAGTCCCACATATATCATTTGCCCTCCACGCTTCATCAGCACCAGCTGCAAGCTACTTGCCCACTTATATCCATGACTCTGAAATCATAAAACACATGAAAATACATATGATCACCCAAAGTAAAAGAAATAGTATTTAGAAAAATGTATGGAAACAAATTTATACAGATACACAAAGGCTCTTAGCACACCTTACACATTATATGGCTGTTGAACGAACGTTTAGCAGATGTATTGGCACGCTTGATACAACTGAATCTAGTGATGCCGGCAAATGTATTGACACCATTGCTACAGAAGGATTTGGTTGAAAAAATAATTTTAGTTAACCATGATATTATAATTGAATTCCTACATTCCTCCGCTGCAATTCCTCGACGCTGGGTCCATTCTCCTTGGGTTTGTTAAAAATTTTATCGTATATCTTGAAATCCTCCGATCACGTCGTTATTCTGCTTGTTTTTACTCTGGTGGATGTTTATTTTACGGAGCATATTATAAAGCTAAGTAATAAACATCTCTATCCTGAATTTCATAACTACCTTTATTTTTTTTTTAGGAAATATGTGGATGTTAATATATATGTTTTATATAGTAGATTATAATGATTTGAATAAATATATATTTCAATTAAAAGTTTTTTTTGGTTAGGTAGAAGGGATGCAGTTGTCAAATTTATTAAGGGATTAAATTTGATCTTAAGTTTGAATCTTGGTGGGTGACTTTCTATATCTAACACTATCATCTTCATCAATTATGCACAATCAATCTATTGAACTCTAACCCCATAGCAACTTTCCTATTTTTAAATTTCTTCTTAAAGATCAAATCATACATTAGTTAACAAAAGTTTTAGTAAGCCAAGGTTCTCTGTTTTCCTCTCTATATCCTAGAGAGTTTATTGAAAAAAAATTTAATAGTAAAGTAGAATGTATACTATATATGTAATTAAGATCTTATTAATCAATTAAGCTTCATTAAAAAATAAAGAATGGTTGTATGGAATAATTAATTAAAAATATATCTATGTTTTTTTAATAAGTCGAAAGTTTTTGTTTTTTTTTTGGTTTATATTATTTTGTATAAATATGTTATATGCATTGTCTTAGTACACGATTTCAATTAATTTAATATTCTAATCTAAATTTAGAGTGAATCATAAATATATTTAATTCTTATTATTTGAAATAATTTGGGCTTTTAGATCATAATTTCTTCTATTATGTCATTCAAATATCACAAGTGAGTTCTTGACCTAGGTCAAATCCATATAGAAGATCCAAAATTTTAAAATCTAAATTTAATTATGAACCCAAGTCAACTGAGCTCCCCTTGTGATTACCCATCAATATTTATTCCAAAACATTCAAATTATGAGGTCATATATAAAAGGACACCTTTCGTAGGTCATTTGGAACAATAATCAATCTATGAGCTTGATCCAACTAAAAGACAACCCCTTCACATCTATCTTTTGTAAGTATATAGTCTTGTGTGAGATCATCATAGCATCATCGTACATCTTAATTGCAACATTGACTTGCATCATCTTGTCGTAATGAATGATTATCTGTTGTCTTCTATCATTGCTCTAAAGCCATTGAATGGGTTTATCTAGGGACTTAACCAAAAGAGGATCAATCATTTTCCAGCAAGTTTTCAAATGTTGTTCACAAAATCGCCCCACGTCAAATATGAGAACAAAAAATCAAAATGAATTTATTATTGTTGTTCATTTCTTGCTAATTCACTTCTTTGGGTTTAGGTTCAATTCCAAGCACTAGATCACTTTTTTGTACGCACATTTCTTTGAAGAGATAATTTAATAATCAACTATACAAGCTACTCTTATTTTTCATGTGAAGGGTGATAAGACTAGGCACGGTTCAACCTACCTATACAAATTCCCCAAATTGTTTTGTTTTAAGCATTGGTGGTCTCCTAGACAAGTAGCCCAATGCCATGTCAAAATTGATTTGTGTAACTAAATTCATTTTTTCAAAAGAAACCAATTGAATGTCCCTACTTATATGACTGGAGAGTTATTGCAATTGAAATATGAACCAAACTCACTATGTCGTGTCTACTAGTGTGACCTAGCAAAATTGGTGATCAAGTTTGCAAGTATGGATCTACTTTTGTAGATTCTATGGCATTTGCTTGGATAAGATCCTAATTTTCAACATATTGGCAATTCAATATTTTGCATCTTCAATAGCATATTCTACCTTTCAAAATCTAGCTAAGTATTGCATTTAATCTCTTTGCATTGAATGAAGCCATAGTGAATAATAAATTAAATTGAGCACACAATCTTGTAGTTCTATTCTTGAATGAAAAAATAAACTCATTGAATCAAGATTTCAATAATGATGATTTAATAGAACTCTGATGATATGTCTTATCAACTTATGTATGCAAAGGCGAAAAAATCGATTCCCCAAAGAATAAATTTGAGCATAGAGATATGTCATGATATAGAAAACTTAGACAATTTAGTGAAAGAAAAGAGCTTTGTGGCATAGAGTTGTCATTACCATGTTTGGTAAGTTATGATGAAATTAGGATATTAGTAACCATTGATGGTTATTGCATTGTATAGTTCTATACTTTTGGTGTAACCCTATACTTGTAGAATCCAAATCTTTTATACTTGTGAAAAAAATTCATAATGTTTTTAATTTCAATAGGAAACTTGGTGATGTTGAAAAACATCATAAAAAATACTAGGTGGAAATTTTACTTGATCTCTTTATCAATTCAATGATTTCAATGAAGTTAAAAGACAAGTATCAAATGTGACTGAGACTAATACATATGTTATTATTCTTAGTGCTTGAAAACTAAGACTTTGTACAATTGAATGTGACGCATTGTGCATGTTAAAGTGACCTAGTGTAAGAAAGTTAGGGTTTTAAGATTTGTTGATAAAAAGATTGATGCAGATGATGTGACTAATGCAAGAGAATGTGTAGTATAGTTGACTAATTATTTACAAAAGAAAGATGTAGAGGGGTTGTCTTAAGAATGGATCCAATTCACACATTTATTAATGATCTAGATGACCACGCAGTATCCTTTTTACAAATTTATGGGTGCATAATTTGAAAGTTTTTGCATAAAAATTGATGGGTAATGACTAATTGGAACTCAGCTTTGTCTCACAATTAAATATGAAATTCTAAAGTTTAGGTAAATCCTCATTTACAAATCTAACCTAGGTCAACACATATGGAGTTTTGAATCTAACAAGGATAAAATTTGATATGTTTTAGTATCACTCTATGTTTAAATCAAACAAACAAGCTAAATCAATCAAAAATATATGCTTGAGGTAATGACTATGAGGCAACCATACAAAATAGTACAAAACAAAGGGGGAATATACAAATAATGCACTTTTAACCTATAGAAGGGTATTACATAATTGAAATTAAATATAAAATATAATAAGATTTATATCAAATATATAAGGTTACTGTATATTTTCAAAAGAGCTATTTTTATGTTCAAATTTATATATTTTGAAATATGGGTAAATACCTTTGGTTAATAGGAATTTTGAAAGGGTCTTGGCCTTTCACAAATATCTATAGAGAGACAACAAAGATGTCATTATATTGATATGGATCAACAATGAGTAATGAACAATTGTAAGTTAGAAAAATATCAAACTAGCAACTCTCCACTAGTACACAAAAGGTACAATGGAGAAGGCTAATTGCTGAGAAACATCAACAGATCTAACATTTCATAATAACTTTGATTCAAAATGCTTCAAGGAACTCAATATATTATCGCCAACCTTATCCTTCACCATGAATGAACCTAGTTCCTCTCTAATGGGAGTTTCCATCTTTAGTTTCCAAACTCGGTACCAAAGGGAATAAAGGGTCCCTACAATGCTTCTCAACCTTAAACTTCTTCCTAGTTTCTTTATTAGAGGCCATACAAAAAAATGAACATTGCAATTCAAGCGAAAGATAGAAGAAATGATTGTCTCTGACATCCTTCTTCTCTCTAACAATCTCCTCTAAACTAATCTCAACTAAACCATTTAAATTAGTCATATCTACAAGAGGACCAACCAACACTCCATTATGCCCAAAGAAAGGCTCAACCAAATCCTAAGATAAACAATACCCCTTCTCATCCTTATGCATTTTTTGACCTCGCCTTCCTAAAAGTCCTACACCTAGAAGATACATCCGCTAAACACACATTGATGGTGACAACTCTAGGAAATCCTCTAACATGACATGTTGAACAAGGATTACCCAAATTCAAAAATAAAATGATCAAAGAGAACAACACCTTACCAACTTCAATGTCATATCAATTTAAACAAACCGGGTTTATTTTACTTTATTTAGTTTAAAGAGAGAGTGAGAGAGAGATTTCGACTATAAATTTCTACAATAACACAATTCTAGAAGAAAGAAGAAAAGAAGAAATTATTTTAATGTTCACAAGGTTAAAGAAAGTCTATGAGACAAACTGCCTCACAAACTGATTTTGCATTTCAACCATAGAAATGAGAATCACCCTTGAATCGCTGGTTTTGCGAGTCGATTCAAGGCAAATGATTTTTTTTTAATCGTGAATCGGCTCAGCCGATTTTTTGGCATGAATCGCCTAAACCGGCGATTCATACCAAAAATCGCATGAATCATCCTAAAATATCGGACGTTCATCAGCGGATTGCTAAAAAGTCAAGTCAAATTTAAAAAAAACACAAATATTTTCAATGTTTTTTTTTGCCTTTCTTATTTGTTGTAAGTTTCTACAAATATAACATATAACATTTAAGTATAAGTTTGATTTATTTCTTATACTTTAAGTTATATTTGTATAAATTATAAAATATAAATACTTCCAAGATGTTTGAGATAGGTTCCAACTTCATAGGAGTTAAGATGCAGATTCTAGATTTTGGGGGATTTTGGGGGTTTTTGAAAAATTCCAGACTTAACCAAATTTCAGGATTCAACAAGCCTTTAGCAGGGTTACCTCCCACAATCCATCATGGCTTTCTAAGGTCAAACTGAAGCTGGCAAAAGGATTTTCAAAGGGTTTTAACTCATTTTATCACAAATCACTTGGTTTCGACCCCATCTCTATGACAAACTTAGCTTAGCTCTCGCTCAAATCCCAGACAGACATGACTTCCGAACAGGCCAAAATCATTCAAACCTCATTTGCCGGACCTAGGGACTTGAAAACAGCTACCAACAAAGACTACCTAAGATCTAGATATGAAGACTTTGACATTTGGCATTGATCAATGATCAAGCATCACAAATTCATACTATGAAACGATTTAGTTTTATGGATCTTATAGATACTGATAGACATATGTTTCATGGATCTTCATCTTACATACATTTATGATTTGATGTCTTATGGATCTTCATCTTACATACATTCTATGATTTGACTCATTACGATCCTATGATTTCTATTTACTTTAGCTACATTTTACATTTTATGTGTAATGTATGTGATGGATTTATCATTTATGTTCCTTGTTTATGTATATTAGCTTCTATTTGATGATGTTATAGTGTGTTTAAGTTATATTTAATAAAGGGTGCATGAAATAAGTTTTAAATTGTTAAAATCTCTAAATTTCAAGGGTTTTTTAAATTTGCCGATTTGTGGCCGATTCAATTCCGATTCACAATTCAATTCGGCCTTGCCAATTCCGATTCTCGTTTCTTTAATTTCAACACATCCCATCCCTACGCATTTTGTATTCTTGCCTTCCTCTTAAATTCCTACACCTAGAAGATACATAAACTATCTTTAACCTCTTGAATATTAGAATATTTCTTTTTCTTTCTTATGTAGCTAAATACATGACAGTAGTGACAACTCTACGAAATCCTCTAACATGATATGCTGAACTCGGATACCCTAATTTGAAAATTAAGTGATCAAAGAGAACAGCACCTTACCAGCTTCAACGTCATATCATTTTTAATGAACTGTGTCTATTTTACTTTATTTAATCTAAAGAGATAGGCTAAGAGAGGAAGACGTACGACTATAATTTTCTACAACAAGACAATTCTAGAGAGAAATATTCTTATTAGAATCCACACAAAAGCTAATAAAAGATAAGATAATTTTTAACATCTACGAGAATGAAATAATTGTTCATATATAAATTAAATTCAGAATATAAACTTCGATTCCTCAACTTTGCTTTAAATGACAATAGGACTGGTGAAATAAACGAGAATAATAATATGATCGATAGATTTCAATATGATCGTGGTCCCTTAGACCGCTGATCTCATGAATGTCATTAAAACTTCTTCATTCATTCATTCAATATACATATACAATAAAGAAATTTGCAAACCAAACAAGAATAGATACAGATCAGAGGCATTGCAGCCTACGAACACAAGAATTAAATTATGCGAAACGTATATACCTACAATATTATTTTCTGTGTACTTATCGTACTTACTCACGGACATTCAACTATGCAAGAATAATATACCTACGAAATTCTCTTTTTATCCATGATGTGTGTATATATATTTATATTCCCTACCTGTCTCTAAATACGACTTCTTTTCCTTTGGTGTATCATATGTGTTTTCATAAGTTCTATGATTTCAGAGCCATGGAACTAAGTGGGCAGCTGGCTTCGTCACCCTTAGGTGCAGTGGAGGAACAAAAATGTGTGAAATCTGAAGTAATTGGGAAACAAAAATCAACCAAGGGAGGATGGAAAACTATGCCATTCATTTTAGTAGGAGATGAGCTTTTTCTATTTCTTTTGTTTTTCGGGAGTAAGTTGTATAGTATTATTAGAATTTTGAGTCTAATTGGAAAAAAGAAAAAAGAATATACAATTTTCACGGAAGAGATTCTAGTAGTTGAGTAAATTAACTTCACTTCTGAAAATCTTATGTGAAAATTTCAAATCACTCCCAATTTTTTACAGCAGCTAACTTGGCAAGTCCCCTACTTATAACTAAGGTTTCAAGGCCACATCATTAAATATGATGCCACATCAGCGTGCTTTATGCCTAAGTGTTCAAAAAAGGCCCAACAAAAGAAAGTGAGACCAATACTTGTGCACTAACTCATGTTTTATTAGTACGCTAATGTGGCATAACATGATTTGTTGCTCTTAAGATCCAAGAAATATATTTCATTCAATTATGGGTAGTCATTATCAACAATAACAACTTAAGTCCATAATTTTTGGTACAATATTGCCAGAAATATTAGACATTAAATCGACAAGTACTATTACAACTATTGAAGTATGCTCAACTACTAGATCCTCTCTCCTATATTATACCACAAACATCAAAACTTAATCATATTATATAATTGTTCAAAGAAAAATATTGTAATTTGTTACATTGTTTTCGATAGATTAAAAAAAAAATGTTTCCAATATCAGCATAGTAAAGACGCTCTTATAACCTGGCAAGAAAGGAGAGTTGTGCAAATCTGGCATTGACTAGTTTACATGCAAACTTGGTGGTATTTTTGACTAGTGAATATCACATTGATAGGCTCACAGCTGCAAAAATTGCTACAATATGGGGTGGAACCAACCTTTTATCGCCATTAATGGGTTCTTTTATGGCAGATTCCTATTTGGGAAAGTTTTGGGTCATTATCCTTTCCCTCTATTGCATACAAACTGGTAGGAGTACTATAAATCACAGTCCAATTCATTAGCTCTATTCTCTTACTTCTATAGTGTTTGAGATTTCCTTTTCTTGTATTATTGGGAAGAGCTTTTATAATCAATATCTTTTATATACTTCAATCTTGAAACCATAAATTTTGTTGAGTTTACCAATCCCTCTGTTCCTCTTAACTTTGAGAAAGAAAGAGGAAATAGTAGAAATCAATTCCATGGCTTTATTCTAAAGGGCTGAGTTGTTTTGAAGTAGTAAGATATTTTTCTTACAATTGTTTTTATATATACAAATATTCATCCTACAGTTTTGTTGATGCAGGTAATGAGTCTTCTCACCCTTATATCTCTTTTTCCTGTTTTAAGAGAATCAATTGCTGGAAGTTTATTGTTGTCTACCTTTTCGGGGTTGATGGTTTTGGGATCTAGTGGTACGAAGTCATCCACATGGACCTTTGGTGCAGAACAATTGAGAAAAAGGATGATGGGGTAGGGAGAAAACATCAAAGGTTTTTTAATTGGTATTATAGTATAGGTGCCTTATCTATCATGTTGGGCTTATCTTTTCTTGTTTATGTACAAAGTAGTATCAGTTGGAGATTAGGATTTGGCCTGGCTACTATTTTGATGATTATTTTCTTAGGATTTTTCCTGATGGGTACAGAGCACTATGTTAAAATGAGTCCAGAGGGCAGTGCCTTGACAGGATATGCTCAAGCTATTGTTGCATCTTTTATAAATAGAAATGTCATAGAGCCTTCTAATCCAAGAGAATAATATGGTACCCATTTGCAGAAAGGAGCAGCTCCAAACTTCTATTTGACAGGTCAATTCAAGTATGCACCTTTTTGAATCTTTATTTTTTAATGATATCATGTACAATGTACCTCTTTTGAAAAATATACATATTTGTTAAAATAATTCTTTTACATTAGATCATGTAAATTTTTGACATCAACATTTCAAATCAATTACTATGATCCATCACTAAAATAAAAGGTAAAGGAAGAGAATTGAAAATATTGTTAACAAATAATTATTTTGCATAGACCATGTAAATTTTTAGACACCAACATTTCAAATCAATCACTATGATCCATCATTAAAACAAAAGATAAAAGAAGAGAATAAAAAATATTGTTAGCAAACCAAGCAAAAAGGGAAAGATATATAAAGAAAAAGAGAGGTTATGGAAAGATATATAAAGAAAAAGAGAGACTATAAAGAAATAAGAAGCAAATAAAGAAGATAGAAAAATATTTATAAATGACAAGAGAATAATAGAAAGATGTTAAATAAATTGAAGTAAAGAAGAAAATGAAGAAAAGAAAAAGTAAATTTTTAGTTCTTAATTTTATTTCTCACTCTTTTATGCTTTCTTGTTGAATTTCTTCTTTACTAAAGTTTATTTTTAACTTCCTTTTATTATTCCGGTATCATTTATAAATATTTTTTAACCTAATTTATTTGTTTCTGATTCCTTTTTAGGTTTAGATTCTTGTGCCTCTCTCTTACTCTATATATCTTTCCTTTCTTACTTGATCTGTTAACAATATTTTGAATTCTCTTTCTAACTTTTTCTTTTGATGATGAATCATAGTGATTTATAGTGAAGTTGCCCAAGAGCATGAGCAGTATAGCTGTGGCGTTTCTCTGGTGCAGTATGGGTATTGGGTTGTTGCTCAGCAATGTTGTTTTCGAGGTTGTTCATAAGTTCACTGGGGAAAATGGTAAAACGGCTTGGCTGCCTCAGGACCTTGATGAGGGTCGGTCATCTTGAATATTATTTCTGTTTTTCTGCTGGCCTTGGTGTTTTGAATTTCCTGCACTTTCTTGTATGCGCCAGGGGTGTTAAAAATAGAGACTGTTGGGAAGAAAATGATCACAAAAATAAGGCAGGCGAGATGGAACCTTCAGCTTAATGCGGTTGACGTTGGAACCAGATGGACCTCTGCATTCCAAATATAAATTAAATGTCGCACCTTCTTCCTTCTTATTATTGAAGTAGATGATATTGTTCGTGAGAATCTCATAGCAATGCCCTTCTCCATTATGTTTTCAATTCACTTCCATAGAGACTCTTTTTAAGTTTGCATAGACAACTTTGCATCAAAGTTTGTTTGCTTCATGATATTACTTTTATTAAAATAAAAAAAATTGCTTTAATCACGTCAAAATGGTGTTAGGGTCATGTTTTAATTAATATAAAAATAGTCCCTCAAACGTTTGTTATGTGCTACAATAGTGAGAGCCAGTTCTCCATCTTTTCTTTCAGTGCTTCTATGTGAAGGAAATTTGGCACTTTTGGTGAGGTGTGTGGGGGCCAAACTTACTGCTACGTCTCTTCTTTGTCTGAGTTCTGGGCGCGTTGGGGTAAGTTCAATGTTAAAACTTCTTTTCTTCAGATTGTTTGGGCTCTTGATCCTTCTTTTAACATTTGACATGTTTGGCTGGAAAGGAATCGAAGGATTTTTCAGGATGTACGGATGGATGTTTTACATTTGTGGTGGAAAATTATGCATTCTCTTCATAAAACTATTATGGCTAAGTGCCATTTGACAGAAGGTGTGGGTCCTGGGGATGTTGCTATCTTTTCTCGCCTTAATTTTCCTTTTCAAGGGGGTCCTCCGGTGGGTTAATCGGGAGGGCCGTTGGACTCCCCCTCTTCTTGGAGTTTTAAAAATTAACACTGATGGCTCATCCGGGGGAATCTTGGGCATGCTGGCATTGGGGGAGTTGGGCGGGACAGTTCTGGGGATGTTAAATTTATTTTTTCTGTATACTAGGGCTTTCATGCTAGTAATTTAATGGAGGCTCTTGCCATTTTGTATGTTGTTCAGCGTAGTTTGGCTCTTAGATGGTACAAATTTATTTGTGAATCTAATTCTCAGGTGGTGGTGCATTTGGTAACTAGGCAGGAGCTTGAGGATGGTAGTTGGCATTTAGTTTTAATTATTAGACAGATTCTCCAGTTGTGCAGCTCCCTGGATTCAATTACTTTCACCCACATTCCTAGGGAGTGGAATAGTGTTTTGGATTGTTAGGCCAAATGGGCTTCAGATCAAATGCAGGGCTGGAACATGGAGGATAAGGGGCAATTGCCTCCTGATATGGCTCATATGTTGGATCAATTAGTGAATAGTTATTGGACTCTCTAGTGCTCTCTTTGTTGGACAATTTGTTTGTATCTCTTTTTTGATTGAATAAATTTTTATCTATCTTTTAATTAATTAAGATGAAAATAGAAAAGAACAAAATGATGTTAGAGTTAATGTTTTTATTAAGATAAAAATAAAAGAGGACCTGGACCATTATAAAAAAGTCATAAAAAAGTCATGCAGACTAACGAAATGAGTCTAAACAAAAAAAACATTGAAGAAAACTAAATTAAACAAAAGACAACAAAACACAGAAAAAAACCAACAACAGAAAAAAGAAAGAGGACCAGCAGAGACCAGCAAAGGGTACCGAGCAATCTCAGGTCTTCAATGGCCTGACATTACTTATTGAGAAAGTTCATTTTCTCTTCAAATGATAACTTTGTGGCATCAATATTCTGGTCTTCATCGGGAATAGAGGGGATATCATGCTGCATCAAAGCTTTACCTTTTTCTTATTTTATTGCTAGTTCTGAAAGTAGGGCTTGGAGAGATAATCTAAGCAACAAAATCATCCACTTTGTGCTTGGTTCTTTTCTCAAGCTCAGTGGCTGTATTCTTCACCTATTCTATGTAGTAGGAAACAATGTCCTTCATGTTCTTGAGGATATTCTCTTGGTTAACTTTGACAATAACTATCTCTTTTTATAGAATTCTCATCTCATCAATATTCTCAGCCGTCTTCTTGACATCCTCTCCTCCACCTCCCTTTCAAGATGATCCCACTTACCAAACTTAATAGCCATATTTTTAACAAACCCTCACCTATCATCTTCAATCTCCTCATTTCACCACTCCAAGGATTTAGACAAAGCAAGGACACAAATTTATAGATCTCTTTCTTGGCAACATACTATCGGGCTAATTGTCATTTTAGATGTTGTACACCTTGCAGAGGTTGTTCAGTTTTTCTCCAGGTTGAATACAAATATTACAAGATTGTGAGCTCTCCGAATGATTTATAGGGTAGGGGTTGTGAGGGTTGTGCCTATATAGGGTTTTAGATAAAACATGATTGAAGTCTTTGATGGGCAATTCCACTAGGGATGGGCTAAAGATGAGTTGAAACTGGCATCCAGGGGAATGTGGAACATACTCTTGACTAGTTGGGCGTACTTGATTCTTCATTGGACACAAAAAATGCAAGAATCCAAAGACACTTCTTTAGCCCCTGACGAGGAAGGGCAGGGGCCCATAGAGGGGACAATAATAGGATCTTTTGAGGAGCAACATGAATCTTAGAAGGGGATGACATTTTGGACAGTTATAATTTGGCTCACTCTCGTATCTATAACCCCTCCTTGGTAAAGACTCACTTTGACCCGTGTCCTTATTAATAACAAATACTAAATGAACCCTTGGTGCCAGGGAAGGGCTTTACTACTGGACAACACCTTTTGAAAAGAATCTCCAAGAGAGAAAAACAACCAAAATGCAAAATTCATCCTGATAATATTCTAAAATGATTCAACATAGGGAAAAAGGAAAGAGCGGCCTTCAAGGATAATGTACCTTATCAGAACCTCTGCGACCTTCCAGACTCCCGAGAAATCATCTTGTTGAAGTCGTTTTGAAATCTTTTCACCTTCTTACCTCTTTTTAGATATCTATTTATTGCCTCCTAATTATTTATTTTTACATTTTTGGGAATTCGGACTCCTTCCGGGAATAACCCAGTTGTCTAGGCAGTCATGTCTATTAAAACTTTGAAAGGAATACCTTACACATATATTACCTATACCAGCTTTCCAAGAATATGCAAATCTAGCCGATATAGGAGAACCGTAGCCATTCATGGCTTCAATGTAGAATGAGAGGTTTTCTTTTTGAAGAATAGTCCACACCATGTTATTACCCTTGATACTATCACAGTCTTTCGGCTCAATTTGTAAGTCTTAATCCGTGGTGGTCTAAAAGGGAAAGACAGTAAAGTGGTGGTAACAAATGGCGAAATGAGCGGCTAATCAGAAGCTACTCTACTTCAAGATAATGAAGAGCTGGAGTAACTCATAAGTCTTGCCAGGATGATTCATAGTATTAAAAATATAATTCAATATGTACTCTTTAGGTAACATGTAGTCCTACTTTTCATGTCATGGGTAATTCAAGATACAAAATCTTGGGGCTCTTCAATTGTTGATGCATAGAGAGTAATCCTATGAGGTTTGAACCTTGGTTGTTAGCACTAAAGGCAAGAAGCCCTACCATTTCACTTGAGGATCTCCCCTTTAAATTTAAATCAAAGATGTATCCTTGGGCGACATGGAAATTTCCCGGGTAAATCAGATGTGGTAGAGAGTAACCCCATGAAATTTGATAAAATTAAAAGCAAGGATGTACCTTTTGGGTGACATGCAAATGTCCCACTCCATATATCATAGGTAAATCAAGATTCAAGATCTTGGGAGGCCCTCAATTGTTGACACGATAGAAAGCAACCCCACAAGGTTCAAACCTTAAAAGTTTAAATTGGGGATGTACCCCTAGGAGGAAACATGCAAATGCCCCACTCCATGTGTTGTGAGTACATCAAGATACAAGATCTTGGCCCCTCAATTGTTGGTGTGGTTGAGAGTAACTCCGCAAGGTAGCTAATGTGAGTTTTGAACAACTCAGAAAGATAACTAAAGCACATATCCTTGTTGCACCCGACATTGAGAAATTATTTGCAGTTGAATGTGATGTTTCAAGTGTATTTGTTGGGGGAGTATTTAGCCAAGAAGGGAGACTTGTGGCTTTTTTCAATGAGAAATTAAATAAAACTAAAAGGAGGTATAGAACTTATGATAAAGAATTTTATGATATGGTATGAGCATTACAATATTGGAGGCAATATATTTTACATGATGAATTCATCTTGATGCCTCACATTCAAGCCTTGAAGTACATATCTTCACAAGGTAAGTTGTCCCTTAAATGGGCTTCATTCTCACAGGCATGTACTTTAATTGTGCACCATGGGAGTTGTAAAACCAATGTAGTGGTTGATGTCTTGAGTAGGATTCTAATGAGTCTTGGGTTGGTTGGTTTTAAAGAAATGAAGAATGAAAATGTAAATAATTGAGATTTTAGCAACATCTATGCAAATTTAAGTAGTCAAAATCATACATCTATGCATCCATTTGAAGACTACTTTCTACTAGATGGATTTTTGTTTAACGTGTCTCTACTTTGAATTCCCTTTGAATGGAGGAAACAAATGTTAGTGAGGGAGATGCATTCAAACAAGTTGGGTGCTAGGTATTTTGGAAGAGATAATACTTTTGGGTTTGTGAATAAGAAATTATTTTGGCCTAATATGTGAAGAGATGTGGAAGATTTGTTTTTACTTGTAGGGTGTGTCAAATAGCAAAAGGAGGATGGAAAAATATAGGATTATGTGTTCCCTTGCCTATGCTAAAGGAACCATGGACTAATAGTTTTATGGATTTTGTCTTGGTCTTTCCCAAACTCAGAGGTGATGATTCAGAGTTTTGTAGTAGTGGATTATTTTTCTAAAATGGTCCATTTCATACCTTGTGAGAAGACCAATGATGCAATTCAAGTGGCACATTTGTTTTTTAGAGAAGTTATGAGATTGCATGGTATTCCAAAAACTATAACAAGTGGCAAGGACATTGAATTCTAAAACCACTTTTGGAGTGCCTTGTCAAAAAACTAAAATAGAAGGTTAAAATTCAGTTTAGTGTACCATCGCCAAATGGATGGTAAAATAGAGGTGGTAAATAGAACCCTAGTCAATTTATTGAGGTGTTTAGTTGGGGAAAATCCTTGACAATTGGATTTGATGATACCTCAAGCTAAATTTGCTTATAATTTTAGCATAAATAGATCTCCAGGTAAGTCTTCATTTTAGATGTATATGGTTCAAAACCCAAAGGAGCTACAACTAAACCTATTTAACAACCAAGAAGCTATAACTTTTTTAGAGAATACTCAAAAGGTACATCAACGGGTCAAGATCGAGTTGCAATCCATCAATGAAAAATATATGAAGAGAGATGATTTGCATTGGAGAAGAGAAGTATTTCAAGAAGGAGAAGAGGTCACATTACATCTGCATATAGAAAGCTAACCTTAAGGTGCCTACAACAAGTTGAAGTCTAGGAAGATCATACCTTGCAAAATCATAAAGAAGATAAATGAAAATGCCTACCAAATAGACTTTCCAAAGGACTTTGACATTAGTCCTATCTTTAATGTTTTTTATTGTTTTTTATTGTTTTTTATCTTTATTCACACTCAACTATTTAACTAGTAATGATTCGGCGGTAGATGAGAAAAGTGAGGACCAAGCACTTACCAAACAAGAAGAGGAAGTGGACTGAACTAGTATTAGATACCATATTGGTGAATTCTCAATCTAGTTTTTACAAGCTATATTATGTTAAATGAAAAGGCTTACTAAATTCTTACAACTCTTGGGTCATAGAATTAGATTTTTCTAAATATGTCAAACAACTTCATCCTATGAACTAGAATCAAAAGAACCAAGAGGTCCTTTTTTTAAGAGAATTGAAGGATGAGTGGAGCATTTATAGTTCCCTCCCATATTTAGTTAGTTGGGGAGCAATTTAGCCTTTTCAAGGTTATTACATGCTATTTTTAGACTCTAGTTTTGTAGTTACTCTTTTTGTTGTTATTTATTGATGGTTGTCTTTAGTTAGCTATTAGTTGAGATAGTTTAGAAGGAAGTTCATAGGTTCTTAGGAAGTAATCAAATGGAATAAAGAAAGTAGCTAGAGTTGGGAAAGGGGAATAGAAGGCACATAACAATGTTTACAAATATGGAGTTAAGTATGAAGGTGGGTGAATGTGTATTGTATTTTCATATATGGCTTGAATGATTATTAGTCTACCTGAAATTCTTTATTTTTGTTTCAGTTATAGTTGTCATGAGTTCGATCAAAAGATGAATTTTTCCTATTTTGAAATGAGCGGAGTGGGTAGGAAAGTGGGTCTGGGGAAGATAGAGTAGAGGATGTTGCAGGGGATGAGGGAGACCCTAATGTTGATGGTTCATTCTCGGTCGCTCGTGGCTTGGCCCTTCTTTTCAATGGGTTTACACTATCGGGACCTACTTTTCTTGTTTGGCCTTCCACATTGGTGTTGGACATTTTGGGTGTTCTTGGTGTCTTCATTTTTTTGTTTCCCTATGGTGGTTTATGGGTGTGTGGTTGGCCCTACTTCTCTTATCCTTCTAGTGTGCAAGAAAGTTAGATTGGGAGGCAATAGGGTTTTTGGAAACAACACTGGAGTTGCAGAAGCAATTGGGGTGTGTGTTTCTATTTTAGTTGAAGGGAGTGTTTTTGTGGTGATGAGGGTTGAGATGCTTGTGTACGCCCTTTGCACATCTAGAGTTTTTTCCAGTGGGGTGTTTGTGTACCCTATTTTGGGTTCTTAGTTGGGTTTCTCTATTTTGACTTCTATTGAGAGGAGTCTTTTTGGGTTTCATGGTTGGGGTCTCTCTTTGTTGTGGTTCTTCATCTCTTGTACTTTGTCTAGTTTGGGGCTTTTGTAAAGGTTTTATTCTACTTTAGGTTGTGGGTTGTGCTTTTTTTAGTGCTTGGAGGTTTATTAGTGTAAGTAATATCTATTCAAAGGGTGACATATTGGAGGAGGTCTCTTCTATTGTTCCTAAGACAAATGACATACCTAGAGGAGGTTATTTCTCAAGCCAAGCCTTGCTCGTGCCTTTGTATTTTCCCTTCTCTGAAAAATGCCCAGTTTCTCTTCAACTCTCCCTTTGAGTTTTTCTTAGTTGTGGAGGTGATTGTTTCTAGTTTTGGGGTTGTTCTTTCCCTTGTTGGAGTCTAGTGTTTTTATTTTTCTTCTTTATCAAGTGGTCTCATGTTGTTCATCCCTTGGTCCTTGCTTGTGTGGCTCCTAAGGAGGTGGAGCCTTCTCATATTGAGGTGGAGAATTTCCTTGTGGTTTAAGATAGGGTTTGGCTCATTTTGAATCTTTCTTCCTCTTTTGTGGTTCCTATTGAGGTGGTGGCATCCCCTATGGAGGTGGATATTTACCTTGTGGGAGAGGTTGGAAGCTTCTTTATATGGGCTTTTCTTGTCTTTTGTTGTTTCGATGCAGGATTGGATTGAGTGTGACTCTTCTTTCTAGTGGCTTGTAGGAGAGGTAAGGATTTTTTGTTGGGTAGCCTTTGTTGTTTGTTGTAGTATAATTTTGTAATCCTTTTTAAAACCCATTGTTAATGATGTGGTACAATACAGAAAATCCAAGAATGGATAGTCCAAATCTACACTAGCAACAACAATACAACGGAAACACAACAAGAGAATGCTCAAATAGAATTTCATTCAACATGCCCAACTATAAGGCCTTCCAGGTTAGGGCCAAATACAAACAATTACAATAGTAATTCTACAATCCTCTAACTAGTTCAACTTTGTGACACATCGATCAGCAACTGGTAGAAACACTAAGGCAGATCTAAACTTGAGCTTGCAAGCCACCAAGCAATCTCCTTGTCTCCAAGTATGCAAACCACTAGCTCCGCTATTACAAATATCAGACAAACAATCTGATCTTCAAGATCTCGTAGGATTCCCTTCTTGTCTCCTTTTTTTTTGTCCCCTCAAACAACTACCCAAACTTTCCTTAAATACATTTCTTCAACCACAAGTCGGCTGGAAGAAAGAAATAAATCCTAAAACCCCGTCGACTTCTATAACAAGCAAATATTAAATGCAATACAAGTTAGCTCTCAAATAGCCTTACAAACAATTAATTCTCTATGTCGGCCTCCAAATCTACCTAGGAGAATGCAACATAAGCTACCTACATTAAATACATCAAGTCGGCCAACCAAATCCCCAAGAACTCCAGTCGGTAAGCCAAACTACCGAGCGCTAGTAAAAAAAACTCGAGCAGGCACGTCGACCGAGCACCCCAAGCATCGTCAAGCACAGGTTCTGTTGAGCGCCAGAAATTTACTGAGTTCCCTTCAGCGATCGAGCTCTTCAATGACTGAGCCCCTTGGTCAAAGCTACAACCGAGTAACACAGAAATAGTCCAACTCACCAACATACAGGATTGTCAACTACCCTAGGATGCTCCTACATCAGTTAAGGTTTGGGGAGTCTCCCAAAACCCTTTGTTCCTTGTCATACTCTTGGTTTCTTGGGAGGTTTAGTTTATTCCAGTTAGTTTATTATGCTTTATCTTTAAGTTTTGCAAGTGAAGGTTATGAGAGCCTTCTTAGAACCATTGTTTATAAAAACCCTTTGATCATATTCAAGGGTAATAGAGCCTGAAAAAACCCTTTGATCATGTTCAAGGTTAAGAGATCTAGGAAGGAATTTCAATAATATAAAGGATTAGAAAAGGGCTCATCATCTTTGTTATAGCCATCAAACTTGTTATTAAAAATCATCTTCTCAACCAATCACATAATTTTTTTTAAAAAATCACATTAATTTTTCTTTGTCAAAGTTTAGATGTAATTTTTTAATAAAAAAAATTGAAAATTTATTTTACTTGAACTTAATTGACTCGTAACTTCAAATAATGTGAAATTGTTTATTATGAATTATATAAGTTTTTCATAACATTAAAAATTATTGTAACTTTTGATTTTAAGGGAATTATATATTTCTTGCCATGGAACTATAAGGGAGGTTACAATACTTACTCTTACTAAAACAGTGGATAAAAATCAAGGAGATTTAAAATAATACATTTCATAAATATGGAAAATAAAAGCATCTACCATTAATAAGGTGACAAACCAATAATAAAAGTTGTTACACAAACAACATAGATCAATTAGAAGAAGAAAAATAAAATACTATGTACAAAAAGATAAGAAACAATTGATATTTCAACAGCTTATCAATTGCCACTTAAAAATTAAAAATAATAAAATCAATTAAATTCATAACCCTGACATTATATACAAACTCAATCAACATAATACTTTAATCATTTTTAATATATTTTTTAAAATTATCCAATTAAATTATTTTCAATTCAATACATTAACTATAACAAATATTATTTCAAAACAAAAAAATTTAGTCAACCAATATAACTAGCAATTGCACCTTGGTGTGCAATAGGTACGCCCAAGAGGTGTGGAAAGTCAAATAAGAAAAAAAAAATTGTACATCATGTAATACCCACTCGTCTACTACCATTTCATGTGTGTGTTAGATCCTTAGATAGATTTGATGTTATGTCAATACCTATTAATTATGTAGAGCATTGATACTTCGATCATTTGATTTATATCATGTTAGCTAGATGATGATGATTATTTGCATATGATGATGTTATGTATATTTATGGTTTTTACTAACCTCATACCTGCATATGTATGGATGTCATGTATGGTTTATATTTATGTTTGATGTGCCTGATATGGTGAGGGACAAAGTCATAGTTACTTACTTGCGAGATCCACATGATGTACCAGTCATTATATACTTGCCATTGCATGTTTAATTAGGTTTTTTATATTAGAGATTTTATTAATTTGATTTTGAGTTGAATTTGATTTATTTTTTTAGTGTTTCTTTATTTCAAACCCTAGGTTTTAGATTTCTCTTTAAATTGGTGGAGATTGTCAGTTTAGGGATTCATTGTTTTTAGGTTGAAGATTTTTTCAGAAATTTAGGAGCCAAAGAAATTGTTTTCAAAGTTGGATTTGAAGGTTGACAAATTGCTCTTGGATTTGAGATAGGTTTTTGAACCTTTGTAATTTTCATTTGAAAAGATTGTCTTCTTCGTGTCTGGATATTTTTGTGTGATTGTCAATTATCTTCCTTATTGAAATTTAAATAATCAGATTCTATTTGAGAAACTTGTGGAAAGCTTTCATTAGGGTTTCATCTCTGAGAGTTTGATCTTGCATGTGTAAATATGAAATATTGGCCAGGTAAAGGCATCCCACTGTTTAATTTTAGCAAAGGGAAAATCAATCTTAGAGTTTCTAAGAAATTTCTCTTGTCTTTTCTATATTTGGCTTCTTTTGATTTATAGATTTCTTTTTGAAAGAAAACCTATATTTTTATTAAAAGAAAAGATTTCATATATGATTATACACATATATATATAAAGAGAAATATATATATAAATAATTGAAGAAATAAAAATAGAATTATATTTTTTTTAAAGAAAGGTAGAGGGAAAAAAAGAGGTTTGTTTTATTTATTTATTTATTTTATTTAGAAAAATATAAATAAATAATTGTGATTTATTGAAAAAAAATAAAAAGAGAAAAGAATATAAATAAATTAATTTTATTTATTTAAAAAATAAAATAAAATAAAAGACGTATTAGTTTATTTTATTGAATTTTATTAATTATTTATAAATCAATATAAATTGGTTTATATTTAATTAATATTATTTTATATTATTAATTGTTAATTAATTAATATAAATTAATTAAAGGTTTATAGTTATTAATTTATTTAATATGAATTAATTTATATAGAATTGGATATAAATTAATTTATATAAGATGCTTTTTTTAAGTGATTTAATTTATTAGAAGGAACTTTGTAAGTGTTTTAATTTACACTTTAATTAAGTTAGATTTTTAATTAAATTATAATTTGAGTTAGATTAAAATTATAATTGATTAGGGTTTACAAGGGCATTATAAAATAAGTGAGAATTGAACATTAATGCATGTTTTAATTGGGAACTAAATTTAAATATTCTATTGATGGAATTAGTATTAAAATTTAATCCTATGGCGTACGTTATTAAATAAGATTATTTTAATTTAATAACATAATGATATCATATAAGTCGATTTAATATGACGACAAATTCATGTCTTATGTTTTTTTGTTTTTTTTTTTATCGGTAAAAGGCCGAGGCCAATAGATTTTATTAATATTTAAATAAAAATTTTACATGTATACCCCGCTCAGTGCAGGCACTAGTAGGAAAGAGCAGGGTCGAGAAAACCTCCAGCCTAGCCTGGGACCACAGTCTGGATTCTGATACATACAAATTTAGTGGCCATACCCACTATTTAATATTTAAAGAGATAATACATCATTCTAGCATCGATATCTAAAAACATATTTTACATATTTATGGATCTGACTAATTGTTCTTTCTTGGGAACTTGCTCTTCTTTGAGTTGCGCTCTTTGCCGGCATAAAAGAATCTTTATAGAGTCTTCCTTATTTATGTGATCCAAGAGAGACTTTCATCCGGTAGTCTTGTTCCTGTCAAAGCTAACCAGAAAACTTCCTTCTGGTTTTGTTAGCTAACTTTATAAACCTTAATGGAAAATGAGTAAGCATATATTAATCAAGAAAATGAGTACCTCATACCGAATTATCTATTCCTTGCTTACTATGCTGATGAAGAAGCCTTTACACCTGAAAAAGTATTAGGAAATTATATCTACAAATACTACTCGAAATCAATTGTTTAGGAATTTTGTACATATTCACTGCCTCAAGGAGATGTAATATGTTTAAGGTTTTAAAGCCATATCACTTTAATTTCAACTACATAAAGACCATAGACACATAATGTCTAAGGCTACATTGAAACATATGTAATGACAAAATTCATGGCTTTTAACCTTGATATAATGAATCTGTGGACCCATAGCACCAAATACCAAGCCTATGCAAAAGCATCCAAGTTATAATCATAATCTCATATGAGTATTTTCCTTTTTTGTTTTGAAGTCAATTTATACAAATTCCTACTTCAGGGTTAACCCGTATTTCAAAACAAAAAGGGGAAATAAGCATATAATAATCTGGATATAAAAAGAGGGGACAGTGAACATCCCTCTTACCTTATATCTTCAAAAAAGCCAATATAGCACCGTCTCAAATACTGCATTAAAGCAGATTTACCATAGATACACTGATAGTCTTTAATTCCATACACTATATTCCTAAACATTTCTTTTATATTTGAAATTGATGCTTACTAGCCATATTTCAAACCTAAAAGGAAGTTTAGGCATTATTTAATCTAAATACAGAGAGTCAATCTATTTAGTTCATAGCCTACTCCCTTTATTTGGCTACATCAGTTCCTTTACATCGTATTTGAGACCAGCCATTAGGCCTAAAAAGTATCTAGAATATATAACAGCATGAAGTTATAATTAGTGATTTGTAAATAACCACCTACTAATCAGAATGTTTATGCACTCCTACTATACTAATCCTTAATGCATTCTGCATTAAGGATTAGTATAGTTGATCAAAATTCTTAACTGTTGTCCATGTATACCTCGAATAGTTGGATAATTCCACTATTAAATCAAGTCTAGATCCTTCATACACTATTTCAGTTTCAAAAAAGTATCAAAATTAATTATAGAACAGAGTTTTTTTTTTTTTAAGCAAAAGTGGTGTAACCACCATATTTTATTAATCTGGTTCAATAACTCCCACATGGAAGAACCAGTAAGAAACCCCAAGATCATAGTTATATACATGCATATATCCGAGGTTATATAAATACATAAATATTACATATTTCGAGCAATATGTCAATATTTCTAATCCAATTTTAGATCATACTCCAAAAAGCCTTCAAAAGTGCCCTATTGACGGCGACATGCATAGTACGCCGATTGTGTGAATTTTTCCTATGACAACAACATTTTATACATCTAACCACCACCAAACTCCAAGCTAGTCGGATGTGTATTAAGGTCAGGGACCCACAAAAGAGCTCGCAGGCTACCAGAGAAGACGCAGGGAAGATGTGGATTTGGCAGCTCCATGATGTCTAACACAGCATTAACCTGAATGTTGACTTTGTTTGCCAAGTGAAACCCCAAACGCCTCTTCAACAATCGAAGTGCATTTTCTGCAAATTGAGCATCTTGCGAACCGCAGGCTTTCTCAATGCCTTGTTGCATGATCGCAAGGCTTCTCTCTCCTCTCTTGCGATCATGCGACCACACTCCTTTCCGCCTCTCTGCATTAACTGCCCCTGCTTCCGTCCACCTTTCTCACCTACCACTGGCTGTGCCTCGTGCCTTGTCACATGATCGCATGGCTTCATTCCCACCCATGCGATCATGCAACCTCTCTACTTGCCCAGCTCTTTATGAACCGCAACCACCAATTTAAATGCGACTGCCTAAAGCTTGCCCGATTTTATTTTCTATATGCGAACCTACGATAATGTTGTGTGGGGCCCTCTCCTTTCACCTTTTCACATGATCGCATAACCCTTATTTGGTTTATGCGATCATGTGACAACCTCAAATATTTTGCACTACCTAATGTTTTTGGCCAGGCTCTTTTTCCTTATGCAATAACTTTTGCTAATGTTCCAAAGCGTGTGGGACCCCTCTATTGTTCTTGTCACATGATCGCATGAGCATTATTTTCTTCATGCAATCATGTGACCAGCCCATTTTTCATCCGCCAACTACTGTATTAAATGCAGTACATTTTATATTCCTTTTTCTCTGACGTTTCTCTCATTCGGATGTAATCCAGGGCATTTCAAGAACGTTCTATAGGAAGAATATTTTGTAAACAAAAGGAATGTTTTGTAGTTCAGTCATATACAGAAATATAGATGATATTCTGGGCATTGGCAGCTCTGGGCACAGTCTGTAAATCAAAAAATTTGGCATTAATATATACTCTATTTACTCTGATCTGTTATCCAGCATTGTAATGTGTGTATCTTCCTCCATCAAATTGCTCTCTTCCCCAACAACCAGTTGAATTGCATCCCTTATTGCTTGCGACTGGCATATAAACATTGATGAAAACAAGCCCTCATCGATGTGAGATGGCAGAGCCTCTTCCAAAAGTTCCAATCGCATCCTAACTCTGTAATTTCTAGGCATGACTTCATGGTGATAGCAGACACACTGTCTGCATTACATCACCTGACTAACCCGCAAATCCATTGGCTCCCAGCTTGTAACTTGAAAATGAGTGATGGATATGAGCAAAAGTCCACATATTTGTAGCTGTAATAAATTGCCAAGTACAGCCAAAATAAAATCAGGATATCCCAAGTGTGAGCGAAATTAAGCATAAGTTTCAATGTCATTTTTGGAACTTGGGATTCTGCCAATAGTACACTGATTAAACTTTCACAACCACAAACACATGTGTGCTTATGAACTTGCAGATGGGGAAATAGATATGCATCTGTTAAAGAACAAACTTCACATCTGGACATTTGAGGCATCAACTGCACATGACACTATTTCTCGACTATAGATTTCCTTCAACTTGGCATCATGATTAATAATTGAATCATCATTAATAGCCACCAGTTCATACCCATCACAACCTTTGTTTGCCAAATGGTCTGCTAGTCTATTACCCTCTCTAAGCGTGTGAGAGATCTGAACTTCTTGAAATGAATCCAGTAACAACCAAATCTGCTGAAGGATGTATGATAGTTTCCAGTTATGGGATATTCTGCTTATACATGCTGATATAATCACTATTGAATCTCCCTCTATTTGAATCTATTGGAAGCCTCCATGTTTTGCTAATATTAGACCTTCTAATAATGCCTTGGCCTTAGCCATATTGTTTGTGCCATTAGGAAGCGTGCAGCATTTTACTGCTAGTAATATTCCTTGAAAATTCCAAATACAAATTCCCACCCCTAATTTACCTGGATTCCCTCTTGAGGAGCCATCAAAGTTAATCTTGCTAAACCCTTTGGATGGCGGCATCCACTTAATCCCTTCTCTGTCCAGCATTTTGTTTGGTTTTGGTTGATAACACCAACCAAACGGAGCATGTATTTGTTTCCACTCTCGCAATATAAACGAGTCTCATTATGTCATAATTAGATTATGTTTAAGCTTATTATGACTAGCATTAACTAGTTCTGATATCAATCTTTCTATTTGAGCTGTGACCACTTGGATTGTCAAAAATTGTGTGCGAAAGATTCTTTTATTTCTCTCCCACCAAATTGCCCAGACCGCTATTGCTGGAGTGCACTTCCAAATTGCTGAAAAAAGGGAGGATGAATATAGTTGTGGCCATGAGTCAAACAGGTCCCTTAGCTTGCATGGAAGAGGAGTTGGATATTGTAACTTTCTAAGGACAAAATGCCAGCATTCTTGAGCAACTTCACATTTTAAGAATAGGTGGTATGTGTCTTCTTGATGATTATCACAATGCAAACAATTAAAAGGCTGAGCTATATTAAGTCTTTGAAGCCGCTCGCTTGTTAATGCCCTATTATTCAAAGCTAGCCAAGAAAAGCATCCTGCTTTTGGTAATGTTAGATTATTCCAGCAGAAGGAATAAGCACGGGATGGTTGCTTGGTTGCATCTCTCTGCTGAATAAGTTTATATCCATCCTTAATATTAAAATTCCCATCTGCCCTCGGTGCTCAAATCAAATTATCCTCCAAGTTTGATAAGTAGATCAGTCTTTGAGACAAGATTTTCTAAAATAATTGAATCTGTTGTGGTGAGAGAGGTAGCTCTTGGGGGTCTTTCCAAATTACTTTCCTTGAGTGCAGGCATATAGCAGATACATATCCAATTAAGTGAATACCCCAAACATTTTCTGCTACAGAGATAATATCCTCCATTCCAATGTCATTTTTACTAATCAAAGGTGGTGCCCCACTCCATGAGTCATGCCAAAACTTGACTGATTGACCATTATTGACTTCCCATGTAATATACTTGCATATTAAATCTCTGGAAGCGATCATGAAGTCCAAAATGGCTGACCCTTTAGGGGGGTCAGATACCGATATAATTCTAGCCGGGTTAGAATCATCTAAGTACTTGGCTTGCATAATTTGGCACCAAATATTATGTGGCTTAGAATACATTTGCCATACTAATTTGCCCCCAAATGCTATGTTCCGCTTTTGTAGATCATGAATCCCTACCCCACCCAGCTGCTTAACTTGTGCCAATTTCTCTATCGAGACTAAAGGGATTTTCTTTACTCCATTCATGTTCCCAGTCCATAGAAAATCTCTAATCAGTTTCTAAATTTTTTGAATGACCGACATAGGAGCCTTAAGGACTGATAAGTAATAATTGGGGATTGCTGAGAGAACTATTTTGATTAAAAGTATTCTACCTGAGAGAGACAGCCACCTTGCTTTCCATGCAACCACCCTAGCTTTAATCCTTTCGATGATTGGTGTCCAATAACTGATTTTATTTTCCCCCGTGAAAAATGGGATACCAAGGTAGACTGATGGAAGGAAATCCACTGAAAATCCAAGAAGGTTAACAATTTTATTAGATACAATTTGATTTGTGTTAAACAGTATATCTTGGATTTGAGAGGATTAACTCTCTGATTTGATGCTATAGTATACAGGTCCAAGGTTTCTTTGATTTGCCTGGCCTCCCTGATGTTTGATGTACCAAATAATAATGTATCATCAGCGAAAAGTGAGTGAGTCACTGAAATATTTATTTGACCAATTTGCACACCCAACCACTTGCCTGACGCTTTCTTCCAAAGTATGAACCTACTAAATGTCTCTGCCATTAAAATGAATAAGACTGGTGATAAAGGATCCCCCTGCCTAACTCCTTGTGTAGATGAAAAATAACCCGCCGGAACACCATTTATCAAAACTGAAAAAGATGCACCCGAAACACAAGCTTTTACCCATTTACACCAACTTCTTGAAAATCCAAATTTTTGTAGGACCTTAATGAGGAAATCCCAGCTAACTCTGTCATATGCTTTCATCATGTCCAGTTTAATAACGAAATGTGCTGATTTACTATTGTGGATAGAATGAAGAACTTCATGAGCCACTAGAGCTCCTTCCATTGTCTCTCTACCTGGAATGAAGCCCCCTTGTGGATGCGAGACAATCTTAGGGATAAGGTATTGCATCCTTAAATAAATAGCCTTTATGATGATTTTATAGGTAGTATTGCATAAGGATATCAGTCGAAAGTTTGCAAATGTCTTTGGATTTTGCACTTTTGGAATAATGGCTATATTAGTGGTGTTGAAGTTTTTCAACATGGTCTTGCTGGTCCTTGATTCTTCTATAACATCCAATAATTCCCATCCAATCCAGTCCCAGCATACTTGAAAGAATAGTGCAGTAAAGCCATCTGGGCCTGGGGCTTTGTCTGGAGGCAAGGAAAAGACCACTTTTTTTAATTCCTAAATGGTAAATGGAGCCATGAGTTTTAAATTTTCCACTGTTGAGATCATGTTGGGGATTGCCTCTAGAAGTTCCTCCACTGGAGGTGGCAATGGGCAGGCAATGGCAGGAGGGGCTAACAAATTTTGAAAAAATCTGACCCCTTCATCTTGTATGCTTTGAGGTTCTGACAATAAGATGCCATTGTCATCTTTGGTTATAGAGAGAATACGATTGCTCGCTATTTTTAGTTTAGCTGATGCATGAAAGTATTTTGTATTTTTATCCCCCTCTTTTAGCCAAAGTTCTCTTGACTTCTGCCTCCAGTATTCCTCTTCTCTGCTACATATTTCCTCTCACTCCTGTACTAGACTTTTCTGAGTAGCGAAGGAGTCATTATTCATCCCTTTTTTTATAATAGTGTTATATATGTCCTCTAATTTGGCCTTGACTGTTTCTTTCTCTTTAAAAATATTCTTAAATATCATCTCATTCCATTTCTTGATCCACTGTTTGGTGAGCTTCATCTTGTGTGCAAACTGGTACATTTTAGTTCCATCTATCGCAGGCACTGTATTCCAACAATGCTTAAGTGAATTCAAAAAATTTGGGTGGCGTAACCACATTCTTTCAAACTTGAATGATGGTCTATGTTGGAAATCTTGTTTTGTTACTGTTGTGTACAAATGCAGACAAATTGGGAAATGATATGAACCTAGTTGTGGTAGAATTTCTGAGTGAAATGTAACATTGACTAATTTCCAGCATTGGGAGAGGAGAAATCTGTCTAATCTGATCGCTATTTGAGAGAAGTCTGTCCTTTTGTTGGTCCATGTAAATGACCCATTTGATGGCACAACATCCATTAGGCCATTATCTTCAACAAAATTTACAAAGTCCTGAATTGTCCTCATTGGTGGACAAATTCCACCCATTTTTTCTGACAGTTTTAAAATGGCATTAAAATCCTCCCCCCCCCCCCCCCCCCATTATGATATGTGTTTCTGATTAAAGTTGTAAAAACTGAGTAATCTCTGACCACAATCTCAATTTGTCTTGGGTTGATGTGGGCCCGTAAACATTAAACAATAATATTTTAGTATCAAAACATTCCAATCTGATGGCTTGCCAATTATCTTTCTTCTCAATAATTTGGACTTGAAAAAGATTAGTATCTCAGAGGATAGCCAGCCCACCTGATGCACCTATCACTAGACTATGAACAACATTCCATTTTGTCCATTTCCCAATAGTTTTGTTAAAAACCTCATCTGACATCTTTGTTTCTTGAAGTAGTATAATATCCACTTTTATAGAATCAATTTCTAGCTTGATTCTATTTCTTTTGTCAGAGGCATTGAGTCCTCTGACATTCCAAGATGCTATCTTCATTGCTGACAAGGAGAACCTTTTGTTCTCCTCGTCAATCTTTTGGAAGGTGTGAACTTCCCATCCAGTGTTGATTGAATTCCAGCTTCAATTTCTTCTTTGACTATAGTACTTTTGGGCTTTCTACCTCTTTTTTTTGGTGAAGCCTTGGCTTGTGCTTGATGTAATGGTGATTGATCAATTGATAGCGACATATTAGGGTCAAGAGCCATAGGACCTGCTCCTACAACACAAGTGGTATTGTTTGGGCCATCACATATTTCCTGATTAGTCCCATCAATAGCCAAATCTGGATCATCATGCAATTCTTGGTCATATCCTGCTAGGTTTTCCTTTGATGTAGGAAATGTGTTACTCTGTATCCATTCTACAATGCGGGAGTGAACAGTCTCCTCTAATTCAAATGGAGGCACCAACATACTAGCTACATTCCTGTAGTCTTTATTATGATCGACGGATATAGCTTCTCTCTGCCCATTAACTCTCCCCTTAGATTGACTGGTAGAATCTGAAGAAGAAGAGCCTTTAGAATCTGTACTGAGCTCATTTACCACTCAAGCCTTATTGTTGTCACTTTGCTGGTGCATGTTTAGAATCTAATGCTCTTCAAGCGGTTGCATATTCTCTTCTACTAGAATAGTGGTAAAACCATCACTTAGGCATTTATGTTGATCTTGTTTGTTGTATACACCTTCATACTGAAGGATCCCCTCTTCTTCTGCTATTTCATATATTATTTTGGTAGCTAGGTCTGTCAATAACTCTTCTGAAATTTTTCTAGCTCGCAGATTTACCAACACCTCTTTATCAAACACATCATTTGTAATTGGATTTGTAGCAGGAGAATCTGAAAACATTAAGTGTTGTACTATGTCATCCTGACTGAAACTTGAGTCTTCTGATTTACTCCAATCTAATAAGGCAGGCTGCTTGGAGGCACTCAAGAACACCATAATGATACTTATAGCCCAATAAAAGTAGATAGAAGCTTCATATGGGTAAATCTTGTTAGGCAGCACTTCAACAGAGTATGGTGAAGAAGATTTCAATTCTGCTTACTGAGGGATATGTGATATGGAGAACTGGAAAGGATTTGTACAGAAGTTATCACATACCCTCAATTGGGTTAATGGCTGGGATTGGCAATGAGTTGTGAAATGCCCTAATTGATGTTGATATAACATGATAGTCTCCTCATTTTGAAGGTGAATTTTCTGATCCCACTTCCCCCATTTGGATTTTAGGGAAATACATTTTGGCAATTCAGAAGTCCCATCATGAAGGATACACACTCTAACTTCTCAGTGCGGCACCTCAAATGGTATTAGGTCATGCTTAGCAAAGATACCAAGCTAATTAGCAATGATTTCTACTATGTCCATATCTCTGAATTCTAAAGGCAAGTTTGGCAAGGCAATCCAAATGGGGAAGAAAAGTGGAGCTCTATCTTGTAGTTTTAGATTAGGGGTCCATACTGCAGTAAAGAGTCCAACTCCTTTGCAGAACCAACTTTTGATCTTGTGTATCCCATCCCTCATAACAAAGTTTTCAAATTTAGCAAGAAAATAACCCAACTCAATATTTAACCAAAAAATATCAATTAACCCTGGCCAATTGTCAAAGGCCCAAATTTTAATATCATCAATACATAAGCCTGTTTTCAAAAATGTACCTATTAATGCTATATTTCGGAGATGATGAATTTGATCTTGAAGCAAATGATCTGGAAAGGATATTGATGTAAAATCATGAGTCTCAGTCCCCTGATGAGTTGCCTTATGAAGAGTGCTCTGCTTAATCTGCCAAACTTGAATAGGTTGCTTAGGATTGAAAGGGGCTCTATTTGTTGTGACCTGATGAGATTGCCCAGTATGTTGATTAGTTATCTGCTTCGTAACCCTCAAATCTCCCTATTTTTTAGCGGGCCCCTGATTATACCGTATGGCTACAGGCGATCCCAATGGCGTGCCTTCACAAATGTCCAGTATTTCTTGCTTGTGGAAGCGCCGATATCTACCCTGAGCTCTTTGTCTTGGCAAGAAGAGATTACCTCCCACCTCATGAATAGAATGTGCATTGTTAAAAGGGGCTTTGAGATGTTGTACTACCTTATTGAAACCCTCCTTCCTTTGCAACCCAGATTGGGGCTTTACTGGTGCGTTAATGAATCTAGGATTCACAAAAAAAGGCTTGGCCGGTTGGACTGTTACTTTTCCACTAAATATTTTCATTATGTCATCAGGATCAAAACGGGTAGCAGTGTTTCCCTTCACCCAATTTTTCTGTGCAAATGGGACCGATTGAAAATGTGGAGGGCGAGAGGGCTGACGGGAAACCTTACCATAGTGTGACAAATCTTGTTGCAGTTGGTACTGATCAAACACCTGCTTCTGTGATGGAAGCTGCTGCCTGGCCCCATATGGATATCGTTGTCTGCCTTCCCCTCCATCAAAGTTGCTGAACTCTATGCTGGCCACTCCCCTCTTCCCCGCATGATTGCAAGGCATTTTTCTACCTCTTGCGATCATGCGACCTCGATCATGGGAGCGGCTATTTTCTGGATATCGTTGTCTGCCTTCCCCTCCATCGAATCTGATGGACTCTCTGTTGGATACTCCCCTCTTCCCCGCATGATCACATGATATTTTTTTACCGCTTGCGATCATGCGACCGTTTTGAAATTTCATTTTCTCTCTAGACTCTTGTATAATTATAGAACAGAGTTACTACCAGTTATTTTAGAACCATTTTATCAAAACTACTTATAGAGCAGAGTTACTACATATCATCTCCATATGCAAAAGGAAATACATTTCATGCTATCTCATAGCTTGTTGTACATAATTGGACAATCTTAAATATATACATTTGTAAACATAAGACTTTTCAGTTGCTAAAATTTAATCAGAGTATCAGAGTATGCATAATAGCCATCTAAGAAGAGTGTTCATACTATATTCAGTTGTAGGTAGTAGCTCTATACTTCATTAATATATCTTTGTAAACTGAGTTAATCGGTGTCCTTTTGAACTGTTGTGCATTTCCATATGCTCTCTTGTTTTACCATTACCACAATGCACTCAACCTCCTCTATTTCCTTCTTAGTGTGTCGAGTGCATCTAGATACTTTAGGTGCCATGATATGAAGATTTGATGGCTCTACTAAATCGAGGCTTTTCAAGATTTTGAAACCCTCCTTTCACCAGTAGTTGAGAAGCCATATAGTTTCAAATTCTTCAGATAAAATCTCATAGAAGAGAAAGTCTAGGTTCCTAGCCATTTTTGGCTAGTGTAAGTCGAAGCTTTCTTCGTCTTTGAATGTCATCATTGGGATACGTTGAGACTAAGGAATTTCATCCAGCCTATCTATATCTGTTTGCATCGTGATCTCTGAGTATGGTATTGTGAGATTATTGTCAACACACTTTACCATATTTTCCAACCCTCCAAGATGCTCCTCAATGAAAATTTCCCTTGCCACCTGAACTATTTCCTCTTTTGTCTTACCAGTGAAAGTTGATAGTGCAATAAATTGTCCTATGATCACTCTGTTTGTTCTATAAGTAAATTCATTATCAAAATATTGATCTCCTAATGATTTCTCTATTGGTCTCCTTGTTGAATCAGGCAAAGGATTCAGAACTTGGTTCCACCTTTCAGGAAAGATGTGTCCTCAAAAGGCCATCGCTCTATCTCCCTTGGTGTAGAGAGTGATTAATCTAGATTCCATGTCTACCCAAAGTTAGTTAGTTGGTGAGACAATGCAGAGGGTATGCTTGAGTCGACAAACAATCTAAATAAGACTTGTATCTCTACCTTGATCGGTATTTATAATAACTTTCCTGATAGCAGTCCGTCTAGGAATTCCTTGAGATGCATTATCATCTACTGAGGATGGTCTATCACCACGACTACCTAATGATAGCTCTGTTTTGTAAATGATGATGATATTATATTTTATCCATCAATATTCCAATAAGAAATCATGGAGACGATATATATACTACCCTTAAACATGGGATGAATGCTAATTAGTATTTAGAGAAGCAATTGCTAGTCTTAACCATAATGAAATATTCAGAGAGCTGTCCAAACAAGAAACATACCTTAAAGGGGTTTATATGGCCAAAAGTTAAGCCGTATGTCTTCCTGTGGAAAATAATGAACAAAACTCCATGATTCGGATCAATTATAGCATGACTGGACACCCTATGATAATAATAGCCATGAGTTGTGATCCAGAGTGTTACTGACATAATCTGGGTTAAATTCCACCTATATTGAAGGTGGAAATGTTGAACGGTAGCAAGTTAATCAAATTGGTCCATATTCATTAATATACCTGTTGCTCGATTACTATGATCATCATTACTAAACAGTATCACCAGAGATCCTAATGATGCAAAAGCCAATATCATCATGAAACAAGGTCTACAGCAAATTCTTGTCATCATAAAATGATGGCTCTCATAGAACTATATCTCTTTTATAGATGAGATGACCCGAAAAGTTAACCCTAAACATAACCAAATAGAAGTAATCATAATCCAAGATGAGGCATAGGATATTGGGGAAAATCCTGAGACTACCCCCTAGAAAAAGCCTACTAAAAAGAATCAGTATAGACTAATAAGATAAACTAGCTGAAGGAATAGATAAGAGTTCCTATAAACATATAACAAAGGATAGTAATCCTCCCATCCTAAGACTAAAGAATACTAAAGGGAAAAATATGAAGGATATATAAAAAATGAGAAAGGACCCCAATGAATGATAAGAACTGAGTAAAGGGCAAGACATCCTATTTAATCCTATTCCCTACCTAGCGCATAATAATGTGAAGAAATAAATTACTAATAATGGAAATAAGAAATTCATGTCTTATGTTATGTTGACTTGTTTTGATTGTTTATCTGTATGGGTAGAGTAATGCCCTAGGTAGGAATTGTGTTTTTTGAGACTTGAAATATTTTTATGGTTTTATACATTTTGCTTTTGGGTTTATATTATGGAAAGCTCATAACCATATTTAAGTCATGATTGGTTCATGTGTTGTTTTGGGTACATCTATGGCTTATGATATGAGTCTTTGATCATTTATTTTATCTAACCTTGAGAGGTGACAACTATTGTTATGATGAGATTTTATCTATTTGGTCACCTTGTTTCTTTTATTGTGATTGTTCTATGTTCTAAACGGTGGCCTTTATGATTTATGTTTTACTCCATGTTTGGAGAGAGAGAGATGCTATTAATAATTATTGATCTGGTGATATGAAACTATGAGAATTTGATGATTGTTTTATTGAGATATCCATTATGAGATGGATGATTTATTGATATGTCCATTATGGGATGGATAATTTGGATCTTGTTATAAGATGTGTTGTTCTTTATTATGCTCCAACATTTACTTTGGTAATTTTCATGACTTGATGATTTATGAGAAGTCTTTTATGGTTTTCATTTTTCCTTCTCTTTGTTCTTTGGGTTGGGGCATTAGGGTAGGTTATCTAGGAGCATAGAGGGGAAGCAACTTGCAATGGGTGTTAGGGCCCTAAAGTGGCTGCCAGGATAACTCATTGTAAGTAGCTTAATAAGTGATAATAAATCTATTAGGAGAGAAACTTTAATAAGATAATTGTGTCTCTCTCATGCCTTGAGTGATAGTACAGGCTAAGGATGGGAGTGGGGGAAGATTTTCCCCCATCCAGAGAGATGTGGAGGTCTGGCATAGTTAGTTTTCCTTGTTTGTATGAGAGGATTACTGATACCACATATGGTCACTTGGGTGTTGGGGTCTAGAGAGAGACTATTGGGATAACTCAAGAGTTAACATATGTGATGACACTTCCCTATATGTGTTCTAGGTTCCAATATTGCATTTGGTACACCCAATTTGTGTCTCATCCATTTATACTTGATAACCTTATAACTATTTTATCTAGTGTACCTTAGCATTAGTCTTGCTTTTTTTTGGATGTTTCCTTGAGTGAGACCTAGTGTTATCTCCTCAACACGGTGGGAGTGGACTTATGGGTTCCAAGTGATCAAGTGGTAGTGATTATTATTACCATTGAGATATGACGTTCGTGTTTCATGTGCTTGGATGATCTTAGTTATTGTTTCTATCTTCATGTTTATTGCTTGGAGATTGTTTATTGGCATCACGAGGTGTATATCTGGTATTCCATTATGTATTAATTTGAGACATCCATTCAGGAGATGTTATGCATGTGTTGTAATATGACTTGATTCATTATTATGATGCATGTGATATGTGCAGTGGAAGTTGTATTATTATGTATGCCATGATTTATCATTATAGCTTACTGTACGTACTTTTTCTTATATTGATATAATGAATGTATCTTATTATTCAATTTTAATGTATATATTAGTTTACTTTATGATTCATGTTCTTTTCATTATGATTAAGTAAAGAGCTAGTTCACATTTCAGTTTGGGTTTTAAAGTGAACATGAGATATATCATGTGATTATGTTATGGATGATCTTAGTAGTTTGGTTAATTTAGTTAAAAGTAACTATGTCTTGGAACCCTTGGGATTGTTAACTCAGTTTATGTATATTAATATAATGACTTATTGTGTACCAATGATGATATTTACACTTGTATTTGTACTTTCTTCTACATTTGTATTGTTAATGTTTAAGAAAAAAATTGTTACATCAACTTAGTGTAAAGTTAGGTCAATTTCTCATGGGTTCTAGGACGAGGCGTTACACATCAGGTCAATTGATAGGCCATTTGGTGAATATCTTTTTTTTTTGCAACAGAGGTCTCCAAAAATGACTAGAACAATTGAAACAAAACCTCGCAATCAGGAAAATGATAAGGCTTCATTATTAGTAAGCTCATTGGGAGAGAGAGAGAGAGAGAGAGAGAGAGAGAGAGAGAGAGAGAGAGAGAGAGAGAGAGAGAGAGAGAGAGAGAGAGAGAGAGAGTTGTAAACATAGGAAAATTAAGGATAATTAAAAACTAGGAATGAGATAAACAATAATCACCAAACTCTATTCTCAAAGCGATTATCCTACCCTATCAAGGAGAATATGACAAATGAATTTTTTGTGCAAACAAATCATGAAATTAAACAAAACCAATAGAAAACAAACTCTCAAAAATCTTCCCTTGTCATTCTCTTTTTTGTATTATGATGTTGGCTCTTCAAATTTCGACTAATTGTTATGATGCACGAAGATTCAAAAATTATGGTTAAAGCAATAATGAGGAAACAAGGTTCATTTTATAGAATTCAGGACTTCAATGAACGGTTGATATTAAGAGGCACTGGCTCATATTAGGCATACGAGATTTAATAAAGTCGATTTATGGTGAGGAAAATGAGGTAGAACTCACTACTTAATTTGAGATGTGGGGGGAATTGAAAACTTAACTAGCATTAAATAATTAAACAATTATTTAATCATATGCATGAGAAAATAATAAACAAAATATAAATTTTATTTATTTTACAGGAAGTTGTTTTCTTAAAAAACCAAATAATTTTTAATAAATTAAAAACTTATTAGTTCCTGCTAGACATGACATGAAACTATTGTGGAGGCTTATACATTAAATCGTAATTAAACCAAATACAACTAGCCAATCAAATTTCAACATTTTCCAACATTCACATTTACATTTGCTTCTCTTTTAGTAAAGTTGCATGTTTTTTAAAGGTAAATATTGATTAAAAATTGCTGAAAAACATTGAATCCAGCTCACACATTTACTAGCCCCATACCTAAATTTTTTTAGATCTATTTTTCATTTACTATCAACGGATTGAAGCAGGTGGTTATAAGGAGATTGGTCTTGGTTTGTCTCATCTTTATAAAAAAAAAATTCTGAAGATTTGGTAATATCTTTCCCACTAACTCTGCCATTATTTTGGAGGACACAATTTGTTCATATTTTTAAGATATGTCACTTGCCATGTTTTTTGTTGAGTTTTTATTTCGGAATCTGTCATTTCCAAAATGTGAGAGCTTAGACAAGGTATGTGAAATCTTTGATTTAATGCCTAAGAAATGTGATCCAATGCAACACAAATTGCAGCATTAATGCACACTTGAATAAATATGTCTACCCGGATTCCACTTTTTCTTTTATTTGAATAAACTAAAGTAGATCCACTTTTAGCGAGATTGGTTTTGGTTGGGTCTCATAAGTTTTTGTTTTAAACTCTACCCCATTTTTCCTCATTGGTATTATTAACAACAACACAATTTTTGTACAATCTTGAGGTAAGTCACTTGAATGTTTGAGTGAGTTTTATTCTTTGGAATCCATATGTTGAAGGATTATTGTTTTGTTTGGTTTTATTTTATCTAAGAAAAAATTATTGTTGTAAGGATTTGATTCTTATTAATATTTCATCTTCACTTTATAATATATGTTTTAATGTTTGTTGCTTTAATTTGCAAGTTGTCATTGCTGCAAGAAATAAATTTTGTTGAGAAAATAATTGTGGAGAAATGCATATTTTTCTACCTAATAAATTTTAGATTGTAATTATGCCACTCTTATTGGAAATGTTCCAATCAAATAGGACTAAAATAAATATAAATTAAATAACAGGTTGAGCGACCACCAATGCAAAAGGTTGAGATCAACATTTGTTGAGCCACTAACATATATGAGATGCAATGAGTGAGACCATGTGATCTTAAATCAAATGCTATATACGACTGATGTATTGGCGGGAAAGGGCTAAGGAATACAAGCAGAGCACTTTTATGTTTGGGCAAATATATCCCTCAAATTTGAAGATCATATGAGTAACATATCCTTCCCGAGGCTCTAAAAGAAGAGCACTTATGGGAGATATCCCATTTTATTTCAAAACCTGTATGAAGGAGCTCCTGGAGATTCTTTTCATTAGTGATGTTGTAGCTATTGTTTCTTAGAATCACAACGCTATATTGGCCTATACAATTATTATGATTTGTTGGTGTTGATATTTCAGAACGAAGGAAGTAGCTTAGATCATGTAGAATTTCATTAAGTTGCTAACTTGAAGCTCTTTCCAAATGCTTCAAGCAAAAGATTGTTCAAGCTTGTCTTCTGTGCTATGAATACAATGACTACAAAAATATCATACAAAACCAAACTTGTTCTTCCAGTCTTGGCAAGAACTTAGTTGCATTACAACATTTATTTAATTAGAATAGGCTTGAGATTAATAACCAAAATATAGATTTTATTTATTTTTAGAAGAGATTGCTTTATTTTTTTTAAAAAGTACAGTGAATAACTAAATAAATTAAAAAATTATTTAATTAAAGAAGAATTAGTTAGCTAATTAAATAATTAAAAAAATTATTTAATCATGAGAAAAATTAGAATAATTTATTTAATCAAATGATAAATATTATTTAATTAAAGTAGAGGAAATTGATTAATTAAATAATTTAATTAACATTGGAATAAAATTATATAATTATATAAATACATATTTTTTAATTTATTTTTATACATGGGGGTGTCCCCACGACCTAGCCCAGTGCCCAGCAGCCCGTATCTTGGGTACCTGTGTGAGCTAGGGCGAGACTAGTCCCCCAAGGGGTGAGATCAACCGCCCGCAAGCCGTCCCACCCGTTTAATATAAATATAAATACATATTATTTAATTATGAGAAGGAAGGGAAATGTTGCTTTTAAATTTGAATTAGAATAATGGCACTAAATTATTAAAATTAATAAAATTATTTAATTAATTAAGCGAAATGTTAGTAAATTTAGATGTCTACAATAGTAATGGATAGGTCTTTCTAGAGATAAAGAGTGGGGGGGATAGAGAGACATGAATTTAGACTGATCATAATCTAATTTTATTTGAAGTAATTCTTCAATTCTTAATTGATTATACTAATGACACATAAAATATTTATAAATGTATGTTTGTAGTCACTAAATTTATAATTAAATTGGCATAATCTAAGTTATCAAATGACCAAGATACATAGATCATTTTAAATTAAAATACTCTATAATAAAATCCGACTAACAAAATCTAATTAAAAATTAATAAAAAACCTTTCAAGTGAAATGAAATGCAACTTTATATATATACGAACCAAATAAATATAACAAAGGATACAAAAAATTGATATTGTTCTCACAAAATATGTTATAATAAAAATCCATGATTAAAATAAAAAGCAAGTAATCCCTTAAACTTAAGCACTGAACTCAAAATTATTTAAAATTTATAAAATTCAAAAAAATAATAGGACCAATGACATTGAATTAAAAAATATCAATATTATAATATTTCATTATGTTACTCTATTATTATATTATATCAATATTATTTGTATTATATTTGTTATAATTTTATTTATTTATTATTATATTTATAATATATATTATTATATTAATATTATATTTATTGTATTATATAATTATATTATCATATTAAATTATGTTATTTATATTGGAGTTGATGAGTAAACAACCCACAACTCCCAAGAACACCTGCATGCAAACACCTGTCACACACACACACAGAGGGGGGGGGGGGGGGGGCTATGAAGGCCTAAACGCATTGATCCATGAGAGAGGAGAAATCATTCCTGATGTGCAAAAACAAAAGTTGCAATTCAATAATGAATGTCTGTTAATAATTGTTACAAAGAAGATCAATCCTTATAAAAGGAGATCTAAAACCCTAAAAGGGTAAAACCTAGGTTGTACAATAATAATTAATAAAGTAATTAATTATTATTATATACCTAAAGTTTAGCTTAAGTAGAAAGAGGTAATAAGTGGCTTAGTAATTAAATCAAACATGATTTAATTAATTAGTAAACACTTTATTACTCTAACAATTTATATATTATTTTATTATTATTTGTATTAGTATATACATATGGTTGCAAGAGGAGGGTGTTCAGGGTTTTATGCATGGAAGCATGGTAGACAAAGTTAGCTTTCAGGAAGTGGTTGCAATCACTCCAAGATAAGTTGGGAGGATCAGAAGAAAAGTTCCACACACAAAGACTTTGTTAAGCATTATGGTTGTAACGCATGGGATGAAAACCCTCAATCAAAATGGGGTTATGCCAAAATATTTGTAGGACCAGGTCCTTTGCAACAAAACATAGTAAGAAGATTTGAAAGCTGAAGGAGAAGATAGTTGTTGCGTAGGTTATCCAAGAAAGTATTAAAACCAAGGAGAATAGAGTTATTTCCTTATATATTAGTAACTCCAAATTAAATGACTTTATCAAACTCCTTTGAGAGAAATCTTTTATCATGAAATGGGTTGGGGAGTGGCCAACCTTTCTAGGGTCAGAAAATGGTGTGGTTATAAATAGGGCACATGTTTTGAACTCAATATCCTACTGAACGACATCTATTTGGTCATCTATGACAATGTAAGAAGTAAACAATAGATCTTAAACAATTGACCATTTTTAATGGGAGGGATGGGTTTTTCCATCAGGGATTGGGAACCCAACTTCAACTTATTAAAATCCACCATTGAAGAGATTCTAATAGAGATCTAACTCTACAACCTCTCATTTGAATACTAAAATATTGAGACTCTGAACATCATTGATAATAAGTTGGGAAGGTTCTTAAAAGTTAATGGAAATATTTTAGTATGTATGCGAGGATCTGTGTTAATTGGAGACCCTTCCTCCTACTCCCTTAAGAAGGTGAAATTTTATCCAATGAAGGGGTATGGAGACATCAGAATGAAGTGGAGGAAATCGTTGAAAATCACAAAGTTTACAAAAAATAGGATATTCCATAAAAGATTGTGAAAAATAAGAAAGGGAAAGAGATGCAAACAAAACTCTTGGTAAATGAAGTCACCAATAAAGTGGATGAACAAAGGAATAATTAGAATAACGGCATGGGTCAGGATAGCTCAAGAGGAGCCCTTTCAAATGTTAAGAACACTTTTGTCTCTTCTATTCAAGTTAAGAGAAAGATTAGTGAGGTCAAAACAAAAAAGTAGTATCCAAAATCAACCCCATATTGGTTGACAAAGAAGGGAAATTATTAAAAATAAATCAACCATGGGAAGCTTCCCTATTATTTGAAAATATTTGTATCTCTAGTTCTATGAAGGATACACTTATATCCCCAACTTTGATTGATACAAATAATTTTTTTAAGAGCTCAAAATACATATTGGAAACCCCTTATATGGATGGTAAAGGAGGAATTGGCAGTGATATATCAAATGATGGAGACAACTAGATATGGATGATGAGGAAGATATTTTGGAGAAAAGGATAGTAAGATAAACTCTTTCTACAACTAACGATGTCAATGTGGGGGAAAAAAAGACAAGGGGCATAAGAAAAAAAATGTGTTTGAGTTGGAGCTTACTGGCAGTGCAAAAGGATAGAGGAAATTGAGATTGGGGAAGGGCTTTTCCATTCCCAAGGATAAATTAAGACCTCATCTTGGAATTTCAAGGGTTGTAATACTTCTAAAAAAAGGTGTCTAATTAAGAAATATTTTGATCAGGCATGCCCGGATGGAAATATCTTGCAGAAAACTAAACTTGATAAGGATGAGATTAATATTGTGCTCTAGAAATCGAAACAATCGCAAGGTTCTTTTGTGGAAGCCCTTGGAGCTTCAAGTAGCCTTGGTTTTCTTTAGGATCCTTTGAAATTCAACACTATAGAAGTGGCAAAGAACAAACATTGCCAATTGGTGAAGGTTCACTCTAATTTAATCAAAGAAGGTTTATTTTTTATTAATGTTTATTTCCTAACTTGAAAAGGGCAAAAAAGGAAAGTATGGGATTTATTGTCTAATGTCGTCAAAAATCTACGAGAGGTTATTTTGGTTATCAGAGGATATTTTAATGCTACCACAAGTTCAGCTGAAAAGAAAGGTGGCTACAAGCCCTTAGTGCAGTTCAAATGGATTTTTAGAATTTTGTTATATAAAGTGGTTTACATGAAATTTAATTAAAAAATGGTACCTACACATGGACAAGTCGCCAAAAGGGATTCCTGAATATTGCTGAGAAACTAGATAGATAATTCTAAAATAGAGAATGAACTCATATTTAAAAATAACAATATAAAATCAAAAAGATCATTTCAACTATGAAGAAATTAAATGGTCATTGCAATCATATATCATAGAAATCATTTCCTATTATTCTTCGATTGATGACTATAACATTTTCCCTAGATCTAAAATTCAATGCATGTAAGTAATGTGTTGTTTTATACTGAAAGAAAATTATCTAAAAGACCTTTTCAATAGGCCCATCGAAACAATATACATGTTAGGTCTTTAAGTTCATATAAAATTCCCCACCCTTTGTTTTATATCAAGGTGTTTTCCTAAAGCCTTGTTAATATTGGACATTTTGTCAAGAAACTCACGTGCCTTGTCTATGCTTCTAGTTTGCATACAAGTTTGGATCATATTTTATTCCCTTCCAAGAGAAACAATAGAAGCCTTTCCAAATATAAAATTTGAATTGATGGACGCTCCCACATTGGGTCCTCCTACACTCACTTTTGGGCTTGTTTGGCCTATTTCTAATGTTACCCAAGTGTTTGCCCAATTTTTTTATCCAGTTGTCCCACTCGCGGGATGTTGTGGTCATGCCTTTGGTTGTGCTCAGTTTGGTGTGTGAGCCTACTCAAGAGATTTATCGCCACACAAATTTAGGGTGAACTCTCTTGGTGGGGGTTAGATCAGCTAGAGGTTCTAAAGAGTTATCTTCTGCTATCATGGATTTTGGGTTCCTTCCTCAAGCATTACTTATGTTATTTTCAACTTAGTTGAAGGTGCACATTCCAATGGTGTTTTTTTTTTCTATTGTTGGTCGTTCTTTAGCAAGAATACAAATGTTTGCACAAGCTGCTAGATCTAGTCTTGCTTGCTCAAGGATGATCAAGGCTCTCACATGTGTCGAATATTCTCTAGTGATCCTCCGTGGTGAGGGTGTTGTTGAAATTTAACTTCTAGTGTAGAGGATTGGTGTTTCATTTTCCAAGTCTCTTTCCTTCTCTTCTTGATTTAAACAACTAGGTCTCAGCCTTCTAGTTGACTATTATTGTTGATAAGATTGAGCTATTCTCTTGTGCTAGGGGTTTTGCTATTGCTAATTTTTCCTCTTTTGAGGACAAAAACTTGGTGCAAGGCCAACATTGGGACTGGCAAGAGCACTCTCTTTCAATCAAAACTTGTTTTCCTTCCTTTAACCCCCTCATTGAACTACTTTAGGTGCATCTAGCTTGGGTTCAACTCTCACCCTTTCTATTTTGGGAAGACTCTTGTTATGAGGTTATCAACAATGTTGTGGGTCACTTTCTGAAAGTTGATTATTTTTCCTCTTGCTTGGAGCACTACATCATTTCTCGCATATTGATAGATATTGACGTTTCCATATCCCTCCACGAGGATGTGGTTTTGATGGTGTAGTATGGGCCTTGGATGCAACTACTCAATTATGAGGAACTCCATTTCAGGTTTCATCATTGTTTTGTTGCAAATCAATTGGTTTCAGATTGATCTCTTTTGCACCAAAAAGGAGAGTAATACCAAATAAGATAACTTAATAGTCAAGGTTTCTTATCTTTTGAGAATAGCTCTACTAAGGTGATCTACGTGAGTCCAACTTCATGTGTGAATTTGGCCCCTACCACGGCTTCCTTTTGCTACATCTTCAACTCGTATTGATCTAAATGCTTCCTTGCCAACTCAGTCTCCTCATGTGGTTGATACCACATGTAATGTTGAAGAAAATAGGGTTTACTAGCTTATGCATGCAAACTAGGAAACTAGACATATATCATCTTAGATTACATTGAGAGGGGGGTGATTTGACTACCTCAAGAATTGGGCACAAAGTGGATTTATCAGTCCCTCGTGAGGAGTTTAAAATGATATTGTAATTATGTAGAATGGATGTAAAATCTATGGTCAGAGATGGAAAATAGAGGGTTTTCAATATACACAGAGTTACAAAAAACAAATTAAATATGAAAACAACAGAGGTAGATCTGGGAATGAAAGCCAGAGAGGAATTTGGGCCAAAATATAAGGGACAACATCAATTGAGGTGACCTAGATATAGGAGCACTAGATGCAGACATAACTAGAAGATTTGGGATAAGTATGTTGTTTAGGGGGTTATCTAAAATATTTGTCAAAAATGTTCGAGACAACATCAACTGAGGTAGCCTTGGCCCTACTTTTTCTAACCTGAGAAGTGTGAATTTGTATGTCTCTATCTCCTTAATCTGAATCTGAAATCGTGCCTTCGTGGCTTGTCAAATGCACATATAAAGAAGGAAATTTTTTGGGTTGATGATGGTTTGCCTAGGTCAAACCTTGGTTTTGGAATTAACCATGAAATTGAAAGAATTAGAGATGAAAGAGTATTGTAATGTAGCAGAGGATAGATCTAAAAATTGAATTGATTATACCTTCACAAGTTTACTTAGTGTCAAAATCCTTATGAAGATGTTGATGTTGACTTATAGGGATGACTTTATGAAGAGTTGATCATGGATGTCATCATGAATTCTTTACATCTAAAATTTACTTCTTGTCTTGAATACCTTTTATGATACCTAATCACTTGCACTAAGGTTGTGCTTGAATTCAAATTGGAGATGTTTGTTATGATCTCTTTCTTGTGGATATGAAATGATGAGGGGTAATATTTCTTTTATACCTCTTCCCAACAATTTGGATTTGTAACTTCAAAGCAGGGTGACATATAAGGAGTTTCCCTGCTCTCAAAAACTGGTTGTTAAATGATTTGAATTTGGACCACATTTAGCAGAACAAAGTCATCCTGAGTGACCTTATCCTAGATCAAGGTCACCCTAGGTGACTTGTACTGGGATTGGTTCATCAAAGTGACCTTGACATCCCGATAAAGTTGGAGTTAAGGACCTAAGGTGTAGACTATAGAGAAGTTAAAAATTGAACCTATGTGAGAAGAAACAAGCATGATCCAATGTGGGTGGATATAAATACTAAATTGAGACCTAGGAGCATGAAATTGTATGTGGATACAACTTATGACACTACATTTATCCCCTAAAGTATAAATATTATGAACCTATATTCATTTTTTTGGTAAAGTAGAACGTTGCATTGAAAATATTTTGTCAAGGTATTAAAGAGACAAGAATCACCAAGCCCCCAAGAGAGTTAGGATCTTATCAATATAATTGCAAGACACAAGGAGAAAGACATGAATAAATAAATAAAGAAATCATGACCATGTTGTCCTAGTAAGGTTGTGCTTACTATGAGCCATGTTGAAAGTCATTGCAAAGGATAATTGAATAGTCTAGCAAGTAACCTAAAAAAATTGAGTACAAAAATTAATTGTGTTGTGTGCATTAGGGGTAATAAAGAGAAAAATGTGTTTCCCCACATTAAAGATATTGTGTACACCTTAATGAGAGAAATAACTTTAAGCTAGTGTGCATCCAAAAGACAAGTACTTTGCCACTATGATATGACCCCTAGAAAGGACAAAATTAATGGAAATGGAGCACATGAAAAAGAGAGAGCACATAAAAGATCCACTAATTGGGGTCAACATGTGCATTTGATAACCCATGTATATCAAGTATAATTGCAATGAATTAACCTCATCCCATCAAGGTAGTGGAATTACAAGCATAATGCAAAAAGAGCACATAAGAGGAACTAACAAAAGTCTTTTTGAGTCAATGTGGTAGAGTCCAAAAGGAGATAGATCTCAATGATTTGCATCATCTATAAGTAAACAACACAGAAGTACATTTCCAACAAAAGCACATATGTGACATAACATGGATACGACATCTAGAAGAACTGAGATATAGAGAGAGGAATGTCACAAGAAGTTAGGTCCCTTAATTACCTTGCACCAATGAAGCAAAAAGGGTCATCCAAAGAGAGCTTAAAATAACACATCAAGCAAGACATTACATACAAGCAAACACACAAAAGAGTCTACTACACAAGTTAAGCAAGTTAAGCATATCATCTCCCTCCCAATCTTGTTTAACATCACTTAGGGATGGTGTACAACATGCAAGAGGGGAAACAACAAGCATTGTAGATGGATCTATTGTGAATTCCAAACAAGTACCATGCTTTAATGATGAGTCACTTTTTTTTGTTACTAGGAGCTAGGTTTAATGCTTTTTAAAATCTTGTAGAAAGCTCACCATTGCTTTCAATAACATCATACATATCATCATAATCATTAGAATCAACATTATTTGCCTCAACATTGTTAGCATCAATATCTTAATCGTCCATATCATCATTCAAATTAATCACAATAAGATCTTTAATGAAAAGGTTGGTCAAATTGGATCAAAGCGACATTTTGTGTCTTAGGGGAGGAAATATTTTGGGAAGCAAGTTTGTGGACCTTGGCACGATGTCTTTGGCAACGAACTTGAGCACTACAACTTCTCTTGGTTTAGCTAGAAATTTGTGAAGGTTTGGAATCAATCAACATTGGCTCCTTTTCTTCCTTTATGAGAGGAACCAAAGGAACCTCACTAGGTTGAGAGATGGAAGATGTTAAACATTTGTAAGATATAGCAAGTGGGATTGAAGAATATATAGCAAGAATAGAAGGTGTAAGAAGGCATCTAGGTTCAAGATGAGGAGGTGGAATATCCTTAGATTTACTTGAGGTTGATATTATTCCATGTTTGAATTTTTGATAGGATAGGAAAAGAATGTCTTCTCAGGGTTTTAATGGCTCAGGTGTTTTAAGCCAAAAGGAATCAAGGGTGAAATTTTGACATCTTGCTAATAGCATATCAAAACTATGATTAGTCATGTGATAATTTTATCATTATGAAGGAACTTTAAACACTTATGGAATTTAGAAGGTATAGGTTTCATGGAACAAAGCCAAAGATGTCCTAATTTCACATGAAATTGATTGGAGGTAGGGATAATGGGAAGGGTAACATCTAAGCACTTAGTACCAACCTCAAAAGGAAGGGTGATAAAACCTATGGTAGGACAAGTAAACTCATCATACACCTTAGTCATAACATCATATTCATCATGTGTATCTTGATGAAACTATCTTGTAAAGAGATGTTGTTTAGCAATAACATTCACCATGCATAATGGATCAATGAGCACTCGTCATGAGATTTCCTTTAATTTTTGCAGTAATGTATATAGAGGTCCATCGAGTGCCTTAATAGCTTCCTTAGAATCAAAGGTAATGCGATGTTCAGGCTTAGGTTTAGGTATCTCAATATGGTTCACAACCTTGTAAGCATCCTCAAAGAGGTTATTATATTTTATGTCTTTAGGTTTGCTAGGCTCAACAACATTGGTGGAATGGGAAGGTAAATGATAAGTGAAGATTTGCAAGTTTTGGTTAAGAGGTGGTACAGATTTGTTTCTTTATCTTGACACCGTACACAATTATGGTATTGGAATCAATAAGGTTTTGGATAATATATTTCAACAGAAAGCAATTTTCAATATTGTGACCAGTTAAACATGGGCAAAAGGCTTTGGAATCATAAGAAGCTAGAAATGGTTTGGAAGGATCAATAGGTTTGATAGGAGGAAGTTTCAACACATTAGCATTAATCAACTTAAGCATAATGTTATGTAAAGATTGAAGAAGTGAAGAAAACTTATGACATGCAAAGTTTGATGATAAAGGATCCACACCCGATGTTATAGTTGCCACTGGTGTATCAACACGATTTAAAGAATTATTATTAATCTAGATGAATCCTTTATTTTTCTTTTGAAACTTTGAGATGATTGTTGATCAGAAACATTCCTATCAACTGGCACCATTGATGAAGATGATTCAAATTGGCCCACTTGAAACTGATAATTATGAAGAAATGCACACAATTGCATAAAGGATGTAAATTCATAAAATATTAACTTATCTCTCATGTCTTTTTACAAATTTTAGAAATGAAAATTCTTTAAACATCACCATCAGGTAGGATAAGCAATTTGAGCATGCAAATATTTATATTTGTCAATAAAATTAGTCACTTTCTCCTTAATTCCTTGTTTACAATGTATCAAATTAGTCAAAGTAATTTTTGACCAATATTATTTTGTAATTGGTGTATAATGCATTACCCAATTTCTAAAAAGAGTCAAGAATAGGAGGCAAAGAACAATACCATTGCAAAGTATTATCTCTAAAGGTTCTAGAAAATGGTATAGTCATGAGTCTATGATCATTTGAGAAGCCACTGTAGAAGGTTTGAAATATTTTCACACGAGTCAAGTATCACCTTTTCCATTGTATACATCTCCAATTGAGGAATTTTCATTTATTGAGGGATAATGCTACGAACAATGTCATGGGAAAGCGGGCTAGTTATGTCACATGTTGGAATATTGAATCTGGATTGGTTTAGAGAAGTCAATTGTTGTAGGGATGAGACACTTTGAGCTAGGTCATTGATTGTTGCTTCAGTGGATAAATTGGTATTAGACATGTTTGATTATAAAGGAGGTCCAACATTGTGAGAAATGGTTGGAGCATTTGAGTAGGAAAGCGAAACATTATAGTCAGTGGGTAAAGGATATGGTTAGGAAATACATGGAAGACTATAAACAAAAGGAGGCATGTAAGAGTTTTTATTGATAGAGATCCCTCCAAAACTAACGTGTAGAATTGATGTTTTGTGTAGAAGTAGTCATGGTAGGTGGTGTTTAAGCAGACACACTAGGCAATGATGTTGGTATAGTGAAGGAATTGTCAACATTATTTGTAGGATTAAAGAAGTTAAGGACTTTGACGCAATTTTTTATAGACATGATATTATTATTGTTGATATGAGAAATGTCACACAACACTTCCACATCATGTTTGTCACTTTCAATCATTCTCCTCAAGTCTTCAAGTGGATTGCTCACTATTCGAGTATTCTTGAGACATCCATTGTCCAAGCTTATCCATGTTATTCACAAGCTTTCCTAGTTAGTCGGGAGACACGTGTTAAGGAGTCATCCTCATCATGAGAAGTGCGGGAAGAATGGTTCTCCACAATGTAGGCATATACGTTTCACCTAAGTTCCCATGGAAAATGCTAGTTGACTCGGGTTCTATAACCTTGTTGATTAAACTTTGGTAAGGCATAAGTTTATAAATTCTTCTCATAGGAATATTAGATGTAGGACTAGAGGTCATCAAACTCATGCACAAAACTAGATATAAATAAAATGTCTAACCAATGTAAATTCTCAATAGATTTGTCAATTAACCCTTGTATAAATGAAGTATGATTGCAAATTTGAATTTACTAAGAGCATATAGATCAAATCTGAACATCAAAATAAAAAGGGAAATGTAAGCATACTTCAGGTTCACCAAAATGTAATGTTGGAGAAAATCGGATTCACTAGCGTATGCATGTAAACTAGGAAACTAGGCATGTCTCCTTTTGGATTACATTGAGAGGGGAGTGATCTACTTAGCTCAAGCTATTGGGCACAAATTGGATTTAGTGGTCCCTTGTAAGGAGTTGAAAATGATATTGGATTTATGTATAATGAATGTGAAAATTAAGGCTAAAGATGTAATAATGAGGGTTTTCATCATACACAAAATTACAAAAAAAAAATATGTGGACAACAGAAGTAGCTATGGGATGAAAGGCATATAGGAACCTATTAACAAAATCTGGGCTGAAATCCAAGGGACAATGTCAGTCAAAGTGACCTTGACCTAGGAGCACCTGGCATGGATAAAAATGGAAGATTTGGGATCAAGATGCTACTTAGAAGGTTCCCTATAAGTTTCATCAAAAATGTTTAGGACAATGTTGATTGAGTTAGCCTTGACCATGCTTCTTCAAACCAAAGAAAGGTGAATCTGTAGGTCTTTGTCTCCTTAGTCTAAATCTAAAAGCATGCCTTCGTAACTTGTCACTTGCACACAGAAGGAAATTTGTTGGGTTGATGGTGATTTTCCTAGGTCAAACCTCAATTTTGGAACTAATCATAAAATTCAAATTATCGAAAATGAAAGCATGTTGTAATGTAGTAGAGGCTAGATCTAAAAATTGAATTGATTATACCTTCACAAGTCTTCTTGATGTCGAAATCCTTATGACAATGTTGATGTTGACTTGTAGAGTTGACTTTATGAAGAATTAATCATGAATGCTTTAGATCTAAACTTTACTTTTTTGTCTTCAAATCCTTGGATGATGTTTGATCACTTGCTCTTAGGATGTGCTTGAATTTGAATTGGAGATGTGTGTTATGAAATCTTGCTTATGGATATCAAATGAGAGGTAAGCTTTCTTTTATGTCTCTCCCTAGCAATTTAGGTTTGTAACTTCGAAGTGGACCAACACAAAAGAAGTTTTCCTGCTCCCACAGGCTAGCCATTGAATTATTTGAATTTAAGCCTTGTTTATTGAGACAAGATCAAGGTCAAGGTCACCTAGCTCCCAACAAAGTTGAGGTCAAGAGCCTAAGGTCCAACATGTATAGAAGCCAAAAATTCAACTAGTGCAAGCAAAATCAAGCATGATTGGGCATGGGAGGCCAAAAATGCTATAATGAGGCCTAGGTGAGAACAAAATAATATACAAATACAATTGACGATGCTACACCAATCTTCCAATTGATCACCATGTCCCTACTGCTTCTCATGTTGTTGCATATTCAAATCCTATTGTTCTCAATGCTTCTCCTCGGTTTCAATCTACTCCTTAGGTTGATACTAATTTGTCACTTAGACACTCAATTATCCTTCCTGGTGAAGTTTATCCCTCAGTATTAGGGTCACCTCTTGTCTCTCATTGTGATGGGATCTCAGATGATTGTATCACTTAAATTGTGGTCCATATGAGGAAAGGTTCTTCCTCTTCTCATTCTCTTCTTGTGAAAGAGAAGTCTCAAGTTTAGGGCCAAGACCCTTGTTTCCCATCGATTCCTTCCTCTAGTCTTGAAAGCTTTCCAATTGCTAGTTCATGTTGCTTCTCTTAATCTCACTTATTGTGAGATTCATTCCATTTGTCTTGATAGTTGTCGTGTAATGGCCCAAGGCCCTTCTCATGCTTATCTAATCAAAACAATATAAGCCTTACCATGATGCTAATAAGACATATGAATCATAATAGCTCTTGTTTAAAGTGGTCGACAACACTTCTTTCATGATGAGCACATCCCCCACAAATAACTAAAAATCATGCTATACCAAATCCATGCCCCATCTACGTAAGTAATTCAATGACCCAAAAAATAACCTTTCATGAATAGGCAAAAGGGCAAATACCATTTTTCAAAAAAATGGCTTTCAGTTGGCTGTTTTTAAAATAAAAAACCGTCAGTCATCTTTGGAAAATAAAATCAAATTTGCTTAGAGCCATTTCCAAAATTTGGTCCAAAAGGAAGACAACTTTTGTTTGTCTGCTCATGGGAAGCACTTAAACTATTATGTCACTCTTCCTTAAAGGTGGGTTCAACACCTCCACATTCTCTCGTTGTTGCATAGAATACAAGTTGTGTGGACATCAAAAATGCTTTAAAGGAGAGGATCGAACCTCTCTCTCAATCTTCTTTCCTCTCCTCTCCTCTCTATGCACTTAAATGTACGCATCTCCTCTTGTACTATTCACTTCCTTCTCACAACATGAAAACACACCACATATAAAAGGGAGATTTCACAACCACTTCTTATTTCCTTTTTTTCTTAATTATTTTTGTTCATTTTTCCTACCGTAGAGTCTAATGTAGAGGTGAATTGTTGTAGAGGGTGTGACACAAGGATACATAGGTGCCCTTTACATTTACTATAGTTGCACAAATTCTTAATAATGTTAATTGCAAATCCAATCCATAAAGATCGGAGAGAATGGCATGTAGTGACATTTTTTACAAGAAAAATATGCAAATTCAATTTATTTTAATGCATTGACATTGGATTTAACTAGGATTACTAAATATAAATAAATTTGATTATTCTATAATAAAAATATCTCATAATTAACCAAATTTATTAAAACGTAAGTAGCAAGTATACTGCCTACAATTCTGAAACGCTTAAGAGTAAATACTTTCTTGTCATATATTCTAAAGTAATTTGTTTTTTAAGTGCTTAGTGGTTTTGCTTTCAATATGCTCATGTATTAGTAGTGCTTTGAAACATAAATGCTTGATTTGATTTTTAGGTCTGATGGACCGTGTTAATGGCTGTCACAAAAATATCGCAATCATGGAGTATTTAAAATTTAGCTACAAACGTTTCATTCAAATTTCAAATGCTGGTGATTTTCAATTGGATTCTGATTTGATGAGTATGAAAAAAGGCATATACTGATCTAAATTTGCCTTGATTTTTTTTTTAAAAAAAACAATCAAAACAGATAAAAAAACACTGCTAGGGCAGATTTTATTGATCTCTGCCCAATTATCAGGTGCACATTCTTAGTACTTGATACAAACTAAAAGATAATGTGTAAATTGTACTAGTATTTCTTTATGATTGTCATATCAGACCAATTTGTTTTCTCACAACAATTAACACCTTAAGGATTAAAAATCACACCTTTAAAATGGCTTATTTGTATAAATTTTTAAATTAAGGAAATCAATATTTATTTCTGAACACTTCGAAATATGGAGAAAAAAATGCATGGCCTAAATGCAGAGGAACATGGCCAATAAACATCTTAACAATGTTGAGAAAACGCTACTTCAATAAACATTTATACATGAGAACTCCACAATATGGGAGTATTTGCTCCATATTGTGCTACCTTGCATGCTTAACTGGTCTCTTTCCAACCGAATCTATCAAGGATTTGCATCGTCTCCTTCAGAGCACTGCAAACGAATAAATAGATCCATAAACAACTAAGATATTTTAGGCAGTAAAAGTATCAACATTGTAAATCTATCACCAATTAGTAATTACTTGTGTCAACATTCAACCAATAAGTCTTAATAACAAGAGTACCTCCCAGGCCTAAGTATTTTGTAGAAGTTAGGTCTCGTCAGATCTACGACTGTTGAGCCCGCACGTCCAACTGGAAGCTGGCCTCCATCAAAAATATAAGCACATTCTTGCCACAGTTGCTTAAATTCTTCAATACAAACTGTACTTGAGTGTCCACTTTGATTAGCACTGGTAAGTGCAAGAGCACTTCCAAAATCTCCAGCTATCCTTTGAATAAAGTCGCATTCCGGTATTCGAACTCCTATGGTATCTATTCCTGGGTTTAGGGACTTCTCAAGCAAACTTTCTTGGCCTGCACTGTCAAACAGTATATAGAGCATTAGATTTTTGTTAGAATTCATTGAACTGGATCATGAATTTGAAATTGGTTTAATTTCCTTTTTTTATCTAATTGGCAACTAAACTTTAAAAATATCTGGATCTTAAAACTGAATTTTCTAATCTATAAATGAGTTCATATTACTAGAATTACAGACCCCGATCTAGAACCAGAGTGACAGGCCCAGGAAGAAGACACTGAAGAAGCCCATCTGGCAAATGAGAGGTGATTGCAAAGCGGTCAACATCCAACACGTTAGAGACACACACTGCAAGAGGACTTGTAAGACTGCGCCCTTTGATTTCATATATCTTTTGGACTGCTGCTGAAGAACTGAACACATAATTCAAGAACAGCAAAATTCAAAAGTGATTCACCAATTTACAAGAGAGCTGCATCCCATTCAGTAAACAAGTTGATTAACATGCATGGATGGTCAGACAGAACAAGAAGAATTTATGAAACGCAGCAGGCTTATGAATTTTATGCATTTATGCTAGGATGCATTCTTCAAACTGCTTCATTTCATGATAGCAGAATAAACATGTTTACGAATTTCAGTGAAATGTAATTATCAAATTTACTAATAAAGAGTAGTTACCTGCTAAGTCACAAGGTTCAAATTCGAATTAGAGTTCGGTGATCATAAAATTCAGATGAAGTTTGGCAAGGGTAAAAAAAAATTTAAAAAAATCATCATTAAATTTGCCTTATATAAATTTATTTATTTTTAAATATAAGTAATATATCCACAAATTTGTCAAAATAGTTTAACATTGCTAAATAATGTAACAAGATAACTCAATATTATTTTAAAATGAAACAATATTATATTAAATATCATAAAATTTGTATGAAGTTCAACGAGGGTGAACATTCGCCAAAATTCAAATTTCATGGATAAAGTTCAACGAATGTCGTGATTTAGGTTACCTCCAATCCAAACATCAACAACACTCCTAAAATGAAGTCTACAATACAAAATTTGTTGTATAGGCTAGAATTACTTTTGTAAGGCACAGCTTCAAGATGCACAGACTTTGTGATTAAACCTTTGGCAGGTAAATTGTATCCAAAATTTTGACTGAAGCCTATGTGGTACAAGCTCTTGCATATTGGACTTGGAATTCGGTTATTTATTACTTTGATCAATTTCAAGGGTAAGAAACTGGCAATTAAAAAAATTGAGGTCCATCAGTTTAAAGATGGGAACACTAGTGTTTCTTTCTGACACTCCTCTGAGCTTTTGTGTAATAACCACCCCTGGTTACTTTTAAATTTTTTTAATAACCAATTTCATTATACCTTCAATGTGCTCTTCATCAACCAAGCAATTTCTTTCCTTTTAGAGGAGCTAATCACATAATTTTACCAAACCACAGCTGGGGTAGAAGCTCTTTAACACAATGTGCAATCTTGCACTACATGGAAAAACTCACAAAGCATGACCAATCCCTCGACCTAGACATATTCCTCAAGGTTTTATTCAAGATGTCCCTGTTTACATATCCCTTTCTGGGAATCAAAGGCATCATAATTCACATATCAAAATAGAAAAAGTTTATCCACACAACTGGGATGAGATCTTCAAGCTCAATCATAATTGAGCTTACATTTCTATTTCAATCCACATGCAATAGTATGATAGCCAATGCATTCAAATCAAATGTCAGTGCTACAGCAACATCAATGTATGGACCCACACAATCTACATAGGAAATGGCTCATGCATACATCACAACAATCACGTAGTGATTAACTCATTCATAGAACACATATACACACTTTGACTAACTCATGCATAACTCACATAAACACAATGCAACTACATGCATACTTCTCATATACACAATGCGACTAACCCATGGATGCATCACATGCACACGGTACCTAGACTGATACAATAACCAAAACCTTGAGAACCATTCCTTAGGCAAACATAATATTAGAAAGCACGTACATTCCTTCTGATACACCAATGGCAATACTCAACTATTGAGAGCAGAGTTCCGAGACTCACCATGACTCGCCCAGACTCGGCAAGTCACGAGCCGGGTAGCCCTGGCCAAGTCACAGGGACTCAAACTCAGGCTCGGCCGAGTCTGGGAGGTGACTCGCCAAGTCATGGCAAGTCATGAGTTATTGCATGACTCACCGGGTCCCAATGATGGGACTCGGCCAGCAAACTTCAAGTTGTTTGCAAAAAATATCATAAAAATAGAATTTTTTTAAAAAAAAATCTTCCGTTTCTTCATTGCAACCCTAAAAATCGTTTCATTTCATTGTATTGAAAAGAAGAGAGGAGAAGTGTGAGATTAGAAAAAAAATAAGAGTCCATAGGAGTGCAACCAGCAGGGAGGAAGAGCTAAAAATCTTCAACAAATCACATTGGGACAGTGTAACACTTGCATTTAGAGCATCAAAGAGTTCATTACCAGCAGTTGCAAAGAGCTCTGATCTCATTTCAAAGAGGTTAGTGTTAAATTTTATGGGTTTTTTTGGTTTATTTTTGTATTTTCTAATAAACAATCTTTATTGGTTTTTTTTTTTTAATAATTTTCTAATAAACAATTTTTATTGTTTTTTTTTTAACTTTCCAATTCTGAAGTTGAATGTTTTCCTTTCAAATCCAAATTTCATACATCAATGAAAGAACAATAGAAAACCCTACATTTTTTCTAGAAAAAATTGTAAATAAGTATTTACAGTTTTTTCTATAAAAAATATAGGGTTTGCTGATTTTTCTTTCTTTGAACTTTGAAGTTTGACTTTGAATTTGAAAGGAAAATAATCAAGATTCAAGAATTGAAAAGTTTTAAAAACCCTACATTTTTTTTGCACAAAACCTATTTTTGCATACTAGTTTATAAAACACATTACACAAATGGTAGTTTTTTTTGTAAAATTGTCTTATTGCAGCAGCCTTGATGTTTTGAAAACAATATTTTTCCCCCAATGTCTACTCCTAATCCTCCACCTAAACTTAAGCTTAAACAAGGAGGTCAAAGTGATAAGGTTTGGCAATATACCGAAAAATTTCCTAATAGAACAAGATTGCAAGTGAAATGCAAATTATGTAAAGAACTTAATCATGGTGGCATCAATAGATTTAAATACCATATTGCTAGGATACGTGGTCATGATATTGAAACATGTAAATTAGCACCTCCTGAGGTTGTTCGTGCATGTTATGTGCAACTAGAAACATTTGAAGAATTAAAGGGAAGGCAAAGGCAAGAGTTAGCTAATATTGGTTCCCATTCATCCACATCCGTAGGTTGTGTTGGAAAGGGTTTTCCCATGCCTCCGTTTTGCCCTGGTGCTTCTGCTAGTGCTAGTGCTTCTACTTCTATTCCTAGTGGCACTGTTAGCTTTGCTCCTAGAGTTCAAAAATCTAGGTTGGACAAATTTTTGTGCCACACACTACTCCTGGTTCATAGCTCTCACTTGAGAGCATGCCTTGGAACAAGGAGGTCCATGATGCTGCAAAAAAAGCAATTTGCAAGTTTTGGTACTTTTGCAACATTCCATTTGTTGCAGCAGGTAATTTTTTTTTATTTGATTGTTTTAAATTTAAAATTTATAGTTTGAACTTTGCTTTGTCTAATAAATTGTTATAATTTTATTACACATACTTATTTAATCTATTTGTGATAGGCCTCCTTATTGGCAAGGCATGATAGATGTCGTAACCATTTGTGGGGCAGGGTTTAAAGCACCTACTGATGTTGAATTGAGTGGCTCCCTTTTGTTGGAAATGGTTGAAGGTATCAAAGTTGAATTAGAGGACCGGCAAGTGTCTTAGAGCAAAAAGGGTTACACCATCATGACAAATGGTTGGATGATAGGTGGAATAGTACACTCCTAAATGTTTCTTGCAGAGGTGAATGATCATTCTACTTCCTTAAATGAATTGAATAATTTGAATTTGATTTAGTGATTAATATTTAAATTTTGTAAATTATGATTTATTGATTGATCGTTATTTTGCTTTATTTTCAAGATCCACCATGTGTCTGAAGTCCATTGATGCTTCCTCACATGTCAAAAATGCCACATACTTATGTGAGGCTATTGAGGAAGTCATACGTGAGGTGGGGGAAGAAAATGTGGTTTAGGTGGTAACCGACAATGCAGCGAGTTATGTTGCTACAGGTAGACTTTTGATGGAGAGGCGCCCAAAAAAAAAATTGGTCTCCATATGTAGCCCATTGCCTTGAACTCGTATTGGAGGATATTGGCAAGCTTTAATGGGTCAAAACATGTGTTGATAGGGTCAAAAACATTTACAAATTTATCTACAATCATGCATTGGTCCTTAGCATAATGAGGCAATATACGGGGTAGGAGTTGGCTCGTCCTGGTATGACAAGATTTGCCTCAAATTTTATCACATTAAAATCCTTGATGCAATCAAAGCCAACTTTGAGGCACATGTTTGTTGGTGAGGAGTGAACTTCCTCATCCTATGTTACAACCACTGCAACAATGGATGTGGGAGATTGCATTTTTGACGAGGCAGATTTTTGGAACCCTTGTGCAAAGAACGTGCAAGTAATTTTTTACTAAATTCTAGAATCTACATTATGTTTTAGAATTATAGTTTAATATTTAGTGTTTACTTATAATTTATATGCATATTTTTCTTTTGTTTGCAATTTTGCTTATTTTCATGCACACTTAACTATTATTATTTCACAATATTTTCAGGTCAGTGAGCCCCTTGTAGTTCTCCTATGATTTGTTGATGGGGAGAAGCCCTCTATGGGCTACATATATGAGGGCATGGATAGGGTCAAGGAGGCCATTAGATCTGTATATGGAGGAGATGAGCATAAGTATCATCCCATTTGGGCGATAATTGATAGGAGATAGCACCTCCATCTTCATAGGCCCATCCATGCAGCCACTTATTACCTCAATCTAACATACCATTTCCACCATGATTTCAAAGCGAATGAGGAGGTTCTTAGTGGGCTCTATTCAATGGTACAACGGATGTCTTCTAGTGCTACCAAAACTACACTACACAAGATAGAAGCATTTGATAGTGCAACAGGGGAGTTGTTCAATGGTCAAATTTGCAAAGCCACTCGCACACAATTGCAGCCAGCTAGAAATATAGGTTAAGTGCATAATTTGAATTTATAATTTAGTCTTAAAGTTGGAAATGAAACTGATTTTATTTTTTTTCCTTATTTTAAATAGATGATGGCAAATGTTTGGGCCTACAACCCCAAACCTTCAGAGAATTTCTTAGGAATGAATGTTGAATATGTCCTATGGAAGAGTATTCGAGTAGTTCTGTAGCAGTTGTATGTTGCATTCATAATTGTGTTTGTCATTGATGTCAACACATTGATCTACTAGAAATTAGCAAAGAAGCAGACAGTGTTTGTATTAGCGCACGTGGAGAATTGTAGATCAAGCTATGCGGCATAGAGGACTTGTTCTTTATTGTGTCCTGAGACTATGGTTAAGAGCACGTATGGAAATTCAATTATTCATGACAATGATGAATAATCAAGTGGAAACAATATTTTGACAGTGTTCCTGAGAAGCAGCTTGTGATAACCAGATTATATCTCCTAACTGAGATAGAATCTGGACATGCGAAGTTGTACAAAGGTTGAAGACATTTCGGAGTTGACCTAGATGAGACAACATTATCAGAGGTCGCATGTGTGAAGATCTATTAAGTTTGGAAGCCGACAAGTTTTATGTGGTTATGAAATATTATGTAACATGTAATGATTTATTTTTTGTCATTGGTTAAGCCTAGTTGGCCGACTCTATTGTAAATTATTTGAGTGAGGTATAAAGGAAGGATTGGTTTCCTTGATTTAAGATGAGAATGAAAAAGAAAAAGAAGAGAAGAGAAGTAAGATATGATGATATTGTAAGAGGATATGCGAATTGAGCAGATCTAGTATTGAGATCTGGTAAAGTATTTGGTGTGGTTTGGTATAGACAGAGGAGTGAAGATAAGATTGCTGAAATCAAAAATTGTTGGTATTATTCTGTTCGGATAATACAGAGATCAGTTGGACAGTGACTTCACTGATCTTGCCCCTGAGGCTGTTTGGACAGTGGGTCCTTTTGTCTTCCTTAACTCTTAACAGGATTAAAATCTTTTAACAGGGATTCGAAGTCTCCTAACAGGGACTGATATGTATTGAATGTATTGCATAGACTCTTGACAAAGTCCATCCTCTCACAAGGAATTTTCATATTAGTACATCTTTTGTGGGTACCATCCCCACTGGGGTTTACTCTTTGATCAAGAGGTTCCCTAGTTAACATATCTTGTGTCATTGTGTATGTTTACCTTTCTATGGTTGTTGTTTATGTTGGTTACATGTTTGAGATCTAATAATGTTATTAAAAGTTGCTTTTATCAGGTAACTGATTCAACCCCCCCCCCCCCCCCCCCGCCACCCCTCTCAGTTATCTTGGTGGACTTTACTTTTTAACAATTGGTATCAGAGTGGCATGTCCTTGAAGGAAAAGTTTAACAACTTAAGGAAATCTATGGCGAGTCATTTTAGAAAAGAAAGTCCTAAGTTTGATGGAGTTAACTATGACAGCTGGAAAGAAAAGATGAAGACACATTTGCTATGTTTAGGACCAGGATATTAATTGATTACAAAGAATGACAAAACTATCATTGAAGAAGACAAAATTGAAGACTGCACTGATAAGGAAAGAGATCTATTTATGTGTAACATACTTGCCAGAGAAGCACTTTTGTCAGCTCTTCCTGAGAATGAATACAGTCAGCTAAAAAATATAAGGACATCTCATGAAATTTGGTTAGCTTTACAATCTACTTTTGAAGGTGATGTACATGCTAAGAGAATTAGATTACAGAATTGGATATGTTTATTTCAAAATGCAAAGATGATGGAAGATGAATCTATTAGAAGTTATATTGGTAGGATATCAAAGATTGTTGCAGATATCAAAGCTTGTGAAGGAAACAAAACTGAAGATGAAATTATATGGAAGATCTTAAAGACACTGACCCCTGTGTTTAAGCAGATAGCGCAGATGATTGAACAAGTTATACCTTGTACTGACAAGTTTACTAGAGAAACTCTTCTTGGAAGATTAGAAGCAGCAGAGATAGGCTTGAGACAGTCTGGAGATTTGCCTAGAATTGAAACAGCGTTTAACGCACTTAGTGTTCACCCTACTTTGTCAAGAAGTACAAGTGTCAGTGGAGATTATGTCAGTAGCAGCAAATCTAAGACTGAAGAAGACAGAAAGATTGAGGAAGGAATTGCCTTGCTTGTGAAAAGAGAACCAAAAGGTAAAAAAATCTTTAAATGTTGGACATGTCAAGAATATGGTCATTTCACATCTAAATGTCCTAAGAGAGTAAAGAAATATAAGAACTTTAAACCTAGAAGGTCTAAAGAATGTTATTATGCTAATGATGAAGAATTTGAGGCTAGCATTGAGAAAATTTTAAGTGAAAGTGATGACATAGGATTTGTAGCAATAAAAGAAGAAAACTCTGAAACTGAAGTTAGAGAAGAAAAAGCTTTAGTTTCTCAAGTTGAAAAGAACATTGATTGGATTATAGATAGTGGTTGTTCACATCATATGACTGGAGATATGAAAAAATTTATAAAGTTTAACAATTATGATGGAGGAATTATTAAAGTCGGAAACAATGCACCTTGCCTGATAAAGGAAATAGGATCTATTACTCTTGATGGAAAGACTAACACTGATGATGTTTACTTTGTGGATGGATTGAAACATAATCTTCTAAGTGTTGGACAGTTAGTTGACAAGGGATATCAAGTTTGGTTTACTGAGAAGACTTGTGTAATCAAGGATAAGAATGGTAAGATGATTGGAACAGGATCAAGAACCAGAGGTAATGTATTTCAATTGAATTATGCTGAGATGACATGTTTGATTACTAAAATTGATGACAGTTGGTTATGGCACAAAAGGTTATGTCACATAAACTTTGATAACATTGTGAAAGCAAGCACTACATTTGCAGTAAGAGATTTGTCTAAGATTGTGAAACCTACTAACATGATATGCAAAGAATGTGTTATGGCTAAGCAAAAAAGAAGTTCTTTTCCTAGTAAGAAGTTCACCACAGCAGCAAAATTGGAAATTGTTCATACAGATATGAGTTGTCCCACAAAGACTAGAGGATTCTATGGTGAAAGGTATTTCATGATTTTTGTTGATAACTTTACTAGAATGATGTGGATAGCATTTCTTAAAGAAAAATCAAAAGCATTTAACAAGTTTAGATTAATTAAGAGCAAAGTTGAGAATGAATCAGGAATGAAGATTAAATGTTTAAGATCTGATAGAGGTGGAGAATTTACTTCAAAAGAATTTAACACTTTTTGTGAAGTGAATGGCATTAAGAGACAGCTTTCAGCCCCTAAAACACCTGAACAAAATGGTATTGCAGAAAGAAGAAACAGATCAGTGACTGAGGCAGCAAGAGCTATGTTATTTGAGAATGATATAGCAAAGATATTCTGGAGAGAAGCAGTGAATACAGCAGTATATACAATGAACAGAATACAAATTAGAGCAGACACAGACAAGACACCTTATGAATTATGGTTTGGACATGCACCATCAGTTAAGTATTTCAGAATTTTTGGAATAAGTGTTATATTAAGAGAGATGATGACATTGGTAAGTTTGATCTGAAAAGTGATGAAGGTATATTTCTTGGTTATTCATTGAAAAGCAAAGCTTATAGATGTTTTAATAAAAGAACTAAGACTATTGTTGAAAGCACAATTGTTAAAGTAGATGAGAAATTCAGAATTCAGGAAAGAATACTTGATTATGATTCAGATGAAGAAGTTCGCCCTAGAGTTGATCAAGAAAATGTTGAATTGTTTTATGAAACTGATAGTGATTTGCAGAATGAGAACTATGTTGAGGAAATAAGAGAAGAACCGAGACCAAAACCTAGAATTGAAGCAAGAACTGAGACAGTGACACCTAATAAGAGTCTAATGAGGAATCATCCTGTTGATCAGATTATTGGGAGCAAAGAAAAATGAGTTATGACAAGAAATAAGGTAAAAGAACTATGTTTGATTTCTCAAATTGAACCTAAAACTACTGATGAACCCTGTAAAGATGATAATTGGATTCAAGCAATGAAGGAAGAACTATATCAAATTGAAAAGAACAAAACTTGGGAGTTGGTCCCTAGATTTAGATAAAAATGTTATAGGAACTAAATGGGTTTTCAGAAATAAGATGAATGAACAAGGTGAAGTTATGAGAAACAAAGCAAGATTGGTATGTAAAGGATACTCACAGCAAGAAGGAATTGATTATGAATAAACATTTGCACCTGTTGCAAGAATTGAAGCGGTAAGAATATTTTTGGCTTATGCAGCTTATAAGAAATTCAAAGTGCATCAGATGGATGTGAAGTCAACATTTCTGAATGGAGAATTGGAAGAAGTCTACATTGAGCAGCCTGAAGGTTTTCCTTTGACTCAAGAAGGAGACATGGTATGTAAACTGAACAAAGTTTTATATGGACTAAAACAAGCACCTAGAACATGGTATGCAAGATTAGACAAATATTTGGTAAAATTGGGATTTGCTGAAGACACCGCAAACAGTAACTTGTATCTAAAAGAAATTGAGAATGGTTTATTGATTGTAGTTATTTTTGTTGATGATATTATCTTTGGAGGTGAAGATGAAGCTAGTGATAAATTCACTGATGAAATGAAGACAGAATTTGAAATGAGCATGATTGGTGAAATGAAATTTTTTCTAGGATTACAAATAGTGCAAAACAATGATGGTATTTTCTTATCTCAAACAAAATATCTAAAAGACTTATTGTAGGGATTTGGTCTAGAAAATTGTAAGCGTGTTGGCACACCTATGGTAATTGGCCATAAGTTATCTAGCACAGATGAAACTCCTATAGTTGAACAAAAGAAATACAGATCCATGATTAGAGGTTTGTAGTATTTAACTTTTACAACACCAGATATATCACATGCAGTTGGCATTGTTGCAAGATTTCAAGTTGATCCTAAAGAGTCACATTATGCAACAGTAAAAAGAATATTTCGGTATTTAAAAAGCACAACTAACTATGGGTTGTGGTATGAAAAATCGGATGATTTTACCCTATGTGCATATACAGACGCAAATTGGGGAGGTAGTGTTGATGACAAAAAAAAGTACAAGTGGTGGAGCATTTTTTCTTGGAGGAAGATCAGTTTCTTGGCTAAGCAAAAAATAGAATTGTATCTCACAAAGCACAACAGAAGCAGAATATGTAGCAGCAGCGAACAATTGTAATCAGATAATATGGATGAAACAAATGTTGAAGGATATTGAAATCAAATTCAATGAGTCTGTTATCATACACTATGATAACACTAGTACAGTAAGTATGTCTAAGTATCATGTGTTGCATTCTAAAACAAAACATATAGAGATCAAGTATCATGTTGTAAGAGAAAAAGTTGCAGAAAAATAAGTCAGACTTGAGTATATTAGTGCAAAGGAACAGATTGCAGATATATTTGGATGAACCCACAATAGTAGGTTACACCTTTTTGCCTGAACAGACACTAAACTCTACATTTTGAAAAAAAAAATCATATTCAGATACATATTGTCGTTAAACCGTTTGAAATCAAAAGATGAAGTAAATTAGAGTATTTTACGATTTTTTGTTTAGATTCTAAATATATATTTTTTTTTAATTTTTTAATTGATTTGAATATTTTTTTCTTTCTCCCACGAAAACTGGTATGTTGTTGAAAATGTAATTTTCAAAGAGTTACATTGTTTTCATAGAGCATAACTTTTTTTCTAAAATAGATATCAATGTGATTCTTTCGAATTTAGTTTTTTAACATCCATACGGAGGGCATACAATTGGTTTCACGAAATTATTATGATTATTTCATATTTTATTAATGTTTGAAGTTGACTAAACCGTAATTTTGACATACCTTGACTACATAGCTTATAACTTGTATATTTGTCCAATTTCATTTTTTTTTTTTTTGATAGAAAGATAACTTCAATACCTAGGGCATAGATATTTTTTAGAATTTTTTCTCTCATTTACTATTTTTCCATAAACGTCAAACATAGAGGTAGACATACAGTGAAATATCTATGTTTAGTAAAACTAAAAATACAAAGTCATAATAAAATTAATATATATCAACATTATAATCATTGAGATTTTTCTCAATAGTACCTTACTACATAGATAGTTTTGTCAAATGGATTCATTTGATTTTCCAAAAGATAAATTCGAAGTGATTTTTTGTCAGCATTTTAAAGGTGCGAAGGAGACTCCATTATAGGTATGAATGAGGAGTATAGATGTTATATCTATTTTTTTTTATCTAAGAGGCTTTGAGCTATCCATTTGTAATTAAATCTTACAAATAGAACCTCTCAAGGCTTAAATCATCATATTTTATCAAAAATTTGTTATTTCAGCAAAAATCAGCATCTTTAAAAAAGTGTAACCCACTACTGTGGGGTTACCCATTTACAAAGCCCTTACCTAAAGATACATTTGAGTACTTGAGAGGTATGCTTGGGGTTATGCCCCAGCCTACTTTTGAGTAGTGATGCAGAAAGTTGCATCAGTCCAGTGATATAAGAACACTATCCTTTCTAGACTGTATGCTAATGCTTCCTCTATGGGGGAGTATATGTGTTTCTGAGCTGAGTCATGAAGGACTCTTGTGAAATTATTTTCTGAATAGTGTCTTTTTACATTCAAGTTTGTATTGGATTGACATATTGATGTTTACTTTGTCATTGATGTCAATGGGGGAGAAGGATACATGAAAAACATTTGATGATTGATGAAGAGGACTTAAAAATAATAAAGTATTGAGGAGAAAGATACATCTGATGATTGATTTGATGATTGATGAAGAGGATTTGAAAAGATAATGCAAAACATCAGTGTTGCAGTTTGGTATTCATGGAACTTGGATGTTTTTCCATCTATGTTGCCATCAATGTCAATGGGGGAGATTGTTAGGAATGAATGCTGAATATGTCCTATGGGGGAGTATTCGAGTAGTTCTGTAGCAGTTGTATGTTGCATACATGACTGTGTTTGTCATTGATGTCAACACATTGATCTACTGGAAATTAGCAGAGAAGCAGACAATGTTTGTATTAGCGCACATGGAGAATTGCAGATCAAGCTATGCGGCATTGAGGACTTGTTCTTTATTGTGTCCTGAGACTATGGTTAAGAGCGTGTATGGAAATTCAATTATTCATGACAGTGATGAGTAATCTAGTGGAAACAATATTCTAACAGTGTTCCTGAGAAGCGGCTTGTGATAATCGGATTATATCTCCTAACTGAGATAGAATCTGGACATGCGAAGTTGTACAGAGGTTGAAGACATTTCGGAGGTGACTTGGATGAGACAACATAATCAGAGGTCGCACGTGTGAAGATCTATTAAGTTTGGAAGCCGACAGCTTTTATATGGTTATGAAATATTATGTAACGTGTAATAGTTTATATTTTGTAATTGATTAAGCCTAGTTGGCCGACTCTATTGTAAATTATTTGAGTGAGGTATAAAGGAAAAATTGTTTTCCTTGATTTAAGATGAGAATGAAAAAGAAAAAGAAAAGAGAAGTAAGATATGATGATATTGTAAGAGGATATGCGAATTGAGCAGATCTAGTATTGAGATCTGGTAAAGTATTTGGTGCGGTTTTGGCACAGATGGAGGAGTGAAGATAAGATTGTTGAGATCAAAAATTGTTGGTATTATTCTGTTCGGATAATACAGAGATCGGTTGGATAGTAAGTTCAGTGATCTTGCCCCTGAAGCTGTTTGGACAATGGGTCCTTCTGCCTTCCTTAACTCTTAACAGGGTTAGAATCTTTTAACAGAGATTCAAAGTCTCCTAACAGGGACTGATATGTACTGAATGTATTGCATAGACTCCTAACAGAGTCCATCCTCTCACAAGGAATTTTCATATTAGTACATCTTTTGTGGGTACCATCCCCACCGGGGTTTACTCTTTGATCAAGAGGTTCCCTAGTTAACATATCTTCTTGTTGTTTATGTTGGTTACATGTTTGAGATCTAATAATGTTATTAAAAGTTGCTTTTATCAGATAACTGATTCAACCCCCCCCCCCCCCCTCTCAGTTATCTTGGTGGACTTTACTTTCTAACAGAATTGTCATCCGCATATCAATCCAACCATGCAATGCTTTGGGTTGTGAGCACAATTGGAGCATGTTCAAGCACATTCACTTGAAAAGGTACAATAGACTATCTGTGGAGAGGTTGAATGGTCTAGTATTTTTTCATTATAACCTTCGTCTTAGAACGAAACATATTTAGATAGTGACTCCAGCCCGACCACGCTAGAGGAGGTCAATCCAGAATCTGAGTGGGTCATTGAGTCTACCAATCCTGTCTTTACTAATGAGGACCTTGTGTGGATTGACCAGGCGGATAGAGAGGCTAAGGTTGTGGCCATGGCAGAGGAAGAAGATACAACACAATCAAACACAGGCATAGGTGCAACTGATGTTGGTCAGAGTTGCATCTCACAGGCAAAGATTATAGCTGTTTAGTCATTCGAACCTACCTTAGACGCCTTTGTAGGAGGGATGCAGGCTCTTTTGAGGCTGAGGTTGAGCTAGAGCCATAGACTTGTTTTTGTTTTCACATATGTTTGGAAAATTTGATGTCATAGATTTCATATTCCATGAGTTTTATATACATTTGACAATATTTATAATTTCATATGTCTAAGTTTGCTATTTCCTTCAACTACAATTGCAGTTGTACTTATGTGATCGATGTATATTTATGTATGTGATCTAATTAGCTTCTATTTGATGATGTTATTGTGTCTTCAAGCTTTATTCAATAATGGGTGCATGAAACAAGTTTTAAATCCTTAAAAATCTCTAGTTTTTTCACTTTGGCGTAGTTTTGATGAGTTTTTGTTGAGTCATGGGTCACGACTTGAGTCAACCTTGCTAAGTCCTAGCCCAATCCAAGTCTGGGAGCTTTGATTGAGATAGATAAAACCTAACATCCATCACCGACATCCTATGCATACACAATAAAGGAATAAAACAAAAATATCTCAAATGTAGAACATAAAGCAATATCACACACAAGACAAACATGCAAAACAAGATAATCCTCAAATCGGCAAAAAACAATCTCAACAAAATGAGCTATGCTCCTCATGTCATCAATTCCCAATCTCAAATGTGAATGCGTTGCCTCATGGACTTACAAGGCTCTGCATCTTTTACCAAGCTTCTCATATCCATAAAACAGACCTAAGAATATCATGACTTGCACTTCCTCTAGTGCTACATCTAGATGCCTACAATATCTGCACTACGCCCTCTACCTCCACCGATAGACATTATAACCTGATCAGTTGCAATGTCTTAATTGCTAATTCCACAAACCTCTACCAACCATCATGCATTCAATCAGCTAATGCATAAGCCTCCTTGACACCTCACAACATCAAGGTCCATCTCTACAAACATAAACTCCGATTCATGTCATTCTCCTAAGTTATCACAAGCACCAACCTTGCACTTGAAACAATCCACTTATAAAGTTGCCAGCCAAAGAACTAACATAGAACTCCTAGAATTTTGGAGGGGCTACCAATTCAAATAACCTATGACAACCTCTAAGTGCTACTACTCCCTCAAGCCGCACACACCAACTCCTTGTCAACCCTCTTTTGCCTACTACCTCTCTACACCTACAAACTAAAAAGAGACTACATAATCCTAAGAGTGATGGATGGTTGCCTTCAACAACTCATCCATGTACTCATTACTCATCTCCTCCATCTCTAATGCTTCATTTTAACTCAACAATGATGCAAGAATAATTACCAACCCTACAATCACATCTAGCAACTTGCAGTTAATCACATTGTAACAATCCCATCATTTTGCCCTCTAACTGAAAAAATTACAACAAAACCACTTGAATGTTTGCCTCTCATGCATGTCTTTCCATGACCCATCTAAGAATGACTATAACTATAAAACCGCTCGTGCATCTAGCATTCCTGCCCCCTTTCATTAACACATGGATAAACCAATGAATTAGCTTCATCCAAGTCAATGATCACCCAAAGACCAAATCATATGCTTGACCAAAAATCAATGCTCTAACAAAGTAGCTTCTTGCTGACTTCAAAATCTAAAATTGGACATTTGCATCCTTGTGTTTCTCTAAACAGTTAAGAAAATAAGTGTCCATTGTAAATATAACTATAGTATTGATGAGCAGTCATCTAATATCAATCCACCCATCCATGATAAATGAGTATCCCATCCTTATCCAAATTCACCTCAAGTATTCCATCAACAAACTCGCATAGAACTCTCTTATTGATGATGGTACATAGTCTATGTTATCCAAGGGGAATATGTGAGGAACCAATGACATTGGTTTTTTTCAATATTGCTTTGAAATAGGAAGAAAGTGCCACATGAAATGGGATGCCATAGGCAAAAATAAATTTGGCAACCAACGAATCTACCTCTTTTAATGATTGCACATTTAAAATCCTTGTAAAAACACTAGCCCTTCTCTTTTATTTGGGAGAATCCTCTCCACTTTCACTTTAAACTTCCATGGTACGGATAGGCATAATAAATTGGATAGTCTCTATTGGCATACCCTTATTTCTTGCCTCACCCTCCATGTACAACCTAGACACCTCAGCCTTTTTAGCTAGGGTCATTTTTTCACAAGAGCAAAAGATAATTGTAAACCCTTGCATAGCTACCTTAGTAATCCTTCTTACATATGACATAACCAATGTCTATTCCTCTTTTAAAAAAATCTTGTCTTTGTTTATAGGAGTTCCCAAGTGCAAAATGGGCTTTTGGACTTGATTAGTTTTCAAGAAAGTGGAGGTGCATTCAAATAGGTTACTTTTCACTTCACCTACAACACTCCCACAACAAAAAGAGCCCCTAGTAGCTCTATAGCTTGTTTGCATTCAAACGGGCTACTTTTCACTTCAACAACAGTCCTAACCCCAAAAGAATCCCAAGTACCTCTATAGCTTGTTTGTTGAATCTCAACCTCATCAATACTATAACCCTCACAACTGTTTTTTGTTTAAATCTAAAACAGGTACAAACATTTAAACAAGCCAAAAAACCTACTAAATGTTTGAAACTTTGAAGGGAAAAGATCAAAAGGATTTGTGAAAACAAACAATGGATGCCAAAATTACATCAAATGATATAGTTTTTATAATCTCGTCTTTTCTCATAATTGTTCTCTTCTCTTCTCGCTACTATTAGCACCATAAGAGCATTGGAAGAATAAACAGCCTCAAGGCTCTCTAAAATAAACTATTGATAGAAGTAATCTCATTATGAGGACACAGATTGTCATTGAATCCAGGAAATATATAAGGCTCGGCATCCTTATTAACCTTCCCATTTGCTATCACCAAAAAGTCATCATTAGTAAATTTGCCCCTCAAACTGAGTGGATCACCTGCAAAGGACAGCCAAATGATTGTTCAACAAGAGCTCAAATCTCTTTGAACTTCTAAGATACCTGAGTTTTGCTTGTCAAGTAAAACCACATCTTCCTGGGATGATCATCCACAAAGAGTTGAAAATACTGGGAAAAATTATGACTCGGTGTCATTGGTCCACAAAGATCAAAATGCACCAAACCAAAGGACCAGAGGTTTGTTTCTTTGGGAGCAAGGATCTTCTTTTTCCACAGGACAAAACCTTGCACCATGTATTGTTTATTTGAGGCATCACGATAGCCAAAACTGATATGAACAAATTCTCTATGGCAAAAGAGTCATCAACAAACAACTGTTCGATAACTAAATCACTTGACGCCAAATATAAGCCTTTAGTCAAGGGTCCTAGAGAACAATTATTGAGTAAATAGAGGATGGCCTTCGTAGCAATCAAGACAAATAAGGAGCAAGAGGCAACCTTATCCCATTGATCCTTGGAGGGGAGAAGAATTGGCTACTTCAACACTTAAAGAGATCTGATTAGGAGCACCTCTAAACAAAATACTCACCAACTACTCATTAAAACCTAGTTCTTTCAGAATTAGAGTCATGAATGGCCAATCAATACAATCAAAGGCTTTCCCAAAATCCAACAAAACTAAAGAAACATTCTACTTGGAGAACTTGGCCCAATTCATGCCTTCCCAACTCAATACAAAATTATACAAAATGGACCTACTCTTCACAAAACCAATTTGGAAGGGTGAGACCATCTTGGATAAAATCTTTTGAAATTTCAAAGCAAAGGAGGTTAATTGGCCTCCAAATTTTCATTTTGGAAGGATCTCCCTCTTTAGAAATCAACTTCCACCTTTATTAATGTCACTACGAAGGGAGCCAACAGCAACAACATCCTTATACACTCCAAGAAGTTTTGCTAATCCAATCAATTTATTAACTTTATAATTCAACTGGAAACCCATCACCCCATGGGCTTTATTAAATTTCATATGACAAATGGCATTTTTTACCTCATCTAAGGAGATTGGTGAATCAAGAATAACATGATTTGCAGCCAAATTTATAGGGCACAACTTTGGATATCAGACACCTAATAATAGAAACAATCTCACTACTTTTCCTAGTAGAAACAAATTTACCATTGAAATTGAAAAATATGAAAAGCCTTTTCAATTTCAGCACCATCCTCAACCAGAAAACCAGAACCTCTATCACCTAAGTGTAACCACATTAGCCTTGACCTAGAAGTAGAACACCTTGCCCTGTAAAACTGATCACAGCAAATAAAATATTTGATATCTTGTATGCTTCTGCAACAAGAAATCAAAAGGGTTGCCTTGCAGGGAAAGCTTGGCTCTAAACATATTTTCTTGTAGTTTATTGACCCTAAGAGCCCTCTCCCTGGCTTTGTTCTACTTACAGCCAAGGAGGGAGTCAACAAGGTTTCTCTCTCTCAAATTTAGCCCAATAATAATTTTCATTCCCTTCCAAGCAAACATCCACCCACAAGCTCATCAGAACTAGACTCAATCGTAATATAATGACCACGACAAACCCAAGAGATGTGTTTGTCTTTTAGATTATTGGCAAGCCAATTCCACAGTTCAGTTCTTGCCTTATAATCATTAGGGGAACAAATAGAACAAATACCAAAAATATAATTATAAATATACAACTCAACCGAAAAAAAACTCTGTTGCAAGGAGAAAAACCACAACAAATTGCACTAGAACCCAAATGAGGATTCAACAAAATAGAGAAACCCCATTTTCCTCTTTCATGTTTTGTAAAAAAACGATGGCATTAGTTTGCAGATAGCCCACAGATTTAACTTCCTCAAGCAAAATACAATTAAGCTTCCTATCTTTACACAGATTTAACCATCCGCTTTCTTTCGTGTACATCAAGGCCTCTCATATTCCAACTCAAGATTTTCATCAAAACAAGAAAAAGAAAAGGATAATTACTGATTAGAGGGAGAAGAATAATGTCTTCACTCAATCTTTTGAAGACTGACGGGAGATCTAAGTTCTTTGACCCGCCTGTCACAATCCAAATTTAATATCATCAATGACCATGGAACAATAAGCCTCATTTAACCTAGAAGATCAAAAATCAATTCCATCTTACTGATAACCTATTTTATACCTTTTTGAAAGATTCTTGCTAGACTTAGAACTAACGTCAACAAATTTTCCATGCAAGGCCTTGCAAGGGAGGCTTTCCTTTATGTTTTACCAGAGGACAATTTGATTTTTTTTTACTTTCAAGCAATCATTTATTGTTACAGTTCAGCTCAACTAGCTCGAAGGGAGGTTTTAAAGCAATAAGGGAAATGAGACTTTGAACCTTGGAGCTAGCCAAAACAATAACACAGGCCTCCTGACTCTTTGAGACAATACTGGGAGGAAATTTAACCAATGAATCATCAATCTTTAACTCTCCATCAACGGTCAAATAGTAACCATCCAAAATATTTTCTGCATTAAAAACAATGGGTTTCTCTTTAGGATTTTCATTTAACAATGGGCAGGTCATTTTCATATGGCCATCATTTTTACAGTAAAAACAAACATAAAGACTGCCCAGGGCAACCACCTAACAAGTATGAGCCAAACCATGCAAAGGAACCAGAATGAAACCAGAAAGACTAGCATTGTGCTTTAGGGATATCGAAACCATCGCATTCACATGAAGCAAGGAGGATTTTGTGTCCTCCCATCTTTATCACATCATGAAAAGGTTTTGAAAGTTGTGGGAGTAAAAGCCAAATACTAGAAGAAACATTGTCCAAACCACCTAAGAGAGGAATTTAAAATCACTTCCATCAGGACTGGCAACAAAATCCCACGCAAACACTTTTTAAGAGAAATTTTCCAAGATTCAAAAACCCATATTGCTAGTCCTCATGCAAATTAGAAAAATCCCTTTTTGCAACATTCTACAAAAAGTTACGCGTAAACCAAGTTTTGTCCCCCCAAACAGAAATAATCCAATTCTCAAAAAAAATTCATGCAAAAAGAGCTTCACGACATAAATAAACAAAAAAAATCCTCACAAATTTCAATCTATTTTCTTCTCTTTTGAGAACACCAACCATATATAAGGGACCATGTCAAGAGTAGAAGATTACTTATCTTGGTGGCCATTTGATTGCACTTAAATTTTAAGGGGTATTTCATCTTGAAGCATGAAAGCTGCACTTTCTTTGACCTTTGTATGTTCCCAGGAAACCAGGGCTTCTGTGAAGGATTTTGGAGCCCTGGAGGATAAATCTAATATATATAAAAAAAGGGGGGGCGGGGGAATAATTCAAAAAGCAAGACACAAAAAACAAAGTTTGTGCAACGAAAAGGATACCAAAGCAAAGACAACGACAAGAAGACCTGGGGAACCAAGAATACAAGAGCATATAAGGAAGAAGCAAAGAGGAGCACCACAAGGAAGATGCAAAGAGGAGAACAATGAAGGTTGACCTTTCAACTTCTTTACCAGATCTCTTCTCTCCTCCTCTTGTGCCAAAATTGAAATTTCCATTCGAGGTGTGAAAGACTTGGAGAGAACCAATCAGTGTAAATTATTTGTATTGGTAAACTCTTCAAGCAAAGAAAGTGAAGATAAGCACCAAATTGTAAAAGTGTAAACAATAGACTGGTGAAATATAATATATTTTGTTCTTTACATTCATGATGTTGGGATGAAGCTTGAATTGAGTTCCCTTCATTCTAGATATGCGACTTTTTGTTATTATCTCTTATTTCATGTAACAACCTGTTGGCCCTGCCCAATTTTATGATCAGTCTTGGTGATTTTGTTTGTAAACATGGTGCCCTATTATTTTTCCCAATGTCTTGTGCATGTCATATTTTATGTACATGTCTGCCATGACTTGTGTAAATGATTTATCCTTCATTTGCAGTAATGTCTAGTGAGTTGTCTTGATGTCTCTTCCTGCATCCTTTGTTCTAAGGTGCCCTATCCTGTGTTGTGTTACCCCTGATGTCTTGCAACCATATATCACCTGTCCTCACTTGACCTTGGCACCACACACACACTTGATCTTGTTGTTCTCACCACAGAGGTAGTTTACTCTGTCTACCTATTTTATTGTCTTCCTTCCTGCGAACTTTTCTTTGGGAAGCAGGTTTGGACCATTGGCAGTGGCTTTTTAAGGTTTGCAGTCACCACAGTTTGTGGATTTCCTTCGTCTCCTAGGTTCACTTTTGTGATGTCCCCTTCTCTGGGATGGAGTTTAAAAATAATAGCGTTAAAAATATAGGATTAAATTAATTAATTAATAAATAAATAATAAAATATGATTATCATTATAATAATAAAGTATACAATTATAATTATAATTAAGTTGATCAAATTAAATTATAAATTAATATATACTTTACTATATATATAGGAATATAATAATGAATAGTAATAAATTATAATGAAATTATAATATAAAATAAATAAATATATAATATATATATATTTAATGTATATAATATAATTTTATTTGATACATTGAAATAGATATTAATTAAATATTAACATAATATAAATTTGAAATATATTATAATGTATATTAATAAAAATATATATTCCCAACATTAATACCAAACATAAAAGTAAAACATCAAACACTAAATACATTATAACCAAACCCTACGTAAACCATCTAATGGTTGCTGGACTCAAAGGTCGCAACCATAGCCCACACAGGTATTAAGGAGGTAATGGAATCTATTCTTGGGAGGAGATAAAATGGAGACTTTACCATAGAACAAGATAGGAATCGCGATCCACGGTGGGAAACTAATATTTGGAGGAGCTTAACTTTTTCTTGTGAAAATGGAGAAGAATAGATAGATAAGAAGAATCACAATAAAAGTTTCACTGAATTTAAACAAAGATCTCCAAAGGATTATTATCACACAGTAAGGAAGTGTGGAGTTGGAGGAAGTATTAGGAACCATGGTGGTAAACTGGAGAAGACGGGTATTAGAATATCTGCCAGTTCATCTAAGATAGGCACTTATAATTATTGGTGTCGGAGTCATTGAATATTGCTGTCGCCATGAATGCCCATATTCGGAAGTAGCATTGATGTGTAAAATTTAAGCAAATAGTTCTAGTAGAGTATTTGTGCCACCGTGAACAGAGATTGACTGGCAGTATTTATGCCGTTAGAATGGAGGGATAATAAGATTTGCAATTTGAGAATCCCTAACCTATAGAGCTCTATCGACTAATAGTGTTGCAAACATGGAAGCATAGATTCAAATCACTTATATAGGAAAAGATTTTATAAGTGGATCGCATGGTTTGAGGAGAATGAACTGAGGAAACAATCAGAAGTATACATAATTCAAGCAGAGATATAATCTGTCTAATGCAGGCTTATAAGGCTAATAATCAGGAACAACAATCAGATCCATGTATAAGATCAAAGACTATATACTTCACACATAGATCAGGATGATCTGCGCGAAGATTTGTTTCATAAAAGTAAAATCATATCCAGATCAAAAATCATATCAGATATTCAAATTGTCATTCCTAGAATGTTATCGACTTAAAGGTTATAGCAGATAGAGCTGTATATATATTCATTGCATCTATCATTTGAAGCTTTCTTGATACAAGACATTATCAGCTCTTCTTATCAAATTGTTACCATAACGTATTTTTAAGGAGTAATATATCATTTGATATTATCATCAATCTTATTGGTTGATCTATCAAACCCTTCCTATAAATTTATATCATGGAAGAATAGGCCATCAAGTATTTAACCCAGATTAAAAATCAATTTAGTAATCAGTAATAAAAGAATTGTGTACAAATTTTGAATAGAAAGAAGTCCGTTACAATTGAATTCAAAGAAATCAGTCCCAAACCCCATAGGACTGGACAGGGGACATTACGACTTTCTTCATTCTCGGCCCCTTGTACTTAACAACTTTGTCTCACTAAAACCTATGGGCTAGGTTCTTCATTCTCGGCCCCTTGTACTTAACAACTTTGTCTCACTAAAACCTATGGGCTAGTGTCATCCAACCTAGTTACTCTCTCCTTGTGTTCTTCATACTCCGAAGGAAGTGCCCAACTTGTTGTGGCTTTGTTGTCTTCTTCTTCAATCTCTCTAACCTGCAACATGTTGCAATTGGGCTTGAACATTTCATAATCTCCCATTTGCCAATGAAAAAGTCCATTGAAAGAGCTTGTTTCATCCTCCAAGCAATGTTGAAGGTCAAGAATTCCTTAATCATTTGGTTCCATTAATCTTCTTTCTTCTTTTCTTCCCGATTCTCTTCCTTTTGACTATAAATCAAAAGATGCCATCTCTTCGCTCACCACCTAATTCTTCAAGTCAATCACATACTTTCTCCCATTGTTCTCTATGGAGAGGGTGCTCTATTTCCAATCATGATCTATCTTGGCTACAATTAGCCATCCTCTCTTGAGCAATGGCTTGTACTCTCTCTTTTGAAATGGAATGACCACAAAGATCAACAATCACTGTTGGGTTCCAATTATCACCTTCTGCATCATTAGCATCCCCAAAGGCTTAATTTCATATTGGTCAATGTTTACTAATTGGAATGTAGGTGGCCAAAGGATTAGCTTCCCAAGGCACTTCCATGTACCTTTTGGCAGTAGGTTGACTCTCGAGCCTCCATCGACAATGTTGTTTGTTAGATTCTTTCCCATGACCTCCATTTGAACAACAGTTGGTTTCTTCCCTATATTAACCGTCAATAGCATTGAGTCAATGACTTTTTCACTCTCGATTGGTGGTTCTACTATCATGTCTTTACTTGGGCCTTCTTGTCACCAATTTTGGTTGTCATTGACTATGTTGAAAATTGCCACTCTCAGTTGCAGCATGGTTTGAAGGTTTCTCACCTTGATTGGTATATGGTTGTCTATAGCATTGTCATACTATGTTCTTCTATGACTCATACTTGCAATTTCATTGGAGGTTCTTCTTTCTTTAGCCATAGCCTATTCTACTTTTGCTTTGACTTCTCAAAGTATTCCTTCTCCATATGAGGGTTTGGGTATACTACCTTCTTAGTTTTTGATCTAGTAATTGCCAAAATTTCCTTGTCTTGCTCCTCCATGTCCAGCATGTTAATACTTTTTGCTTCTAGCAATCAATGTTTTCATGGTCAACTAACCACATCATTTACACAACACTCCTCCTTTATTTCGATTGCTTTCACATTCCCTAGTGAAATGACCCCATTCATTACATTTTCAGCACTAGATCTCGGTCTTCCTTTGGCATCATATTGAAAGTTAATTGTTGGCCCACTATTGTTGAGCCAATTGTTGTTTAACCATATATTACTATATCTATCAAAAAGTGCATTAGTGTTATTGTTTTGTGGTTTTGGAGGTGTGGTCGAAGGGGTTGATTGTTCCTCATAAGTGAAGAGCACTTGCATGCTTCTTGCCTCTAGAATGTATGGGAATTCCTTTATAGAATGTCCCATCACTTAGCAAAAATCATAAAACTACTTTTTCAAGCAGTTTACTTTGGTGCGACCTTCAACCTTGCACTCAATGCACCATAATTCATTAGTTTCTTTTGAAACCTCTTTCTCGGCCTTCAACTCTTTCATCATTCTCATCGTGTTTCATCGTAGGGATTGAATTGTCTTTAATTCTCTTCCATCGTTGCCTTTTGTACTCTAATCATCATTCGTCTTCCACCTCCCTCTAGAGGATGTCGTGTCCTCATTCCCGATGCCCATTGCCCAATTGTAGGCATCGACGTATGAAGACAGGGACACCGCTTTCATTTTCTTACATAGCAAGTGAATCAACCCTCAATGAGCAATTGTTTCTTTAGACCATTAGTCGGTTAGTTTTCCAACTTCACCAACAATTCTTTGAGCCTATGATTGTAAGCTTGTACATTTTCAAGCTTCTCTTGCTTGGTGTTGTAGATCTCTAACCATGATCTCTTTTTCTTCTCAAAACAATTTGAACTCTACCTTGAACACTTTCTTCAAGGCATCCCACAAACTATGGATTATGCTTCCAATTTTGTGAACCAATCTATGGCTATAACCTGTAGTGTTGCTAGGAATGCTCTGAGCCAATAATCATTGTCTTCCTAGTTGCTTGCCATCCATATGGTCTCACATGTCTTACAATGCCTAACTAGATCCTTGGACATGTTCCCCATGAACTTCAAGAGTTTGTTTTTAAGATTTAGATCACTAGGGGAGTCACCATTTTCTTTGCCTGATGTATTCATTATGCATTGGACTTGTTAGACTATTTTGAACTCTATGTTTGGGTGCCTACCTTGCACTCTTGGCCATGTACAAGTCCTCTTCACGTCTCCTTCAATGTCCCTTGAACTCTACTTATCTTCAAACTCGTTCCCGCACTCCCTTTATCCAAGGGTCTTTACCTCAGTTCCTCCAAAATGAATAGCTTCTAGATGTGGCATGTGTTATTCTTGAATGTTTCAATTAATTTGCTTCCCGGGTTTCTTTCTTCCTCCCCTTCGTTCGTCATTGAATGTACAAACGGATTATTTGCTTGGTCAAGGGGGTCTTGATATACTTCATCACAAAGTGATAGGTGTCTAGCTATCTCCTCCTGCTCTCCCTTCATATGTTCTTTAGTGAAATTCTTCCTTTCTTCCTAACTATGACTTTGGCCAACACTTTGACTTTTACTTCTTGGAGAGCTTGGGCTTTCTCTCAAGAATCCTTCATATTTCTTTGGCAATTCTTCTCAATTCCTTTGTCATTCCCTTGTTCTCTTAGTCGAAGGGATTTTCTCATTGATCCTTTTGTTGCTTTGTGACCGCTTGGAATACATTTCATGATTTGTTAGGTTGTATGAGCATTAATTCTAAGAAGTGTGCTTCCTACTCGTATCACATTCCTCTTTTTCTCGCTGACTCTTTCTTCGTTACACTGCAGTATTTGTTGTCTCTGCTATTTCTAATCCTTTTCAGCGCAAAGGTCTTGCAAGATGATAAAGTGGCATGGAATAAGCCTTGGAAATCTGTGCAACAAATGATCAACCTCTTTGTTGATGGTTAGATTGTCCCAGGTGGCATACTAAGGGACCTATCTCATGAGAGCTTCCCTCTAAACATGTTCCTTTAACAAGATGTCCCACAACTTTAGCAGATCCTGTTTAAGCCGGTCTTCTTGTTCCTTGTTGGCTTGTACAAGTTCATCAATAGGCTGTCCCATTATATTGCCATGAATCATGTCCATGAATTATACTTCTAGAGTTTGAATCCACAACAAAACAAAATGTTTACTCATGTATTCTACTTGTGTGACTCACAGAGAGTAAATAAAAATAACAGAATATACAATAACAATTACATATAACAACGTTCCAGAAAGATATGTCTTTTATTCATAGGAGTTCATGTGTGTGGTCCTCAACTACATGTACAATAAGAAATATATAGCCAAGCCAATGTTGGTTGAGAATGGCAACTATTGCAAACTACCAACGACCAACTGTTGCGAACTAATTACTTAATTACAAATTAACTCATTTTATTAATTGCCAAACTACAACGTGTTGGGTCATCATACAATACAATGCAATTGGGGGATTTGTCCTTGTTCAATTTGCGGTGGCCTTTCTTTCTTAGGGTGTGTGCTCCTTGCTTGCAATGGGCACCTTGAAGTTTGTTTTATTCTTGCAAGGGTATGGTGATTGAGGTTGCACTTAATTGCTTTTGTGATGGCCACAAGTGTGCCTTTATCCTATGTGTACTTTTACTATGGATTTATATGCCCCTACATGGTGTTCTACTTGTTGGTGTGTTACTGGCAACCTTCATGATACTTGTTTGTGACTCTTGAATAACCTCTTATATGTGTTCGCACACTTTCGCATGTTTCATTTACAATCCAATCTACTATGCTTCTATGTGAATGGTACACATTCAAACAAATTTCAAATTGCTTAACTACCCATCAGTCACTATTCATCCACCTACATGGCTCTATTTGCACAGTACCCAATCTGTGCTTAAATGAGTTGGTCTCATGGGTAATTGATGGTCTCCTTGGAATTGATGTTGTTCCTAACTCCTTGAGGTCGTGATAAAGATATCCAATAATAGTGTGTGATTAAACTATTTACATTGTGCCCCTAGTGGTTTCATACATGGTTTCATGATTTCTATGCACTGTTAGGATCTTTATCCATTCACTGTAATTTGGGCTATGTGGGTGACCTGATGTGGAATGGCCATGCATTTGAACTTCCCTCCATGTGCCTACAAGGTTGCTAGCACAAGGCAAAAGGCTATATATATGCCCTTTTTTTAATGAATAACAGGTTGGTCATTTAGCCAATTTCCTGGCCACATAGTGTCTCAAGCAAGCTTCAGGCATCAAATGATGAATGCTTGGCTCTGTAAAGGATAAAGCATATATGTAAACTAGGGGAACTGGTAATCTAGCAAAGTTTTTCCTGCAAATTAATGTCTCCATGGCAGGCAATATAATCTCACAAGGGTATTGAACCCACTTACTGTCTCTGACTTGCCACATCTGCTGTCATGATTGTAACAAGATTAGATGAAAATTTATCTATGTTATAATGCATCACAAACTCTCTTGTTATGGTATTTGTTACATGTGGGTTATTGCTGATTTGTAAGGGATAACTAAGTATGTTCATTTACAAGTTTCCTTATTCTTTGAGGTTGTGCATACACAATCACTGTTTCATTGCTGATTTGCAGACACATTGTCATCCTCCTTACAAGCTGTTACTTTGCTACCCAATGGGCATACATCTTCTAATTCAATCATGTTTCCTTTAGAGTAGTTGCTAGGTTCCGCCATACTTGTATGATCTAGTGATGCAACTCAAAATGCATTTTAGGCTGCCCTGGAGCTGATAAGCCATTTATGCATCACACTGGTATGTTGTCCCTCTTATCCCTGTGTATGCAATGTTAAGTGGATTCATTTCTTGAGGAATAAACTGCTGTTATATTTTGATGCATGGTAAGAGTGAGTTATTATCCACTTGTTGGAAGTCTTCTAGGTCTGTTTGCAATCAATGCTGACATAAATTTAGTGTCATTCTTAGGGATCAATAGCACTATGAGTATGGCTGTTTAGAGCCTTCTGTCTAAATGTTTATTTCTTTAGCTATATCCTATCGCAAAGACCTCAAGGAACACCCCCCTTGGCCTAGCAAAACCCGAGATGAAGGTGAGTTTACCCACTCACAAGCATTGATCCATTCATTGCACTGTCTAAGTCCTGCCTGTTACCCCTGTTGACAATATCCCTGGCCTTGGGTTTTGGTTCTAGTCTTTACTCTTTAGGATTGGTAGAGATACATGTTTGAGAGCCAAGAAAACCCATTGTCAAAACCCTAGTAATCTATCCAAAAAGGAAAAATGAAAGTAACTGCTTTTATAGGAAGAATGATCAAAAGCTCATACTTTAGTCTCAAGGTTATCATTGCTAGAGTTTTCAATGCTTTTGCTTGTGATTTGTGAGGGCTCTTTGCCACAATCGAATTTGTTCCCATGCATAACATATGCAGAATCACCAACATGGGACATCACCTCCAACTAACAGAATAAAGATCACAAAAAGCTGTTAAAGGATATTGAATTAGTATTTCACTGATAAATTACAATGCTGTTGTAATTTCCTAGTGCAACTTATTGTCTTCTCTACATTTGCATCTACAGAAATCGTGGGATATTTTGCTGACGAAAATGTCGATCCAGCATTCTTACCACATATTTCTGTACAGAACAGAACAGTTCAAATGAACTCCAATGTGAATGGAGTGAATGTGCAGGGCTTTGTGCACACCATTCAGTGTACTGGATAGCCAGTTCCCTATATAGGTATCTCAGATTTAAGTTACGATGAATATATAATAGTTTTATTAACACTGTAGCCCGTAAAGAGGTCAGTATCTAGGTAGTAGAGTACCTGTCCAAGTATATTTAGTTTCATTTACTATCAGAGCTAGACTACAAACCCCAAGGAAAGGAAAGATGGTCTGGCATGAGACAGTAGATGTTGGATGAACAATTCACACACTGGACCACAAAATAGCCGGTGACTAATAGGTAGAATGGCATGTTACAAAAAACAATAAATAAAAACTATAACAGCAATGACAATTACAACACGACAAGAATTGAAGTTCTAAAGGTTGTATACAAGAAACAGTCTTTAATATATACATGATGCAATGATTTTACAAAATAAAAACTGTGTCATATAAAAGGGTTAAAATAATTGATTATATTAATCTAGTCGAACAAACACTTCACCTTTTATTTCCTTTCCTTTGACAAATAAAATTCAAACTAAACAAGAAACAGCATTGTTAATGCTATAATCATTCATTTAATAGAGAAAGCGAAACGGTTTGAGCACACTAATCAAAAACCATTGACAGGACAAAAATTCCACGTCAAGAAACTGAAATAAAATAACAATGAAAAAATAGCCTATAGTAGAATTAGCTGGAAGATCAGCTTAATAATGAATAATGCAGGAATTGTTTACAAGTATCTCTGTAGAGACCCTACAAAGCCTCAATGACTCGCCACCAAAATCTGAACTTCCCCACAGACATAGATAAAAAAGAAAAGAAACACCGCAGCCAAATACCACTTTGTCCATTTTACCAGGCAACCAGGGTCCCCCGCTGGCAAACAATTGACTCCCCAACATGCTAATGGGAGGTCTTGACTTCGAGTTCTAACTGGTCTGTGCAAAATAAAAATGATGAGACATTTGGGTTTATGTACAATTGAAATAAACTGCATTGGTTTCCTTTGTTTCGCTCTATAGCCATGTAAAAACGTACTCTCAAAAGTATGGGTGTACAGAAAAGATACAGAAATTCTATTTGATGCCAAAGCTTCTTTTCAAAAGAAAAGGTGATTAAACTTATAGTCTATGACAAAGCTTGTTTTTAAAAATAATGAATGTTAAGAAGAGAGAGACAGAAGAATTTTCTGTTCTGCAAAAACTTGTTTTGAAACTAGTGGGTGTCAAAGAAAAAAGAGTCAGAAGTTATATTCCATGCGAAAACTTGTTTAAAAAAAATGGGTTATCAGAGATAGAAGTTGCATTCCATGCCATAGCTTGTATTTAAATGAAAAAGAGTTTAGAAAAAGCGCCAGAGATTTTTATTCTGTGCCAAAAGCATCAAAATATGGGTACGAGAAAGAAGAAAAGAGGCAGGTTCTTACCATGCATCGCAGGCAAGTCCATAAAGAGTATCAGTGGGTACAGCAATCACCTTCCCAGCTCTGAGGGCCTCAACAGCCTTTTCCACATAAATTTCAGTAGCTGGCAGAACACCCCCTTGAGAACTTAAACTATTAATGTCTTCTTGACCAAGCTCCCCCATTGCTAAAACACAAGGCAGCTTTCTCGCCTTAGCATCAAATGATGTGCTCCTCAATTGAAGCCTAGCTAAGAACGGAGCGTTTGAGGGGAATCGATTGGAAAGCACTGGAAAAACCCTGTTGCGGTGGAATCGCTTGAAACGTCGAGGGAATCCATGAGCGGGGAACCCTCTCGTAAGATTCGTTCCAAAATCTATTAGGGGACAAGGACTACTCAAAACTTTTGCCATGGTTCTCCATTCAACTTCATAAATAAAGCGAACTACTTACAAACCAATTCCCTAGTAGGGCCTCCGGATAAGGAGGCATAAAAAACAAATGGATCTTTTCTTTATGTAGGTTTTACATCTAAAAATTTGTTCTTAGTTTATCAATATGGAAGTTTTCCGTTGCATTTCTTCAATTAAGAGCTAAGGATTGAGAGGTATTCATTTGACCAAATTTGTGTCAGGCACAATCCTAGTCTCATATGTTTTTAATCAATGTTGGTGTCTTTCACTCAGCAAGACTTAATATGATAAGATAAGATAAGATAAAAATTTAACGTCCACGAGGCTAAAAATAGCCTATGAGACATCAAGGCAAATTAAGCTGACTTCAGTAACTCGGCTCGTTAAAAACCTTTCAACTTTACTAGTAGACCAAAGGCCCATTGACCCAAAAAAAAACAAATGGATTATTTTTAATAGGATTAGTGATGAAATAAAATGAAAGAAAAGTTTTTAATATGAGAGAGATAAATGTTTGCACATCAATATTTATAATAGGTGTAATTTCAATTATTCTTGTTCTTGATTAATAATCATTTTTCTGTTGGAAATATAAGTGGGAAAGTGATACTGAGAGGGGGGGTGAATCAGATATTACCTACTTTACCCTTGTTAATATGATAAAACTTTATGCATGACATAAACAAAACTTGATCATTGTAAGCAACTACACATATTAAGCAGCATACATGAAATCACTAATGACACCATAATTTTGGTAACCCATAAACCCTTGAAAGGTAAAACTGAGGTGGAGATGACACCCACAAATCTTCACTACTGCAGTAATAAGTTTTGTATGTTAAGGCTTACAAAATGTGATCAATTCATGATCTACCTTGTGAAAGGTTTGCTCTGTTAAAATTTAAAAGACTTATACAGTCTACCTTGTTAAAGGATTTACAAACTTACAACAAAGTAAGCACTCGGTAAAGAGATTACATAAAGTCTGTTAAGACTATTCGGTTAAGAGATTTACCCTGATACACTGGTCAAAATGTCTCAGTACCTGATCTTTTGGTTTGCACTTATATGCAGATTACAAATCTCCTCTTTACTGTATATTGGTGATCTCTTCTATCTGATCTTTCTTGATTATGTCCTTTCACTGCTTAGCTCGGTCACTGGACTCTGTCTGAATACTTGACTATTCTGAATATACCTCTCTGATCATTCTCTCATACTCATTCAATCTCAATATCTATTTTTCTCTCTGATACTACTCTTGGTTTAGATCTTGACCTTATATAATAACAAAAATGTTTTACCGATTCAAGATCTACAGTTCAAATTTATTTCTATTTTTGCTTAAGCTATACAATTTTCCGATTGGCTCTAGGTATTACATAGGGATCAATGATTATAAGATGGATGCGTAATTACCTCCATAATTACCTCAATAAACAAAATACAAAACACCACTATCACCAAAAATGGTTTACCTCAATCATTGTGCCATTTCAAACTTGTAGGTCATTCCTGGCTAACTTGGCAAAAGCTATTCCTGGCACTCGGCATTAACTGTACTCAGCATCAGTTAATCTTCTCTATCGCTCGGTAATCATTGATATATAACTCAGCAAAAACTATACTCGGCATATTACAAACACATAGTGAACATGACTTTACTCGGTAGTACTACTGCTCAGTAAGTATACAATATATAACTCGGCCTTTACAAGATGACTCGGTCGCAGTGATGACCAACCATCATTGCCTAGATATATGACTAAGTGTGAAGCACTAATGGTCAACAAAACTATAGAGATCTACAATCTCCCCCTTTGACATTAGTGGCAAAAACACTTTGTCATGACATTTGTACTTATAGTTACAAAAAAAAAATGTTTGTACTAGCCTAATACTCCCCCTAAGATATATATACATTCAAAATTTTGTTACCTATCCTTGTTCTTACTCATGTCATGATGATTCCCCCTTGTTTTTGACACGACGAATCTCTTCATCAGTAGGTAGCTCACAAAATTTCTCCAAAAAAGGTTTATGCAGCACCATGATCATGTATAGTGCATTCGTCCAAGCTGTTGAAGCAATGTTTAAAACTTATGTCTGCACTTCTAGATCGGCAGCTAAACTAATGAGGCTCTCGGCTATGGACAAATGTGGATCACTTTGTGTTAATTCCTTAGCCTTTGCTAACTTTCTCTGTATGGCCTCTAGATGAGGTGTCAAAATAATTTGGATAGAGAGTAGGTGAGAATGAATCTTGCCATCATTAGCCATCAACTCGGCTAACTTACCTTGGGTTTGCATGATTTTGACATAATGTCTTGCACTGGTGTCTGCATCCAAGTTCAGGGACTGACTTGTGGCCTTAATCTCTTGCTTTAGAGTATCAAGCAATCATTGATTCTCATCAGTGAATAGTTCAACATTACAGATTTTGGCCAACAAAGACTGTCCATTCACAACTAACCCCTCGGTCTCCTTTACCAAAGTGAACAACTCAACCTGCTTCACTGCTATCTCGGTAGATATCTTCTTGAGCATTTTAGTCTCAAACCTCCATTCTGACCACTCAAATAACTTATCACTTGGATAGCTAACTTCATTATTTACTTTTTGGACAATGTGTACAAGTTGTTCCAATATGGGAATGGAACTATTTACATCTGATAAGTCATAAACTTCATTAAATATATCTTTTATTTCATGAAGGACCTGTTTCTGCTGATGCTCCCTTCGAAGTTCTGCTTGCTTGCTTTTCCTCGTCAGCAAATCCTTCAATATCTGCAGTTGCTCATAAGAGAGGTTATTGGTATCCCATTTAGGAATAACAATGACCTCATCAATTGTTACCTCATCTTTCTCCTTCTGTGCTCTCAGTGGGGTGCTTCCACTCGGCATCTGTACAAGAGCTTTTATTGCCTCTTGCTCCTTTGGCTCTTGCTCCTCAATGAATTATCCTTTGATATTTGCTTCTCCTTTCCCCTTATCCTCGACATGAGGGCTAACAGCTTGGCCATCTAACTTAATTTCTTGTTCTTCTTTGCTGTTATCTTCCATAGGAGGACTTTGGATTTTGCCTTCTGCTTTGTCCTCTTCCTCGACGGATGTAGATTGAGTTAGTGGTACCGACTTGATGGGTTCCTTGGTAAGGCTTGTACCGACTAACTTGTCAAAAGTAGCAACTTCAGGTAGAGTAGGACTCACATCAATAGATTATGTGCTAGTAATTGTTGGATAATCCATGATCTGTAACAGTACAGTGTTACTACCTGGTAAGGGTGTATTAGTTGCTTTCGTATTCTTTAAATCATCCTTAGTCAAAAATGAATTCTTAATGGGGCTCTCCTTGGGTATGTCAACAATGTGAACCTCAAATGTGTCCTATGTTTTCACTTCCTTAGGAGTTCCAGTCTCCATTTTATTTTGTTTGATTTTAGGTTCAACAACTTTCGAAGTAGTAACATCCTTTCCTTCATCCTTGTCGCTCAACAATCCAAATAGTATCTTCCAAATTTTGATACTTTCTTGTACAACATCTTCAACCTTGTGTTGAAGAATAAGTTAAGCTCTAAGTTTGGGATCAAACTTACCTCTGTATTGCTCAATTATCTATTTGATGTTGGTAGGGGTGAGAGTGGACTCAACTTGTGCTAATGTACTCTCCCTTATTTCCTTTTTTATTTGCAGAGCATATTCCCATTTCTGTGCAACCCTGTTACATAATTCCTTAGGAATTCTATTTTCAATTTGAATTGGCAGCATCTTGAAAGTGCATAACATTTCAAGAATAGAATCTTCTACTTTCTCTTTATCTCCAATGCTCATGTTCCCAAAATTTAATCTTTTCAACTCATCCACTACTACAAAGCTAGTAATCTTATGACATAATTCATCAACAATGAGTTGTTGTGCACCCTATTGTGTAACCTTCCCCTTTACTCCTTCATCACTTTTAGTTTCTTCATCATCATCTTGTGCTAGAACAAGTTTCCTTCTCGGCCTCTTCATAACCTTAGTCGACACTGCCTTAGGTGGTGCGAGTTTTCGCTTAGCAGATGTAGGAGGCATCTTAGGAGTCTCGACAGCAGTTCTTCTAGTTCTGGGCCTAAGTGATGGTGTCGATGACACTTTAGGTTTCAACACTCTTTTCTTAGTCGGGGACTCAACAATTACTGGTTTCTTCTCTTTCTCTTCTTCTTTTTCACTACCACTAGTTTCACTCGGTTCATCTTCTCCCAATCCTTGGGTCAACTCCAGTGGTGCATCCTTCTCAAATTCTTTGACATAATTTTCTAGATTTTTCACTATCTTCTTTCTTTTCCTCTTTGTGGTGGCAGCCAATAATCCCAAAGAGATCTTGGATTTGGCTTCATCAAATGTTCCAAAGTAAGGTGCTCTACTATCAATTTCTTCAGCTAAGAGGGTTGTGATTGCAGCCGTAGCTTCATCTATGTTAAGTTCATAGGGTAATGGCATTAACCATGAAACCCTAGGTAGGACTACCTGTGCATAAGTAAAATCTGTGTCTACCAGAAAACATATATCCTTGCTGTATTTTTCAATCAAAGACACAGGAACTCTAGTCCTATTTCTCATCTTCTTTTTAAACTCAATGAAATAGTTATTCGTTATTCCTTCAAAATCATCTCCAATCTGATTTATAAATTCATTTATTTGAACAGTGATGGGTTTCTTCTTGTCCCATGTAACATCTCCATGTGTAGGAAAACTCTTCTTGACATAAAAGAACACGTGATCAGTAAGGAACCGAACTTACCATAGAATTCTTCGTCATCCAGATGGAGTTCAAGTTCTCGGCAAGTTGAGTCAGCTGGAGCTCGACAAAGTCATACATGTGTCCTTTCTTGATTATCTTCCATGCCTAGTCCACTGCCATACAAGGGACACTGTCCAACCAACTAGATTGATAGAACTTGTGCGAGATGACTCTAATAGCAAAGTCAATTTCTGGATCAACTATGGTGGAAATTGTCATTCCTCATTTGTTCCAAACTGCCTAGGTGTTAGCTTGAATATCTTCCTTTCCTGCACATTTCATCGTTCTTTTTCCTTTAATCGTAGGGTAACCAATGACTTTATGTATCATTTCCTTTGTAATCTTCACTGGTTCATCTTCCAGCCATAAATGCATATCATGTACTTGACTCAAAATAATCTTTATCCATTCTACTTTAAAATTTTGTGGGAAATTTAGGGCATGCACTAACCCTTGATCGGCAACAACCTTATGTTCCGGCTTCAGCACTCCGTTGACACATAGTTTATCATATGCTTCCTTGATCTCATAATCATCAATTTCTCCAATTTTACACATGTAGCAAGACCTAATGTCGTTCATTAATAACACATTCTCTGGAATGGAAGATAGGGCTCCGTTTAAATCTCCTTTAATAGCACTCTCTGATATTGCCTTAAATACCTTCAGCTTGCAAACTTCATTCCTTACTAATTGCACATTAAAAAATTCCATCCCTTGTTTCTTGACTGGTGCAGATGAAGATGATGCCATTATAAATAGTAATTTCCAAAAAGAAAAATATTTACTCAACAAAGTACCTTTTTCGTCAATAACCCTGTAGATAAATTTTGTCGACGACACGCTGAGAAAATTCAGAACCGCCTTTCTTAAACTAGTTTCACAAATTCTGAATCGCTCTCTGAAATCTCAAATAGCCTGGTGAAATAAAATTAACGACAACTTTCCGCTTTATAGAATCCAAAAAATAGAATTAGAGCCTCATAAATGCTCCGTACAGGTTTTGGTGGTTTACAGCTATCTTGGCAAACTCACAAGCTCGGTCGATATAACCGTTGCGATACAGCTCGGCATACATAGCATTTCAGCCATAACAGGTGCTCGACATACATTGATAGCTTGGTCAAGACACTGATGCTTGACATCAGAGAAAAATGAAATTCTCTATTTTGCTCAGATATGTCCTAATGCATCTTTATCTATGCAGATATGGACTTTTGCTCAATTCTATGTTAGGAACTGATGAAAAATAAGACTTTGCAAGACTCAGTTCCAAACATACCTTCCAAGCTTAATTAGAAGAGGTCTGATCACCTGATCCATCAGATTGGGTGACCGCAGATGTGCTAGCTTCACTTGAGTTTTCCTCTTCTTTCTTCCTCCATGTCTTTTCCATCCGATTCTTCAATTTCTCACGGATATCTTCATTCTGATTATTATCATTGCTCGGCATGGGTGATCTACAATCTTTCTTTAAGTGACTAACCTTATTACATTTGTAATAGACCATGCTTCCATTCATCCAACTTTTAGATTTGCCTCTAAAATGAGTCTTCATGCAATTTGCTCCGATGTGTCCATATTTACCACAATAATGGCAATTATACCAAGTGTTGTAATCCCAATTGTAAAAGTTGTGCTTTGTGACTAGCTTGGTTTGTTCATTTGATGACCACCTGGGTCTAGATCTGCATTCAAATGCTTTGTGCCCATATTTCTGACAATTGAAACAACTTCCTTGAAACTTAGGTGAGGTGGATGAATTGCTAGCCTTAGATCTACATTCATGTGCTTGATGTCCACGCTTCTTGTAGTTAAAACAATGTCCATTAAACTTAGGTTTAGAGTCAGACTTACCATGTTTGCTTCTGCATATGTTGGTTGTATGTCCTAGCTTTCCACAGTGATGACGTGTGGGCTTGGTGTTATTTGGCTTAGCAATCTTCTGTTCTCCATTCTTTGATGATTCTCCTTCTTCAGTAGATTAATGTTCATTCAGTCCAAGTCCAGATCTATCACCAAATCTTCTAGGTGATCTTAACAGCTCTTCAAAATATTTTGTAGCTTCATTGGGTTTGTTCATTCTTTCATTGATTTCCTTTTTAGTTCTCAAATCATGTTTCAACTGATCATTTTCAGACCTTAGTTGATTGATTTCCATATCTTTTCTGCCTAATTCTTGATTAACCACCAGTAGTTGATTTACCATATCTAGTTGATTATTAGTCAACCTTTGCATGTCACTTATTCTTTCATCTAGCCTAATTGCAATTTGTCTTTTGTCTTCTTCAGCCATTGCCTTATCATCTTCAGCTTTCTTTTTCTGTTCCACTAATTCACAAAGTCTGATGGATTGAATTTCTTGTTCTCTCGTTAGAGTTTTGATGTCATCATTTAGTATGGTATTTTTCTCCAATAGTTATTTTATAGCTTTATCACTCTCGACAGAGTTACCATTGTCAAATAGTCTAGAGATGTCTTCTTCTTTGTACTGTGGCTCATTTTGTTGAATTGCAATCTCTATTCTCTTGCTCAAGGATTTCTTCAATTCTCCTCTGGCTGCTTCTAGTTGTTGTAATGCCAGTTGTACTTCAATCTTTTGATTCTTTATGATCTTCCCCAGTTTGTAAGCTTCCATTTTAACATCTTTTTCCTCAAGTGGTTAGACTTCCTTAAGAGAAACCTTGCTGCTTTGATACCAATTGTTGGAAATATAAGTGTAAAAGTAATACTGAGAGGGGGGGTGAATCAGATATTACCTACTTTACCCTTTTCAATATGATAAAACTTTATGCATGACATAAACAAAACTTGATCATTGTAAGCAACTAAACATATTAAGCAGCATACATGAAATCACTCATGACACCATAATTTTGGTAACCCAAAAACCCTTGAAAGGTAAAACTGGGGTGGGGATGACACCCACAAATCTTCACTATTGCAGTAATAAGTTTTGCCTATTAAGGCTTACAAAATATGATCAATTCATGATCTACCCTGTGAAAGGTCTGCTCTGTTAAAAGCTAAAAGACTTATATAGTCTACCTTGTTAAAGGATTTACAAACTTACAACAAAGTAAGCACTCGATAAAGAGATTACATAAAGTCTGTTAAGACTACTCGATTAAGAGATTTACCTTGATACACTGGTCAAAATGTCTCAGTACTTGATCTTTCAATTTGCACTTATATGCAGATTACAGATCTCCTCTTTATTGTATATTGGTGATCTCTTCTATCTGATCTTTCTTGATTCTATCCTTTCACTTCTTAGCTTGGTCACTGGACTCTGTCTGAATACTTGACTATTCTGAATATACCTCTCTGATCATTCTCTCATACTCATTCAATCTCAATATCTCTTTTTCTCTCTGATTCACACACTACTCTTGGTTTAGATCTTGACCTTATATAATAACAAAAATGTTCTACCAATTCAAGATCTACGGTTCAGATTTATTTCTATTGTCGCTTAAGCTATACAATTTTATGATTGGCTCTAGGTATTACACAGGGATCAATGATTATAAGATGGATGCATAATTACCTCTGTAATTACCTCAATAAACAAAATACAAAATACCACTATCACCAAAAATGGTTTACCTCGATCATTTTGCCATTTCAAACTTGTATGTCATTCCTAGCTAACTCAGCAAAAGTTATTCCTGGCACTCGGCATTAACTGTACTCGGCATCGGTTAATCTTCTCTATCACTTGGTAATCATTGATATATATAACTCGGCAAAAACTATACTCGGCATAATACAAACACATAGTGACCATGACTTTACTTGGCATTACTATTGCTCGGTAAGTATACAATATATAACTCAGCCTTTACAAGATGACTTGGTCGCAATGATGACCGACCATCATTGCCTATATATATGACTAAGTGTGAAGCACTAATGGTCAACAAAACTATAGAGATCTACATTTTCTTGGTAACTTAGATATTTTGTTATTCTCCTCTCAAAATAAGGTAGTCGAGAAATAAACTTTCAAAACATTAAAGTATTTGGTGCAAAAATCTTGTTAGATGCTTTATGACATAGTGTTATTATATTTATGCTAATTCCAAAGAACAAAAATTGAATATTCAACTTTTGTAGTCTTCTTTCAGTGTTATCCACCTTCACCTAAGATGATGTAAGCTAGTCCTAAATTAAGTTATTGAAATTTTCACTTCCATTTTATTTCCACTCCCATATATAGTTTTTTTGCCATGGCTACATTTGGGATTTAATTATCTATTGTAGTGCTCTCTCTTTGATTTGAGTTGCTTTATTGATAAGAGTGCCTTAACTCTTTTCTCTCACATATCTTATGATATCCTCATTGGAGTTTGGGCACTCTTACATGTCAATGTTCCATTGGCCCATCCATTTCCACATGCTCTTTCTTCTACTTAACGTTTCCTCCACTACTACTTTGGATCAACAATGTGGCTCTATGTTCTCTATTCTTTTTAAATAATTTAGCAATCATATCAAAGTCAATGGCTTCAATGGGATCAAACTATCTCTTAGCCACTTATGCAAGTTATCATTTGCACTCAGTATGCCCCCTTTTCTTGCCATATTATTGTGCTCTATAACAAATTCTATAGGAGATGAATGTGTATTTGCACTCTCTATAGATTAGCCTTGTTCACTTATCTCTCACAAGTAATATTTTGTTGATTTGTCACTATACTATATAAAATTGAAAGGTTGGCAAGATCACTAGCTCTCATGACACTAATATCTCCCACAAATACTTATTATTTGTGTAGGCATCTACAATCCCTTTGCCAAAAAAATATATTTTATTTTGTAGAAACCCTTGATGACATCATCATTAATTATTTAATTAATTAATTAGTTTTTATTGTCATTATCCCTTCTCCTATTTTAATTAATGACATTTAATTAAGAAACACTAGCCAAAAATATTTAAATCAAATTTAAATGGTTTTCTCTCTAATTTATTAATTAATATTTAATAAATTGTGTCACAATCCTTAAATAAATTAAATATTTATTTAAACCCTAAAACCCTAGAAACTTCTAGAAAACCCTAAACCTATCTATCCTTTCATAATCCTATCCTAAACCTGCTTAAAGAGTGATTCCTAACCCCCTTAGTCTAAAACCCTCATCTTTTGACTTCTGGTCAACCCTCTCATTAATGAGCCTTACAGACTCATTACTGGCCCCTTAAAGCTTCATTAATGGCTCTTATAGCCTCTTAATTAATCCTATGTCTCCTCTTCCACCATTTTCCCCTAAGCACACTTCCCTAGTGTTTCTCACACATGTGTGAGCAACCCTTAACCCTTATCTCCTTGACCATACCTCTAACCATACCCCAAACTCCACCCCAAATCCTGACTCTAACCCTAACTCCCCTTCTTAACCCAAGCCATTCCTCAAATCCTATAAATATTCTTCATTCCAAGAGAAAACCACCAATTCACCTATTTCATACTAAGTAGTGTTATCATGCTAATTTACATCTAGACTTAGCTTAAATTCTAATTTTGTTAGATTTAATTCATTTCTAAGCTTTCTAACTCACATCCTAGCTTATTTTAATGTTTTAACCTAGTTTATTTCATTTATTTTCATATCATTTTCATCATATCACATCTATCATTTGGTTAAAATCAATCTACCATAAGCATGTGTAGCTTAGTTCTGCATTTTAGCTTCATTTGGATCCTTGGGGCTCTAGGGGCAAATCAGGTTCACCATACCTAATCATGTGCTACTATGGGGTATCATTGGTCCCTAAATGATCCTAAACCTTCCTAATCTGCATTGATGACATGCTCCTAGTGTTTTGAGAGCACACCCACATCCCTAATTTGAGAGCAAATCAAACAGTGACATGGTGCTCTTGTTTAAGTTCTATCTGAGGTGTCATGCAAATAGATTTACTATATGTTTAGTATATGCTGCTAGGACTAATTTTTGAATGTCTATGCATGTTCCAAATAGGTTATTTTTTCACTAATAACATTTTGGCATGCCCAGTGGGACGACACACGCCTTCAAACTATATTTTTGAGGGGTTTTTGAGCCAAAAACTCATTTTTTGAAGCATCCAAGATAAATTTTGTTGCAATGTCATAAAAAATTCCTTCACTGGCATGAATTTTCATATGGGAACACCCCAAGTGTCGTATGGGTTCATATATATTGTCGTTTGAGCCATTTTGCATGTATTTTGGGCTTTTTTCCCACTTTCTAGCTCAAATGTCGTATGGGTATTCATGTATTGTAATATGGGCTCTTATGTAATGTTGTACGAACTATAACTTGAATAAATCCCTGGTCTTGATTGTCATATGGGAAGCAGAGGTCTTGTATGAATCCCTAAACCTGGTTTTTATTGACTTTTAGGGTCTGTTTGGGGACCCTAGTGACCCTAATCTTCAAACTTGTAAGTTCTAACCCCATGCTCTTGCAAGTACTTCTTGGAGGCCAATTTAATCACTAAAAAAATCAAATCCTTAAGGCTCAATAACCTTCTTGAATGTTTAGGAACTAAAAACCTTCATTTATTGGGCTTAAAAAGAACTTTTCATACAATCTTGAGTGTTTAAAAGCAAAGAACTACATATCTTTCCTAAACATTTCCTAATCAATCCTAAGAAATCCTAATCATTCCTAATCAATCCTAAAGAAATAAAACTCACTTATAATGTATTTATTTTGGCTAAAAAGAACTTAATTCATTCAAACTTAAGTGCTTTAGGGTTTTTTATGCAAACTAGGAACACTTCAAATTTTGGGTGCTTAAAAGGAACCAAATATGCATGTCATTCCTAATCAATTCCTAATCGGTACTAATCCATCCTAAATGTTCCTAAATCAATATTGATGCATTTTTATTGACTAAAATAAACTTCATTTTCAATATATTGAGTGTTTTCAAAGTTTTATGCATTCCTAAGGCAATCTAGGAACACCTCATTTTTTGGCTCTAAAACTGAATCCTAAAGCACAAAATCTTGAATGACCCTAAAGAAATGAATCAAAGTTAATGTCAAATAATCATTACATTAGATTCCTAAAGCAAAAACACATTCTTGAATGCCCAAAGTGAAAACAAAACAAAAATTCATTTCATTTCAAAGTTCAATTTGGGATCCTAAAAAAGAAAACTCAATCTTGAATGCAAAAGGGTCAAATATTTGCAAACATCTTTCAAAGAGATTTATTTTCTTTCTTTCAAAGAATGAACAACTCAAAATCCTAAACATGTGTGTTTGCAAGTCTTGGTTTGGAAAAACACTCAATCAATTGGAAACAAGAACTCTTCATGGTGTGCTTCTAGGAGTTTCTTTCAAATTTTGCAAATTTTGTTTAGACTAAGTGACGTAAAAAAAACTAAACTTGGACAAGTTCATTTGTTTTACTTCTAGAGAGGTCTATCCCAAGAGAAAAGCACTTCCTCTTTGGAGAACGACCTCAAACTGATACTTCCCCAACCAATATAGAAATAAAGCATTGAGAAAACTATCGCTTCATCCCCTCAAGCTTGGGCGATGCGTGTTGATGGTAGCCTAAGGTAGGTGAATATCCCTACTATTTTGGTAGGGTCAACTAGGCTCTTTAGTGATTCGCGTGCATACAAACTGATTGGGAGGAAACCAGGGACTCTCGCTTCATCCTCGATCTACTCCCGAAGGTATCAAAATCTTTATGCAAGGATCGATCCAAGTGGTTTCCTGGATCACTTGAAGACTACTCACCATTTGTATCCCTTTTGGGGTACCAAGTTGTGGGAAAATATTTTGATGCTAGCTTGTCCTTAGGTAGTTCTTTCTTGAAGTGTTTTTGAAGTTCCAACCTCAGTGCAAACATCTGTTAGAACATACACATTTTTGGGAACACTATCAAAATTCAGTGGTCATCATTTGTTTGTAACCCACAAAGTTTCTTTGTCCTTTGTTAGGATTGATTTTGAAACATCTCTTGAGTCTTTTTGTCCTTTTCCATTGGAGATAAATCAAACTGGAAACCAAATCTAAAACCTATCAAAAAATCAAGTTATTCAAGAGCATTGATTCAATCCAATTGCCAAATCTTTCAAAGCTATGTCTGATTTGATCAAGCATAAGAAAGCCAAGCTTCCCAATTCCCAAGTCCATCAAGAGAAGAAGATTGCAAAAAGAGACCTAAAATATCACCAACCTTCCCTAAAAGCAATCCAAGCAGAAGAAAAGTATCAAGAGAAATTGGATAATGTGGGTTACAATGCAAGAGTGAAATAATTTGTATCCCAATTCCAGGTCAATCGTTGCTATGTCAATCTAGAGAGTGAAGACTAGTTTGGCCCATCACATATCCATCATTCCTTCAAAATCCCACAATCCTATCTCGGTATCAGTGCATCCTAGATCATCCCTAGTCACATCCTTGCATCATCAATTATCCTTAGCTTGCATCATAGTTCATCCCCCTAGCTACATCCTTGCATTACTCATCATCTTCCTAGTTGCATCATAGGTCATCCTTTTCAGCTGCATCTAGGTTATCCTCTTAGAAATAACATCATTTGGTCATCCTCCATCATCCTTGCATCAGCAAATCCAAAATCAGAATCCTTGCCTTATTCCATCATCCTTGATCCTAAATCCATAATCCATCATCCTTGATCCCAAATCCCAAATCCAACATCCAAGTTAGAATCCTTACATCCTTGAACCAAATCTAGTTATCACACCATCCACTTCATTTCCTATCCTTTGAGTTTCTTCAAATCCTTATCCTAAAATAAAAAATCTCCACCCTTTGACTAAGCATTGTCTAGGGCATCCTATACTTGTCTTTGTAAGCCTCATCATCTTGAGAAAGAGATTGGCATGCATTGACAAGAATCCCATCTTCCAAAGATCACCAGTCTATCTTAGGTTGACAAATCCTATCCTCATTGATCCTACATCAGGAAACAACAACTCATTTTTGACACTTAGTAAAACTTCCACCATCCTCATCATCTAGAATCTTCCATCACCCCATCCAATCAACATCTCACCATCATTCAATTGTTCCAAATCCTTGCATTAGATCCTTAGGTTTTTATAGCCTTATCCTAAATCCACCATCCTTAGAGTTTTTTAGGAATCATTTTGCATCCACCCATCATTTGCATCTTCATCCTTAGATCTACATTCCATGCCTGTCAAGACACGATCCAAGAAGAGAAGGAATATGGATCCCAACCTGGCCACTAGTTCATCTGATCCCAACAATCCTACCAGTGCAATGGTGACCTATAATCCACAAATCCCACAAGTTGAGAATGTGTGGGAAAATCTAACTGAAAACCCCACGTCGTTCTCCATGGAAGCATTCATGAGCCATCCAGGGCATGCACAAATGGTAAGTGCAATCATTGATCAGAATCAATGAGCCATATTGGTGAACTTTGCACAATAGGGTACTTCCATTCTACCACATCTCCAACCCCTCATACCCATAAAAACAATCCATATCTCAGTTGAAGCCTATACCCCCATCATCCAACAAATCCACGATCTTGATTTGCAAATATCTCAGGTAGCCTCACCCATCTCTCGCAAAGCAACTTCACAAGTCCCACAACACAAGCAACAATGCAATCCACTCCCTTTTCTATCATGGGAATGCCACCATCATCTATAGCATTCCAAGTCGTTACTCAGATCCAAAGCTTCACACCAACTCAGCCTCCACCTCCCACGCAAGCCACCACATAAGCAATTCCTTTACCTTCCATGAGCCACACAACATCATCCTTTCTAGGGGCAACACAATCATTCCCCTCTTTTACTCAACAAGATTCTACATCAATACCATCCTTTCCGAGGATAACACAATAGTTTCCCTCCTTCACTTAGCAAGCCTCCACATCAGCACCATCCTTCCCATGGGGAACACAAGCACCTTATTCCACCTTGCAAGATGGGTTCACCCAAGCATATGTTCCACCTCCACATTTCATTTCTCACACACAAGCACAACAAACTACCTTCACAATAGGGATGCCCTTCATGGGCCCTCAAAATCCACCATCTACATCCCAAAATCCCATCATCACTTCTGCATCACAATTCCTTCCACGAATCGGCTCTCATTGGGGCCTCACACAAGTAGATAAGCAAGCCTTGGGTATACCAACCCAATCACACATATCCATGTCCACAAACCAACAAGCCACTTTACCTCAAGAAACGCAACAACAACCATCACAACCCCCACCTGCTTCATCTTTTCTTTTTGTATACCAACTATCTATCTGTACCGCCCACCACTTCTCAAATAGTTCCACCACCCCAACAATAGAGTTCATCTCATCCCGCTAGCTACCTTGCACAACCACCTCCTATCACTAGCTTCCCAACAATCATTCCACGTCTAAGAAATGCAGGAATGCATCCCCCCTACATTAGCCAACCACAAAGCCAAGTGCATCAAGGACCATCCTATTAGCAAGCTGCACCATTCCATCAACCTCCTCCACAACACCAATACTTCCTAGCACAACAACAACAACATCCCATTATCCCCCACTAGCATAAGCATCATCCTATCTAGCGCAATAATAATATCCCATCATCTCCCAGCAACAAAATCCCATCATATCCCAGCAATAACAAGCCACTTCATATCCTCCATAGTAATATGCTCTCGCACCTCAACATCAATATCCTCCCCAGAAAACTCCATCTCAATCTGCCTATCTTGCTGGGCAATCTCCATATCCTACTCCACAATATCCTCCACAAAACCATCCATATTCACCAGCACCATCAGATCCTTTCCCAATGGGAGTACCCACTCCAACGCCAATCAATGTCAAGTGGGAAGAAATGAAGAACTCTCTCAAGGATCTTAAAGTTGGAACAGAGAGCAAGGCTTTCAAGTTTGACGAGGTCTATCTCTATCCCTTCGACAAATCAATCATGACAATCCCATTTCCCAAACACTTTGAAACACCTAAGCTCAACAAATATCGTGGGAAAGGAGATCCAATTAGCCATGTCAAGGAATTCTATATGGCCTTCCAAGAAGTGGCCTACAGTGACAATTTCCTCATGTGCCTATTCCCTAAGAGCTTGGGAGGAACTGCTATTGAGTGGTTTTACAAAATACCTTATGGCACAATCACAACCTTTGTTGAACTCTCTAAGAAGTTTGTAGCCCAATACGTCCATAACATTGAAAATGAGCTATCTTTTTTAGACCTTTGCAATTCAAAGCAGAAAGGAGGTGAGAGCCTAGTCGATTACCTACAATGATGGCAAAACCTCACTACAATATTATCGTATCAACCACTTGAAAAATTTCTTACTAAAATCTAGATTGATAACCTGCATCCTAAACTATCCCATTTCATGAGGATGAACTGCATCCAAACCTATCAAGACATCAAAGGCAATGGAATAGACATCGAAAGAGGCCTCTTAGACGAAGGCACAATTTGAAACTACAAAGATGATTCACATAGCAAGCCTGGTAATGACAAACCTCACTACTAGAACAGGAACAAGAATCTTCTCATTGATGGAGCCACTAACACTAAGCATGTCCAAATTGTTGTGGTTGGTCCTACACCTCCTCCTGCATATCAACAACAACCTCAAATTAATCAACAACCTATGCAAAACTATCAACAACAAGCAAACCAAGGCAACCAAGAAAATTAGGCCAATGCCATATCCATTACCCCAAATTAGAATAGGCCTTGATTCTAGAACCATTAGTGATGAACCTTCACCCCTCTTGGTGAACCATTGGACGTGATCTCCATCGAATGGCTAAAGCTAATCTGATTACCTATCCTCCAACTCAGCAATTTGATGACATAACTCCCAAGTCAACATGGTAAAAATATCATGAGTATTTTGATTATCATCATGTTAAAGGATACACAACCCTCAGGTGCATGAAACTGAAGCACTATATCCAAGATCTCATCGACAAAAAAGAGATCCAAGTGGACACACTAGCCCAACCTTCGCCCAATGCCAATCTACAAATCTATCAGAATGTGTTCCCTCAACACAATGTTGGGAAGAACCAAGTCAATACCAATCCTCCACCCCAGAACAAAGGAAAAGGAAAACAAGAAGACCACGCTGACCACAAAGACTGTACTACTTCCCACATCAACTATGAAAAATTTGTCGAATGCATAACCCAAGTTGAGCCCACTATCAATGTCATCCATGTCAAGGGAGCATATAGTTAGTGTGTTGTTACCACATGTAGAGGTCAAATATCTGTCGTTGGTGCTAATCCAATGATTGCACACAATGCATAGTATAACCTTCTAGAACATATTGGGAACACACCTGCCCAAATCTCCATCCTCGACCTTCTCTGCACTTCACCCATCCACCGAGAGATCCTCAACCGAGGCCTCCAAGAAGGACATGTCCCCATGAACATAAATACCATCTAGTTTGAGAACCTCATGGGACACTTATCAGTATCCTATCCTCTTTCCTTCAACCATCTAACATTCCATCTGTCGAGCCTAACCACAATCTCCCTCTCTGTATTATCCTCATGGTTAGAGACTTTGCCATCAAAAGGGTCATGATAGATAATGGCTCAGCCCTAAATTTGTGTACCCTAAAATTCATCCAGTAAGTGGGATTCATAGAGGTTGACATATCGCATGATGTTATCACCATCAAGGCCTATGATAACTTGGATCATACCTTAGAAGGTACCATTCTTTTGCCAATCAAGTTGGGCCCAACAATTCAAGACACCATCTACGACGTTGTTGATCTAGACCTACCGTATAACATCCTCCTCAGCCGACCATGGATTCATTCCATCAAAGCCATACCATCTACTTATCACCAGTACCTCAAATTTCTGCATCAAGGCACTAAGATCACCATCCATGCAGATCCCCAACCCTTCGCATACTGTCATGCATTGGAAGCATCATTTCCTCATTACACCCATTATCTTGGAATCAAAATTGGCACTTTTGTTGCCAGCTCATCTCGATCCCATAGCAATCTAGAAACAATCTTAGCCTCCACCCTCTCTTCCATCAAGATCAACAACCAAGGTTGTGGTGAGTACACCCTCAACAATGCATTTTCAATAGGGGCCCTACCTCTTGATCCTCATACACAAGGGTGCCCAAGCCACCAAAGCAATCCTATTCAAGCCAATCATAAAATCAAGCAATTGGGGCCACTAACATTTGTCTCCCATGGAAATATAAATAGTCTAGAAATGGACCTTGACATCAATTGGTGGCTATACAAAGATCCCCCACCTCCTCACACTCAACTTCTCAGTTACTTCAAAGACAAATATTTGGCATCACACAATTATGCCACAAAATAATGGAAATACCAAGGTGGTGATCTAGGACCACAAGAAGGTGGCAGCAAAGATCCGATCAAGGCCTCACAAAATCCTAAACATCAAGGCCTTGGCTTTAATACCTCTTGCATGCACATACAAGAACCCAATACCATAACTAGGGGCACTAATTCACCCAACGTCACCCTCTTAAATATCCAGGATGACCTTGTAGAAATTGAAGACATCCCTAAAGAGGAAGAAAATAAATCCTATGATGACATCTTCGATGATGATACCCTCCTGGGCACTTCTATCCTCCATCAACTCACCATTAATGTCTTTGAACTTCCCCTCATCCATCTCAAACTCATAGACTGGGGTCAACCAAGTGTCACACATATCGACAAGTTCCAAAGCACAGAAGTGCTCCTAAGATTCATGGGAGCATCAGGCCAACAGTCAGATCAAGAACATGAATCAACCTATGTCTGCAAGATTGACCCCAAAGGATATTTCAGAGAAGAGGCAAGCTTTAGCTGCAAAATTAAAAAAGAAAAAGAAAAGAACGAGTCCTTATGTGAAAACCCCTCTGGGGCGCATTCTGACTCTAAAAAAGTAAAAATAAAGGGTTTATCTTCTGGTGAAAACCTCTATGAGGTGCTAGAAGATGAGGGCTTGCCTCTTCCCCCCATCTAGGACTATAGGCCAGAGAAATCATCAATCATCATCGAGGAAACAAAGCCAGTCAACTTGGGAACAAAAGAATACCCAAGGATCACTTACATCGCAGCGTCTCTGACTGAAGCAAAAGAAATGGCTTTCACAACACTGCTCCAAGAAGCTACCATCAATTTTGCATGGTCATATGTACACATGCCAGGACTTGACCCAAATCTAGTTGTTCACAATCTTGCAGTAGATCCTAATGCAAAACCAGTAAAGCAAAAGCTTCGAAAGATGCATCCTAAGGTAGCCCTCCTGGTAAAAATAGAAGTAGAAAATCTCCTACAAGTAAAAATCATCATAGCTATTGATTACTCAGAGTGGATCTCCAACATGGTGCCTATCACCAAAACTTTAGGAGAGATAAGAATCTATACAGACTTCAGGGACTTGAACAAAGCATGTCCCAAGGATGATTTTCCCTTACCAAACATCGACATGATAGTGGATCTCACAGCAAGCCATGAGATGTTCACTACTACATTTGGGGCCAAATTTTGATAGAAGTTTTCGACAGGTAACTTTTTATTACGAATTTGGTGTTTTTTTTTTGTAATAGGCTTCGATGGTGTCGGTATTCCGATGGGTGTTTAATTGACCATCAGAATTTTGACATATTTGGGGTATAAATGAAAAAAAAAGTGAAACGACCTCATCATTTTTATTTTGATTGGATAGAGAAGGAGCGGGAGAAGGAGTGAAAGCTGTGCACGGGAGAAGGTATGTGATTTCTTCATCTTCTGAGCCTCTGACATCATATTTGAATGCATTGCATTTTATTTGATCACAAATGCTCTCTGAAATGACCACATTCTATTGGTGTTGTGCCCTAGCCCGTGCTTTAACTCCATTATTTGATGTTATTGGTGCTTGTGCTCAAGAATATCAATTTTTTTGAAATGTTGACTGTGGTTATCAAATGGATAGCCTGTGAGCTTCTAGCTAGGTGCCATTTGTATATTTGATAGCTTAGGGCATCAAATGTATATTGTATCATTAATAGTTGAGACTTTGTTAAAAGGAAATAGGACAAAGAACGATTTTGATCCCTAAGTGGCTTACAACCCTAGAGAAGTATATGTAGATTTACAGATGCAGTTGTGGGATACATAGCAGTCGATAATTCACAAGAAATCCATTCATCCAATTTGAATAGCAATTAATACAAAGAAATAGGGTCCTCCAATGGTGCAATCATCCGGACCTTGACTGTCCCCTCAACTAGTGACCCTTCAAAATTGGGTTATCATGCAATCAGTGAGTGATCCTTCATTCTCATGGTGAGCTTCTAGCTAGGCACCATTTGTATATTTGATAGCTCAGGGCATCAAATGTATATTGTATCATTGATAGTTGAGACTTTGTTAAAAGGAAATAGGACAAAGAACGATTTTGATTTAGTCTCTCTATTTTGATCCCTAAGTGGCTTACAACCCTAGAGAAGTATATACAGATTTACGAATGTAGTTGCAAGATACATAGTAGCCGATAATTCACAAGAAATCCATGCATCCAATTTGAATAGAAGTTAATACAAAGAAATAGGGTCCTCCAATGGCGCAATCATCTAGACCTTGACTGTCCCCTCAACTAGTGACCCTTTAAAACTGGGCTATCATGCAATCAATGAGTGATCCTTCATTCTCTTGGTCTGCCTTGCATCCAAACATATTGGAAATACATAATACAATGATAACAAGTCTTTCAAAATCTCCCTTCCCTCAAGGAACACTATCAACCATCCCTTCCACATAGCATTTCACTATTTTATGAGTGGATTGTGTAGGAACAGTTAACATTAAACAAGGAGCAAACTCCTCAACACATCTTGGAAACCATTGAATTTAATAATAAATGAAACCTAACACCAACACTATTCCTTCCATAGTTGTAGGATACATAGCAGTCAATAATTCACAAGAAATCCATGCATCAAATTTTTATAAGGATATCCTACTAATCAATAGGAATTTTCTTGAGTGACCAATGATTATGTATTTTGATGGCAATGTGCTAGTTCAAAAGGATAATATAAATTTGAAACAATTTTTTCTGATTTTCTCAAACTATAAATGTGGTTAAAGGGAAAATATTATGTGGAAAACCCACAAACCAAGCTAGCAAATGATTGTACATCAAATTATTCCTATATTAATTCAAGTATTGCTATGCTTCAACTACTTGACCTTTGAGCTTCATCTAGAGGAATGTGTAGCTTTAAGATAGAGTTACTTCTTGGGCCTTACAATAGGGTGGAATATGATCAAGATTTGTTTAGGTTGTATCTTTGTTAGTCCCATTGTTAGGTTCTTATAGTTCATGGTTTGAATCTATTATGGTTGTGTAAGGGATTTGTAGATGCTTTTTCTAACATAATTATTGGACACCATGATTGGAACAATTGGTTGTTGGCTATTGTACACATGAATCATATCTGTCAATGGTTCTTTGTGTTCAAGAATTCGTTAATGAATCTTTGAGATTTATTGTCCCAACTTTAAAAGAGTGATAAAAGATATAGTGAGTGTTGTCTTTTCCATGTGTTTTGTGGGTGCCATTATCTTCTAGGAGTAATTGCTAGAACCAAATTATGTTCTTTGCCTCTAGTAAATATTGCAGACACAATCATCTTCTTGGTGAAGGGTTGCTTCCATCCGCATGAGGCACTATTGCATGGTTTCCATTCCCTTGTAGTATAGTGAACCTAATTTAATACAAGTGTGCACTATTTTTGGATCCATAATTTATGGCCCCTACACTATGGTTGTTAGCCTAAGACAGGCCTACCTTTGCATATAATAAGAGGCCAACATGAAACAAACATCCAGAGGTTAGGGGGTTGTTCCCTGTCCATAATTTATTATTTAAGTGCTAAGTGATGATGGGTATATCATGTAATTCATACCCAGTGTGTCTTTTTCTTTCTCTCCACATTTCACATTAGGAGTATATGCTATAAAATACTAATGAAATCAACTATTGGTCAAATCTAATCAAAATTGCAATATAAAAATTAAAATAGATCTTGAAGAAATATGGGAACCATTTTTGACAGATATTGTACAAATGAAGAGAATACTCCAAAGAGAAAATGCTTCAATGTGGAATAATTGAAGGACAATATTTTACTTTTATATGCACATCTGCAATGTTTTTGATATATTTTTGAGATAACAAAACCATAGAAAGAATAGCATATAGAAGAAAGTAAAGAATAATGATCATACTTTGAGATATTGTGGAAACTTAAAGGAAAGAATGCTTGGTGGGGTTATCATGCAATCAATGAGTGATCCTTCATTCCCCTCTTCCAGTGACCCTTCAAAACTGGGTTATCATGCAATCAGTGAGTGATCCTTCATCCTCCTAGTCTGCCTTGCATCCAAACATATTGTAAATACACAATACAATGATAACAAGTCTTTCAAAATCCCCCTTCCCTCAAGGAACACTATCAACCATCCCTTCCACATAGCATTTCACTATTGTATGAGTGGATTGTGTAGGAACAATTAACATTAAACAAGGAGCAAACTCCTCAACACATCTTGGAAACCATTGAATTCAATAATAAATGAAACCTAACACCAACACTATTCCTTCCATTCACTTCTACCAAGAATAAAGCATTTAATCCATACAACATTACATATAATCATTAGAAGTTACATTTCTTGACTGTGTAGAGGAATAGTCACGACCAAAACAATCAAAACTACTTTCACCCTTGCACAAGCTATTCCAAACTTCAAGTAAAATGAGCAATATGCTATACCAAATCATTCATATTCATATTAACCATTCGAAGGATCATTTTGTCAATGAACCCTCTGACTATACCCCTGCAATAGAGAAAGGAAACCTCAAAATAGAGAAAGGAAACTTAGTAAAACTAGTCTATGCCACTGTTTGTGAGGGAAACTTAGTCATGACATCAACTATCATCTCATCATGGTCTATTCACCATGTTTCAACACCCCATTCACTCTAATCTATTCAACTTACACCATTCTTCTTTTCCAGGACTCAAAGGCTTGAAATAGTATATGTGGTAAAAATTCATGAAATACTAAAGAAGACCTGCTATTTGTCAGACAAATCTTCATTGTCCCCCACAAAAAACTAAGTAATAACTACTCTACCCTTAATTTGTTTAATAATGCACCATATTAGATAAAGTAGGTTCTATCACACATGGCACAAACTCTCTTCAAACTCACAATACGTTGCATACATAGTACAAAACTCATGAGATTCTAAAGAAGGCCTCACTCTTAATGAGTTATAAACATGCCATTGTTTCAGTTTTGCTTGCGAGTTATGATAATTTTTGTAAACATGTCATTGGTTCAGTTTAGTGTATTCATTTTTGTCAAACAAATCTTCATTGTCTTCTTTATATAGTATCATGTATTAATTGGCTGACAAATAAAGAAGCATTTAGACAATCAGAAGACAATGAAGATAATTTTAAATGCATCTAACACAATTTTTTTTTACAAAACTAAACCAATGGCATGTTTACAACAAAGAAATAGAGTGATAATAATATACTAAAAATTGTATTCTGTTTAATGCACACCAAAGGACCAGTCCCAACAATTCTTAAACATACTTTATCTGATATGATGAATTCTTAAATAATTAAGGTTGGAGTAGACACAATTATCACACAATTTTTTTGTGTGGTACAAGGAAGATTTCGCTGATTAAGAGTGAGGCCTTCTTTAGAATCTCATATAAATTTGGTTGATTAAGATGAGAAGAAAAACACAATTCATTAGTTAAATTTTTCAATTTCATGTATTTTTTCTCCTATTTATTAGGTGCATGAGTTGAAGGTTGAATGTAAGAGTCTTATAATGTTGTGTTACCTTTGGATCTTGAGTTTTTGATACTCCTATGATGATCTTTCTCAACAAGTATTTTATTCTATTGTTGTTTTTTGAATAACATATTGGGCAAATACAAAACTATGTACTTCTATAGGACAGTGAACACAAAATTGAAGCATCAAACAAGACTTGATCAAGTTGCAGGTGGAACGTGCACTCAAATAGTAAGTAATGTAGAATAACAAAATAAGTAATATGTTGTGTCTACATTTTGTTATTATCTGAGCTTACATCCATGTTCTATATTCACATAATGGTTCAAAATTGAAATTTACAATTTGATAAAAGTACTGATGGGTGTTGTTCCCTGCACCCTCAATCAACAACTTGCCTCCATTTTATTTTGATTTACAAACTACTATATTATTTGAATTTCTTTCTTTCTTGCCACAATAGGAAAGAGTTTGAGGTGGAAGACTACAATAATAGAAGTGTTTCAATTTGGTATACTATACTACAACATCATTTCATAACTAAGTTTTCAATTTATATATATAATTAGGTTATAGATAATCTAAGTAAAGAAGGATCATGTTAGACAATCCAAGTGAAGAAGGTAATGGGGATGCAATCAATAGATTGTGGTTGAACTTTAAAAGAAAAGGCGATGAAAAATGTTATTGTCCCTACAATATTTGTAAGGGCTTAAACATTAGAAGATTGCTAATCAAAACAACTAAGAGACATTGTAGGGATATGGTCACATTGACGGAGGGTTTGATTATCATGAATTGGTAAGTTTTTCATTATATTTATTTAACAATTAATATATATATGAACTACACTTGATGATGAGATCATTATCATGGTTTATTTGTGTTCATCAATTTTATATAGGTCGACCTCCCTAGGGGAGTATGTGATATGGACCATGGAGGTGTGAATATTGAGAATATGGCTTTGGAAGTGGAGGATCATGGAGGTGCAAATATTGAAGCTGAAGATTATGATCCCATGGAAGATGACGATGATGCGCCAGATGATGGTACTAATACATTGATCCATGACACATTTGGTATTGGCGCAACTGATGATGATGATGATGATCAGGATGATGTTGATGTCATCCATGATATACCTCTAATTGAGAAGGCAGCCACACCCCTTTACGAAGGCTCCCAAACAACTCTTCTCTCTGTTGTATTGTTGTTGTTGAACTTGAAGGTTATGAATAGTTTATCCAACACAACAATGTCATGTATGCTAAGGTATGTCATATATGTCATTATAGTAATTAAATGGTGAAACATGTACCATAAATATTGTTAATATTAACAACTTATATTTTTTTCTATAGATTGATAGGTGAGTTCTTGTTACCACCATTGAATATTCTCCCTCACTCATACTGAGAATTATGTGCCATTATGAAAGATATTGGAATAGAGTATCAAGCAATAGATGCTTGTCCCAATGATCATATTATTTATCATAAAAAAAAATGAATTTGCAACAGAATGCCCTAAATGTCATACGAGTAGATATTGAATAGATCAAATAACAAAAAAGGTGCCTCACAAGGTTCTTCATTACATCCCCATTATATCGCGTTTGCAAAGATTATTCAGGTGTAGTAGCTTGGCACAATTTATAGATTACCATGCACGCAATAGGAGTCAAGATGACATTATTCAAATGCCTGCGTATGGTTCTGTATTTAAGGACATAGAGGAAAAGTGGCCGCACTTTATCGAAGAACTTCGAAATCTCAAAGTTTTAGTGGCAGCAGACGGTGTCAATCCATTTGGAGAGCTAAGATCTGTTTACACTGTTTGGCCTATTTTTGTCATCAACAATAACATTCCTCCATGGATGTTAATAAAGAGGGAGCACATTATGTTGGCAATGATTGTTCTAGGTATTTGATCATTTAATAGTTATCTGCATGTAATTATAAATCTTGTAGTAAAATGGTCACAATATTTATGTAATGTTGTTGTTCATTCAACTAGGTAAATATCAAGTTAAAAATATGAATATATATATTGAGCCTCTTATCGACGAGTTGGTGGAGTTATGGAAAGGTGTCACTATGTATGACATCTCTAGACCAATAGGAGACAGACAATTTCAATTCTATGCAATGCTTGTATGGACAATACATGATGCCCCAGGGCTAACACATTTTTTTGGTATGTTATGGTGAATTCAAGTTGCACATGATAATTCTAAAAATAAAAATTAACATATTTAATCCAATTGTATCATTACCTTGTAGGTCTTCAAACAAAGGGAAAATTTGCATGTCCAATTTGTGGTCCAAAGATGAAATCTCATCATTCAAAAATTTTAGGAAAGTAGGTGTTTGATAAGCATAGACACTTTCTCCACAAAAATCATACCTATTGAATTACTGAAAAACATCTTTTCAATGGGAAAGAAGAGACTACATTTAAGCCACGGAAAATGACACCTCACCTATGGAACTTGGAATATAATAAAATTAATCGTCAAGGTACTACCATTCTACCTAATGGTTTATGTTTGAAATTTGTATATTTTTATTGTGTTTTGTTTGCTGATTATGTGATTGATGATCATGAATGTCATCAAGACAACACTACTAAGCACCTTCCAAAGGGACTAAAGAGTTATCTCAGACAATTTAGTAGGTTGCCCTACTACGAGCAGCTGCAAATTGTGCATTTGTTTGATACTATGCATATTGGAAAGAATGTAACAAAGATATTGTGGAAGATATTGGATGGAAAGTGTGACAAAGAAAAAATTATCAAAATTTGTAGCAACATTCATGAATCTAATCATGCAATGAAAAATTTCATTGAATCAAATAAAAATGGAGAACGGATTAATACAAGTGCCCTTCTTTGGTTATTAATAGAACAACAAAGTGATGCCATAAAAGAAGTCATACAAAAAATTCAATTTCCCACAAGATTTGTTGCAAACATAAGTAGTACCATATCAAAGAAAAGTGAATTTGGGCCAGGGTTGAAAACATATGATTGGCATACCTTCATCAAGGTAAGTCATGTTCTTTTGTAGTTACAATATATTTGTAAACTGCATGTACTTCTCATTGTATTATATGAGAAAATAATGACATGATTATTTTTATAATTGTTGCAGTACGTGCTACCCCTATCTCTCCCAGAGAACTTCGACAATAACATCAAACAAGTGATATATGATCTTGGAAAATACATCAGGTAAGAAATTATATCTGTTCAATTTGTTGTATATATATATATATATATATATATATATATATATATATATATATATATATATATATATATATATATTGTAAAGTCTCATGTTTATATATTTTTGTGTCTTGAATGTCTTGTAGATGGTTGTCATCTAAAGAAATCCATAGAGCAGATATAAAATACTAGAAGAAAAGAATTTTTCATCTAATGTGTGAAATGAAAAAGTGTCTACCTTCAACCTTTTTCAATGCACAAGAAAACTACCTCATACACCAAGTTGAGGAGATTGAAATGTGTGGACCCATACACACTCGGTCAATGTGGATGGTTGAGAGGCACCTGAAATTTTTGAAGGCTTTGGTTCAGCAAAGAGCACATCTTAAGAGTTCTATGATGGAAAGATATATTCTATACCAGACTGTGGTGTACGTTACTGAATATCTTCCTAAGCTTGCAGCAAAGATCCATATAGATCACATTTGGGATCTTGACACTATTAAAAAATTTGAAAGGGAGTACTTGGTGGGTAAAGGTAGAATGAGGAAAGTGAGAGGTAATAAATTATAAGATGTTATTGTAGTTGTTAATTAATTTTTAATCTTCAAAATTAATCAGTTGTAAGTAGTCTATTTATTTTTTGTACAGCTGCTTGAGAGTGAGATGCAATACATTTGTATATTGCAAACAATCAAGATTGAATGATGAAATAGATTGAACGATGTCATCATTTAGGTCACACATTAACATGAGAAGTTGTGTCTTCATTGGTTAATGAAGCTCATCGTAACAAAGATCCAAATATTACACAAAGGAAAATAGATTTAGCACATGGTTTAAGAGATTTCTAGGTACGTATAAATTTGTTAATCACTCGTACATTTATGAACTCTCGATGCATTAATTTATACATGTTTTACATATTTTTGCAGGTCAAACACCACAAGGCTATGTTTTGCAATGGTCATAAATTTCGCATCAAAAAGTTGGATGACACAAAGAAAACTTGTGATTCTGGGATAAGTGCAGTCTTTTAGGTGACTAATATTTTATCTAGAAATGACTTACATCCTCGAGAGTCTGAAAATTAATACTATGACATTTTGGATGATATACTTGAGTGTGACTTTAATTCCTTCAAATTATTTCTCTTCATCGTCAGATGGTATAGGCTACGACTTAATCAAAATGATCCTGATAGAACTGTTATTAAACATGACAATGGATTTCCAATGATTAATACAAGGTGGTTTGAACCAGTTGGGGATGAACCCTATGCTCTTCCAAGCCAATGTGAGTAGGTATTTTACTCAGAGGTTCCACATAAATTGAGTTGGTCATTTGTTGTTAGACATGATCCAAGAGGAAGGCCGATGAGGTACAATGCGATGGAAGAAGAAGATTGTGAACAACTAGAAGATGATGTAGATGATGATCACGAACAATAGTTAGTCGATGATGTTCCTGATGCAACTTTTCTTGAAGAAGAAGAAGATGATGATGATGATGATGCTACTGATGATGATGATGATGATGATGTCGATGATGACAAAGATGAAGATGATGATAATGACGGTGGTGGTGATGATGTCGACGTCAATGATGATCATGGCGATTAGTTGGATGAAGAAGAAGATGAATGATATGAATGAAATGTACAGTTACGTGATCACTGCTTAATCTATTTAATATTGATTTCTTGATAGAAATGTGCAGTTATGCAATCAATGCTTAATCTAATTAATTCATGATGTACTTACTATGGGATGCTTATGGTTTTTAATGTACTTACTATGTGGTTTTGAGTATATGTATCATGAATTTTTTAGCTAACATTAGATAATTGAATTACATATGTAGATACCCACAATCCTTTCATGAGCATCCCACACAGTCTCATGGATCAATAGGTATAAGTCAATACACCCTATAGAGATTAATGTATTTCACAATTTGCAAAATATCTCACATTACTTTCTATCTCTCTCATTTGATGGAGTGCAGGTAGCAACAAATAGGTATTTGCAGGTAGCAACAAATAGGTATTTGTCAGATGTGTCTTTCTCGAGTGAAGAATGTGAGTCATTTAGTATGTCTGAATTAGGAAGATCAACTAGAGGTCAAAAGACTAGAAGGAAATTCAATAAATGCATGAAATTTTTCCTTGCTCAAGGGGGGTCATGTTCTTATGATGATGAGAGCAAAGGCAACATCGAGGTGCCCTCTAGGTACCAAAATCTACAGAAACAATGGGTCGCCAAGGAACTTCCTCCAATAAACACTGATTTTAGTGTTAAAGGCAAGATATATCATATTGCACCATTGTCAATACATGGTTTGGGCCTATTTTCCATGGATGGCATAAAGGTCTCTTACAACAAAGTTTTTGAATTGATGGAGTATGTTGGACCTTGTTATGATTACAAAATTTGGATATGAATTGTTCAATATAAAAAAAGTATGCATAGGTATGCACTGTTGGCAAATTATATTCAACAAAAAGACAATGAGCAAAGTAAAAGAGTGGCTATATACATTGATGGAAGGCCAAAAGCATCAGGGAATATTGTAGGTTTTATAAATAGCACGTGACCTCTGTCAACTATTAAGCAACCCAATTGCATATTTGAGGTGCGCAAGGGAAATCATGTATTTGTATGTGCGATAAAATCAATAAGTGCAGGGGAAGAGCTGCTTATTGATTACAATTTGAATCACATTGATACAAATGATGTCACTATCATTAGGGTGCAGGTACATACTATGTACCATTAAATAATTGAGTTTTTTTGCCAACCACATTTAGAGAGTCTCCTCACCATCCACCTCATCTCCATCATCATCTTTAATGAAATTTATTAATGTAGTCCTTTCTAATTATTGGTTAACTTTAAATAATAACACAGGACCACAATATGGAGCAACCATGTAGTGGGGACAATGATGATCATGCATGCACTTCTTCCCAATAGGTAAACCTCTTTGTTATTGTACTACAAATTAGATAGAAGAAAAATGTTAAATAAAGTTTTTTATTATATTCTTTTCATCACTATTTCAGATTAATTCTAATAGTGTTAGTAATATTGTTGTCACAGATAGGTGGTTAGCAGAGAAAGGGAAAGGAACCCGCAGTCCCTGAAGAGGAGTCCTTTGACGAGGACCTAGTTGTTGATTTGGGTGCTTGTGATGAGCCAGCCTCTACAATTAAAAAATACCTCCACAAAATTGGAAAAAGATTGGCTGAATTGGCATCCATATTCCCTCCGACTCTTGAGTCACAAAAGAGGGCAACTAAACTGATGCACCTATCTCAAAATTACTGAGTAAGTATTAATGTAATTTTTAATTATAACAAAAGTTTAATAATAGTTTTTATGTTATAGTAGTCTTTTATGTCATTAAAAAATAAGTGGATGTGTTGCTTTTACAACTTTTTTTGCATAATTTTGATCCTCACGGCCATGATGAGGGTACTGCAGTTGGTTCAGGTAGATCACATGTTGGACTATATTTTTTTTTACTCTCTAACAATATTGTCCATGCTAATCACTGGTTTTATTATGCTCTAACAATATTATTCTTCAGCAAGTGTTAATGATCATTTACTATCACCGCCTCATACGATGGCAGGCTCAGATGTACTACGTCCTACAATGTCGGCAATACGTAGCATGGCCACAGATGTCATGGCACCACCTACTTGTACACAGATTTTATTTTCTCTATCATTCTATATATGTTTATTTCCCTTGAAGTCTTATTTCTTAGGGCCATTTCATAATCAATTCAATTTATGCAACAAGGGATGCAACACTTGATGGTGATTTTCCTGAATGTACTAGTATTGCTAGTACGGGAATGGTGAAGGATTGCATATTGCTTGTGAGCGAAGAAGAAGGATTTCTCTTGAAAATAGCAAAACTTCTAGGTACTTTAAAGATTGGACCTTTCTTTTACTATACAATCATATGTTAATTACACCTTGCATTCAATATGAGAAGCTTACATCTATTGTATTCTTATTTTATACTATTATATCCTTCGACTAATGATCCCATGATTATTTTGTAGGGACTAATATTTTTTATAGTAAACTTAATGATGAGTGTTTGCGGATATTCGGGCCCACCATCTGTACAGGGTGGAACATCATATCTAAACTAAAACCCCAATCCACTATTTTGATTTCATATCATTGCTAGGATAGTTATCATTACATCCATTTTTCAATCTAACACTGCTTTCTTTCTTAAAAGGTGGAAAACCCAAAATCAAAAGTTAAAGGATGATCTCGTAGAGAGTATGACAAATGTTTTTGGACCTCATGCATTTGAGAAGGGTAAGCTCCTTCAAAGAGCCAAGATATGTTTGAGGTATATTAGGGACCAGTATAGATGTACATTAACCAAAAACTCACATTATCAGCACCCCCCTTGCATTCCTGATTTAGAGTGGAAATCTCTTATTCTGGATGCGAATGAGAAAACTGAAGTAAAAAAAGGACAGAAGAAGGTATGTGATACTATTAAGAATATAATTGTGTACTAAATACTCTTCATATTTATATGAACTAACATATTTCAATCTCTTCATAGATTGCCTGACACATCAAAGGCAACAAAGGCAAGATTGCAAAAGCATGGGCAACACAAGCTAGGCTCTGGTGGTTATTTGAAACTTGCTGCACGAGTTGTAAGTGTTAATATTGTCAGAATTGAATGAGGAAAAATACAATCTATAGATGGCTTTTAACACTGAAAATAATTCTTTGATCTTTCAATATTTATTTATAATTTGAAATCTTTTTTTATTTTGATGAAACAATAAAATAAAATTTGACGATACCAAGCAAAAATGCAGGGCGCAAAGTTCAATGTAAGTCTCATAGAAGAGGACAAGAGAATTGGCTTCCAATAAGGCTATAAAGCCGTGGCAAAAAGAATAAGAAGTGCACAAGGTTCTATTGATGGATCTGTCGCGGTAAGTAAGCTAAATAGATGATATTTCAAATTTAATTATTTATCAATTAGTTTATTTGATGTTAAGTTCCAACATAAAGTGAGTAAATTTGTTTTAAGTAAGAAAACAATGATAACATGAATGCGTATGAAATTGAAATGCAGCCTGCTGATTCTTGCCGTACACAACCTGTGTGTGTTGATGACAATGAGGATGTGCATCATAGTAATACAAGTAAACATCTTAAATTGATTGGTGTAGTAATACAAATTTAATTGCAATTGGTGTTTGGATTAATTTAACAATTTGTATTACAGCTGTAGAGAGTGTAGAGGCCACTGTTAATGGGCATGTTGAGGTTGAGGCCAAGGCCAGACAAATTGACCTCGATGTTGATGATGTGACTAGATCAGGTAAAGAGCTATACGATTATGGCTTGTAAAGTACTAAAATACTTTAAAATGTTTTTAATATTTTTAATTATAAAAAAATGTTTTTAATTTAACCCTTTTATATGTTATTGCAGATGACCCCCCTTTGCATCAACAGAGAAATAGGTGTGCATTGAGATCTAATTAGAGGGTAGATGATCATCATGATGATATCGATACTCATCTTAACGATTACATCTTAAAAACTAGAAATGAAAAGAAAAAAAAGAAATGATTGTCATCTATGCACCTTAATTGATAATGAATGATTTTTATATGCCAATGAATTTAATTATGTGGTATTGAATATTCATAAATTTTATAATGTGTTAATGAATGTTATCATGTGATAATTAATGAATGTCATATTTTATTAATGTGTGAATGTTAATGAATGTTATCATGTGATAATTAATGAATGTTACATTTTATTAATGGATGAAATAATGAATGAATGTTAGATGTTAACGGGGAATTTAGAGTGATGTTAGGGGAGGGGGCCAAATGAGCTTCCACCTTCACATGGTTGGCCCTGTTTAGTATAAAATATAAAAATATTCTCAAAACAAAGTGAAGCTCAATAAGTTTGTTCCTTATATAGGGTCTCAAGTGTAGCTTTTATCCCACTCTCAACATTGCAAGGCTTCAAGTGGTGTTCTGATATTGGTTTCTCTATCTCCCACTAACATCTTGTCTTTCTCCTAAGAAATCTCACTGAGCTCTGATACATGGATGAGTAGAAGATGTCCCTTACAAGCTACACATATATAATATGGTAGATCTAGGGAACAAATATACTACAACATAGAATGAGTCAAATTGAATCTATAGTTTCTTCATTCACAATGAAAATTCAAATTACAAGCCATATTTTAGATTTAATATTCATATTCATCTTCATCATGATCATAGCCATCACGGTCAGCATTTGGTTCAACTTCATTTGAACCACACTCCATGTCGGGTACCATTATAAGGCATGGAGTGTGGTCATACCCATGTTACCATAATAATGCGTTAGCCTATAAAATTATGAATAAAATACCTCATGTATCATATTCATAATACTGCAGGTGCACCTGGGATTGGCCCAGGTACCCAAGTTCCTACCAAAGGAACCCAAGTCGAACCTAGAGGAGAACAAAAGTAGAACTGGAACCCAGCCTCAAACAAAGAACTAGATAACTTGGATTTTTTCTAATTCAAGTTTATTTCTGAATTCTTCTCCAATTCCAACCTGATTATTCCATATTTTATTTTCCAATTTTCCTTCTTCCTCACTCCAAATTATGTTATGTTGTTATTTCTTTTTACTAATTGTGCTATTTCAAGGATCACCACCCATGACTTGGTTAAGATGATGAATGTTGTCAATGCCTTTATTACCAAGGAATCACTACCCACCATTAATGAATATTAATGATCATTGTTTCCTAAGTGTAATCGATGTTTGTGTATGCTGATCACCCAAGTCTTTGGCTGTGATTTGCATGCTGTCAAGTTTGTCAGAAGTGGGGGTATGACATACTGGTTGGATTATAACATATTGACACTTACACCATGAAGAAGACAAATGATTAAATAGAAAGAGAGGACCAACTGAACCATCTTGTGGTCAGTCTATATCACATTGAGAAACAATGTCAAGACTCGAGAATCAAAACAATCAAGAGTTTCTTCAAGACCATGAATGATCAACAACATTCCATCAGAAAACAAAACACTAATCTATATTATCATTAAGCCATAAAATATGTCTTTAAAGTTTAGAAGCATCACAAAAACTTTCAAGAAACATAGTACTATCCAAAATGAATACCCTCCAAATGATTATGATTATGTTGATGTTGATGTCTATAATTTATGTCTAATGATTATGATGATGTTGATGTTGACGTCTATAATTTATTTCACTTACTGATGCTTGCCTAGATTGAATTTTGAATTGCCAGGTTAGAGAATGCTTTCAAAGTTCAGGGTTTGTTCTACATGATACTCTTAGTTACATCTCAAATGCAACTCAACATATTTTTGATGCTGGGCAACCCACTGCAGAAACTCATCCGCAGGTGAAATTTAATGCTGTGAATCTTGGCATTGTTAATGTTATTACTTTTCCTCATGTTTCATATTTGTGAAAATGTTTCTTGGCACTATCTTCTTTTTCAATTCCTATATTTGCAGCTTTTTAGATCATTAACTTAAGCATTACATGTCTTTGCTCAAAGTTTATTCTAACACTATATTATATCTTATTCTTATTACAATGTTCTTTGTTGTGGGGCAAGAGGTCAATCTTCATTGTCTTCATTGTGGGGGACAGTGAAGATTTCTCTAACAAATAGCAGGTCTTCTTTAGTATCTTATATAACATGCTAAATTGATAAAGGTGTTATGGGCATTTAATCTACAATTACTAATAGACTAAGCATATTATTACTATGCTTAATGTTCCATTTAAATGCATTTAACACAAAAAACAAATTTACAAAACTAAACCAATAGCATGTTTACAACAGAGATGTGTTGAGGAGTTTGCTCCTTGTTTAATGTTAACTGTTCCTGCACAATCCACTCATACAATAATGAAATTCTATGTGGAAGGGATGGTTGATAGTGTTCCTTGAGGGAAGGGGGATTGTGAAAGACTTGTTATCATTGTATTGTGCATTTCCAATATGTTTGGTTGCAGGGCAGACCTAGTTTTGAAGGGTCACTGGTTGAGGGGACAGTCAAGGTCCGGATGATTGGGCCATTGGAGGACCCTATTTCTTTGTATTAATTTCTATTCAAATTGGATGCATGTATTTCTTGTGAATTATCAGTTGCTATGTATCCTACAACTACATTCGTAAATCTGCATATACTTCTCTAGGGTTGTAAGCCACTTAGAGAGGAAAATAGAGAAACTAAATCAAAATCATTCTTTGTCCTATTTCCTTTTAACAAAGTCTCAACTATCAATGATACAATACATTTGATGCCCTAAGCTATCAATATAAATGATGCCTAGCTATAAGTTCACGGGCTGTCCATTTGGTAACCATAGTCAGCATTTCAAAAAAATGGATATCCAAACATTTGAAAACCAATGGCATGCTTACAACAAAGGTCTAATAGAACTCCCAACAATTCTTAAACATACTTTATCTGATATGATGAATTCTTAAACAATTAAGTTTGGAGTAAACATAGTTCTCACACATTTTTTTGTGTGGTACAAGGAAGATTTGGCTAGGTCAAGTCTTCCTTTGTGCTAGCAGTCTACAGAATTAGACCTTTATTAACAATTGATCATATCAAATAACTAGTATGTTTAAGAATTGTTGGGACTGGTCCTTTGGCATGTATTAAACATAATAGAATTTTCAGCATATTATTATCATTCTATTTCTTTGTTGTAAACATAACATCAGTTTAGTTTTGTAACTTTACTGTTGTATGAGTGGATTGTGCAGGAACAGTTAACATTAAACAAGGAGCAAAATCCTCAACACATCTTGGAAACCATTGAATTCAATAATAAATGAAACCCAACACCAACACTATTCCTTCCATTCACTTCTACCAAGAATAAAGCATTTAATCCATTCAACATTACATATAATCATTAGACAGTTACATTTCTTGACTGTGTAGAGGAACAGTCACGACAAAATGATCAAAACTACTTTCACCCTTGCACAAGCTATTCCAAACTTCAAGTAAAATGAGCAATATGCTATATCAAATCATTCATATTCATAGTAACCATTCAAAGGATCATTTTGTCAATGAACCCTCTGATTGTACCCCTGCGACAAAGAAAGGAAACTTAGTAAAACCAGTCTATGCTGCTGTTTGTGAGGGTACATTAATGATAAGTGCCTCTCAAACCTCTCCAAACATGTAAGATTGTCTTTAAATACTTTATTGATCTCTTCTAAACATTAACCAAATCAAACCTACATTTGAATCCACACACAATAACCCCAAAATGAAGGGTTTTGTATCCTTTAATGAATCTCAGTCACTGGTAATGCATGGACAGCCAAACCAGTAGTCTCCAAAGCATTCAATAAGTGACTGGATTGTATTTAATACACACCAAAGGACCAGTTGTATGAAATTGACAATCACATAGCATTTCACTATTGTATGAGTGGATTGTGCAAGAACAGTTAACATTAAACAAGGAGCAAACTCCTCAACACATCTTGGAAACCATTGAATTCAATAATAAATGAAACCTAACACCAACACTATTCCTTCCATTCACTTCTACCAAGAATAAAGCATTTAATCTATTCAACATTACATATAATCATTAGACAATTACATTTCCTGACTGTGTACTAGAGGAACAGTCACGACCAAATGATCCAAACATTTGAAAATAGTGAATCGATATCCTTGAGCACAAGCACCAATAACATCAAATAATGGAGATAAAGCATGGGCTAGGGCACGACACCAATAGAATGCAGTCATTTCAAAGAGCATTCATGATCAAATAAAATGCAATGCATTTGAAATTTGTGGTCGAATATGATGCCAGATGCTCAAAAGATGAAGAAATCACATACCTTCTCTCGTGCTTAGCTTTCGCTCCTCTATCCAATCGAAATAAAAATGATGAGGCCATTTCACTTCTTTTTTTCATAGCCAAATCTTCCTTGTACCACATGAAGAACGTGCCATTGGTTTAGTTTTGAAAATTTGTTTTTTGTGTAATTAGTAATTGGCAGATTAAATGCAGATAACACCTTTATCAGTTTAATTAGCATGTTATTATCATATCAGATAAAATATGTTTAAGAATTGTTGGGACTGGTCCTTTTGCGTGTATTAAACATAATAGAATTTTCAGCATATTATTATCAATCTATTTCTTTGTTCTAAACATGCCATTGGTTCAGTTTTGTAGATTTTTTTTGTGTTAAATTCTTTTTTCATGAGGAGGGGTCTTGTTCTGAGGAGATTGATGAAGATTGTGCACCTCAAAAACCAATTCATAAGGTACCAATCATGTTTCCTATTCGCTTATATTTTTGGATTGGTAAATCTCCTTATAAGTTTCATGTCCTTTCTTTTGATTACTATGGATGAGATATATATCTTACATTTAACATTCAACTTCTTTACATTTTAGAACATGTAGTGTGTTTTTTGAGGATTTTACCAAATCAACTTTTAACATAAATTGAAAACACCAAACTGATATCTTGCCCTTTCAACTTGACAAAATATTTGCATTTGACCAATAACTGCAAGAAACTGAATGATAAATCCACATAACTGTATCTTTGTAAAATAACTAGAACATCAAAAAGATGGCTAAGTGGCTGCCGCTATGATTTTTATCTACTAAATATGGGAAAAAAAGCACCAAAAAAAATCAAATAGAAAACATGATTGGTCATTTCAAAGAGCATTCATGATCAAATAAAATGCAATGCCTTCTCTCGCACTCGATCATCTTTCACCCACTCATTTTCTCCCACTCCTTTTCTCTACAATCGAAATAAAAATGATTTGGCTGTTTCAAAATAGTGAATTGATATCCTTGAGCACAAGCACCAATAACATCAACTATTTTGATCTGTGGGTACCCTAATATTGGCAAGAGTTCTTTTATTAATAAGATTACTCTACAAGCTTGAAGAAGCGATATATTTTGGCAAATGAAGAGTGGAAAGACGATGATATTCCTGAGATCATGGATGGACACAATGTTGTAGACAAATGGGAAGACATCTTTCTAGCCTGACCCTGGATCCTTTGACAATTGGGGTAGGATCCAGACCCAAGATAAAAAGATGTCTTCCTTTCTGTTGTGGAATTATCCCTTCTTTGGCCTCCACTCATTCCTCTTCTCAAAAATGGTTATCCAAAAACTTTGGATACTGTTTCTCATCCATGCACAAAATGTTCTAGTGATTGTATAAAATTACTTTAGGCCTCCAGTATTGATGAGATGTACAAGTGTAAAATGTTTTTGTGGGACTAGGATCAATTTGTGGAGTGTACATAAATGCAAGGTGGTGATTATTCTTGATGATTGACAAGTATAAGTCTTCCAGGCCTTACCTAGTAGCTAGGACTAAAGATAACACAGCTCAAGAGACCATCATAGGTTGTCTCTTTCTTCGGGCTATATTATTGAGAAAATGTTTTACCTTTCATTAGCTCATCAAATCCGGGGATTTGAAAGAATTTAATAGAATATTTTCATGACAATGCATATTATTTAAGTTGATGTTGCACAAATTTATCTACTTCGCGCACTTGTAGACTATGAGGACGATGATAAAGTAGCATCTCCTCCCATGGCCATGCTTCTTTATCACCGTCCTCCTAGTCTACAAGTGCGTGAAGTAGATAAATTCGTGCAACGTCAACTTAAATAATATACATTGTCATGAAAATATTCTATTAAATTTTTTCAAATCCCCAGATTTGATGAGCTAATGAAAGGTAAAACATTCTGTCAATAATATAGACTGAAGAAAGAGACAACCTATGATGGTCTCTTGAGCTGTGTTATCTTTAATGTGCATATTCGTCAATTTTTTTTGACACTTTATAATTCCTTTCGATGGAAGTGCTATACATCCAACATCACTTCCTGTCGGAATATAGGCCAACACGTCGCCTATCTGACAAATAAAATGTTGGAGAAAAATACTTTATGACAATTATTGCGACAGTAATGCTATACGTCCGATAGGGCAACCTATTGGAGATATACTGCCTTATCGTCGCTCTTCCGATAGTTAAAATGTCATAGATATGCAATTTTTGACAGACTGTTCCAATAATAATGCTATGTCACCAACGGGTTTATCTATCGAAATTTGGTTGCAGATCTGTCACTATTCCAATAGTTCTAATGTCAAAAAGGATATCTTTTCGACAGTTAGTTCCGACAGTGATTGTATATTTTTGATAGGTCTTTGTGTTGAAATTTTGATAGATGGACCATAGGAAATGCCATAACAAAGTTGTTATCATGTGCAAGTTTCTGACGTAATGGGGTGTTGGTAAACTGATGGAGGTCTCTTCCATCACAATTTCCAATGCAAAAATGGAGATGGACACGTGTCAAAATATCGACAAATGAGTGTTGCAAATCTGACAAATGGCCATTAGAATTTGACCTCAAATGTACTAGTGGTTGTTTCTCATGGATGGCTTCTCAGGGTACAATCAGATCAAAATAGCAAAGGAAGATCAACACAAAATGACATTCACCACACCATGGGGTACCTTATGCTACAATATGATGTCATTTAGGCTAAAGAACATAAGGGCCACCTATCAGCAAGCAATGACAGCCATCTTCCATGATATGATACACAAAAACCTAGAAGACTATGTGGATGATATCCTTGCAAAATCCAAGATACGATGTGAACACCTCGACATCCTTGAAAGTGTGTTTGATCATCTACATCATTATGGCCTAAAGCTAAATCCAAAGAAGTGTGTCTTTGGCATAACATTCGGCAAGCTGCTAGGCTTCATTGTATCACGACACAACATCAAGATTGACCCTAGAAAGGTCAAAGCCATAATGGAAATGCTTCCTCCCAAAACACTCAAGCAGCTCATAGTCTTACAAGGAAAACTGCAATCAGTGCATTGATTCATATCACAGCTGGCAGACAAGTGCCAACCTTTCATGCATCTACTTCACAAGGACACAAGCTTGAAATGGGATCTAATCTGTCAAAGAATCTTTGAGAAGCTAAAGGAATATCTAGCTAACTCTCCCATCCTTGTACCACTAATCTCAGGATGCCCTTTGATCCTATACATCTTTGTAAATACTACAACACTGGGGGCACTCTTAGCACAACATGATGACAACATCAAAGAGAGAGCCATCTATTATATCAGTCAAACTCTTGTCAGCTATGAGCTTAATTACTCACCAATGGAGAAAGCATGCCTCACAGTGGTCTTTGCCACTCAAAAGCTTTGGCATTACATGCTTAGCCACACCATCAAGCTCATCTCAAAGATGGACCCACTTAAGTATCTTCTATCAAGGACAACATTAACAGGCCGTATGGAAAAGTGGGTCATGTTGCTAAGCGAGTTTGATATCCAGTACATAGATAGAAAAGAAATCAAAGGGTAAGTCATTGTCGATCAACTAGCTGAAGCACCTCTGGTAGATGCATATCCACTAATCATGGAATTTCTTGATGAACATCTATGCATGATCGAAGAACAACCAATATGGAATATATGCTTTGATGACTCCTACATATCACATGGATCAGGGGAAGGAATCCTATTTTCCACTCCTCAAGGTGACTATATCCCTAAATCATTCAAATTAGGATTCTCTTACACCAACAACATTGCAGAGTACGAGGCACTCATCTCAGGCCTCAAAATAGCTATCCAGTGGAACATAACAGAACTACAAGTCTTTGGAGTTTCATAGTTGATAATCAAGCAAGTCTTAGATGAATTCCAAATGAAGGATGACAAGATTCTACCCTACAAGGAATTGATGGATAGATTAAAAGAGCACTTCCTGAGTCTATAGTTCACACAGATACCAAGGCTACAGAACAAAGTGGTTGATGTAATGGTAACCATTGGATCCTTATTGGAAATCCCTTACAAATCTTCACAATATGAATCATTAGTCGAGTAGATACACACACCTTCTTATGAGAATGTCAATTCACAAATGGTGTGCATCTTGGTTGGTCCTCCATCCCCATAGTACCACAACATTCATGCATATCTTTAAAATGGTATCATATCTCCCCATCTCACAAATACCCAACACCAAAACCTAATTCACAGATCTTCCTACTACACTCTTGTAGCCAACACCCTTTATTGTCACAGATATCACAACATCCTTTCTATGTGTTTAGATTCAAATGAGGTCATCTTGGCTTTACAAGAGGTTCACACTGGAATTTGTGGTGCCTGCACGAGTGGCATGGTCCTAGAAGAGTAGTTTCTTAGAGTCGGGTATTATTGGCTAACAATGGAGCATGGTGCATGTGAGTTTGTCAAGAAATGCTTACCATGTCAGCAACATGCCAATCTAATTCATGCGCCAACTCAAGACTTGCTGCCCCATTGCACCACCATGGCCATTTTCATGTTGGGGCTTTGACCCCGTTGGCTTAATCACTCCCCTTTCCTTAGATGGACACAAATATATTATAACATCCACATAATACTTTACAAAGTGGGTTGAAGCAATTCCACTCTTCCTCACTACTGGCATTTAGATATCCAAGTTCATCCTATACCATATCATATCCCACTTTGGCATCCCATCCACCATCTTCACAGATCATGGCACACCTTTTGAAAACTAGCACATGGATGATCTATGTGCCAGACTCCACATCCATCATCATTTCTCCATCTCATACTTCCCTCAAGGAAACAACCAAGCTGAGGCAACCAACAAAACCATCCTCAAAATTCTCAAGAAGGTTTTTAATGATTATGGTTGTGACTAGCACCTCCAAATAAATCCTGCCCTATGGGCTTATCGTACTTCTTATCACACTCCCATAGGTACCACCCCATATTCCCTTGTATATATGGTGTCGAAGCCATTATACCCATTGAGGTTGAGCTCCCTTCATTGCATGTATCCATGAGAAACTATACCACAAATACAGACTATCGCATGGCATGCCTCACACAGCTTGATCTATTAGATGAAAAGAGGCAGCAAGCATATGATCACCTAGTTGCATACTAGAATCGACTCAAATGGAGCTATAACAAGGTCTATCCAAGACAATTCCAAGTGGGTGACATGGTCCTCAAAGAAAATAAAAAAGTGATATTCGAACCTACTTGGTTGGGTCCTTATGTTGTCACAACATGCTTTGGCTCCAGAGCCTATCAGCTATCAACACCATAAGGTGAGCCCTTGAATGATCCTATCAACATCATACATTTGAAGAGGTTCAATGCTTGAACCAGATCTTATAAATCCAAAAGATCCATAAAAAAACATCAAAAAAAGTAAAAAAGTAAAGAAAAATAATCATCCAATGGTGAAAACTTGGTAATTCAAGTGCCTCAGACAAGTATGTTGGCAAAAACCTAGAAACATGCACCATACATAATGGACTGGGTCATTATTTATCAAACTCCCATCCCCCACCCATCTTAATTCCAAATTCTAGTCCTCTTTATCCAATCCACATCCCCACCACTAGTGCATCCATCCCAAGGTGTTCTATCCTCAAGCCTATCCAATGCAACAATCAAGTTCCTATCCCCAATCTTGAGCTTCCTGTATATATCTAGTATAGCAAGATCTTCCTATCCCAATCCCTAGGCTTCTGTAAATATCCATTGTACATATATCCCCGTCTATTGTACATATCATCGCATCATGTTATACATATCCTTATCAGTCCTGTAGCAGCTTGGATCATATAACTTATCTTACCCAACCTTGTACTTCAGCAACATCTTTTGTCGACTATCTTTGATCACCATGATTATCCTTGACTCATAATTTTTCCAATAATAGCACACCATTCTCCTCATCGAATGGGTCCTTGCAGGATGTATCCTTCCTCATGTCTAACCTAATCTTCCATCTATTTAGGATGTATCCTTCCTCACATTCTAACCTATCTCCCCCCATCACTCAAATCAATCCTTCTCCTTGGCAAAGGACATTTTGTGGATTTATCATTTTGATCTTGGATTTTGTCATTTGGATCTTGTTTATCTTTTACAGCTTCTTGTTGTTCCTCTCCTCAAAGTCACCACGATCCTTTATATCATGGTGTGCTACGAATAAGGGCAATCTGGGGCACAGTCTTTTGATCTTTTGCTTCTACTTGTGATTCATTCGTATATAACCCTTGCACATTTCACATGTGATATTCTGGATTACATGGTGCACTTGGGAAATGTCATTTGTTTGTGGTTTCTCCAACATCATTTCTACCATGCCTCCTCTTGGGTTCATGAGTGATGTTGGGGTAACCCTTGCGTGTCTTTTTGCGTCAGTCCTATGCAACATTGGTGACAAGGCCTTGTGTTCCTAGTAACCTTGGTAGGTCTCTACTATTGCTATATCAAACTAGGTTGTACTCTCCACATTTACACAAGGAGCTCCCCAAATCCCACTCATCCTGCATCATATAGATTAATCTTGCATCTTTCATCCTTCATATAGCTTCATCCTGCATCCTGGATCTCATCATCATCTTGTAGTCATCCATCTTTGCTCTTGGAAGGACATTTGTTTATCCCCTCTTCCCATATTTCTTCATCCTTTCCCTTCTATGTTCTTTTCAAGAAAATTCCACAATGTTTCCTCTTTGCATTATTTTCTCGAGGGGGCACAACCCCTTATCTTTTAAATTCTAGCATGGGACATCTTATTTTCTTATCTTTGACGTCACGCCACTTGCGACATCACATCAAAGAGGGGCAAAATGTAGACATCTAAAATCCCTTTGCCAAATAAAAATATTTTATTTTGCAGAAACTCCTGATGACATCATCATTAATTAATTAATTAGTTTGTATTGTCATTATCCCTTCTCCTATTTTAATTAAAGGCATTTAATTAAGAAACCCTAGCCAAAAATATTTAAATCAAATTTAAATGGTTTTCCCTCTAATTTATTAATTAATATTTAATAAATTATGTCACAATCCTTAAATAAATTAAATATTTATTTAAACCCTAAAACCCTAGAAACTTCTAGAAAACCCTAAACCTATCTATCCTTTCCTAATCCTATCCTAACCTTCTTAGAGGGTGATTCCTAACCCTCTTAGTCTAAAACCCTCATCCTTTGACTTATGGTCAACCCCCTCATTAATGAGCCTTACAGACTCATTAATGGCCCCTTACAAGTTCATTAATGGCTCTTACAACCTCTTAATGAAGCCTATGTCTCCTCTTCCACCATTTTTACCTAAGAACACTTCCCTAGTATTGCTCACACATGTGTGAGCAACCCTTAACCCTCATCCCCTTGACCATACCTCTAACCATACCCAAAACTCTACCCCAAACCCTGACTCTGACCCTAACTCCCCTTTTTAACCCAATCTCTTCCTCAAATCCTATAAATGCTCTTCATTCCAAGAGAAAACCACCAATTCACCTATTTCATACTAAGTAGTGTTATCATTCTAATTTACATCTAGACTTAGCTTAAATTCTAATTTTGTTAGATTTAACTCATTTCTAAGCTTACTAACTCACATCCTATCTTAGTTTAATGGATTAACCTAGAATATTTCATTTCTTTTCATATCATTTTCATCATATCACATCTATCATTTGGTTAAAATCAATCTAGCATAAGCATTTGTAGCTCAGTTCTTCATTTTAGCTTCATTTGGATCCTTGGGGTTCTAGGGGCAAATTAGATTCACCATACCTGATTCTGTACCACTATGGGGTATCCTTGGTCCCTAAATGATCATAAACCTTCCTATTTGCATTGGGGACATGCTCCTAGTGTTTTGAGAGCACACCCACATCCCTAATCCGAGAGCAAATCAAACAGTGACATGGTGCTCCCGTTTAAGCTCTATCTGAGGTATCATGCAAATAGATTTACTATATATTTAGTATATGTTGTTAGGACTAATGTTTGAATGTCTACACATGTTAGGTTTGCACTGATCACAATTTGAATACAACACTATTGGCCCTAATATTCACTTATATCTTAAATAACTTTATATTAAGATTATTTTTTATGCATTACAAATATCATTACTTTTTGAACAATGTATGATAGAAAATGCATTATCTTCTTATTATAATGAAAAACAAACAACATATATAATATTGATCTCTTATTTATTATAATAATAGTTATAGTACATTAAAATAGTTTTGCAATACCGTTAACTACAAGAACAAATTTGTACCAATGTTAATAAAATATTAGAATGATACAATGTGGTTAGAGTTGACACCCAATGAAACTCAAATACAAACTACACTTAAGCTCACCCTTTTAAATCACTAGGTTTTCCATCGTAGGATTCTTGCATTCCTACATAACTACTCAGAGTACATTTTGAATAGAAATTTATTAAGTGTAGATAATAATCTAGTTGAATTATTTTTCCCTTTTATTCCTTCCATGAGTAAAACAAGTTGGCTACCATGTAACTTGCAACTCAAATTTGAGTAGTAATCATGGGTGGAAAAGGATTGACTAATAAATGACAATGGGAAAAATTGACTAGTATAAATAATGCAAAATATGCTATGAATCCAAGAGGAAAATAAACATAAGAATAAGTATTGGGGATTAGAGATCAAGAATAACATAAGACCTAACTAAAGGATAAGATTTGGGAGTTGAGAAATGTGCATGACATGATGGAGAAGTATAAAAAATTACAATAATGAGACAAGGATAAATAAATAAAAGGCATGACATAATGGAGAAGTGTGAGACTGTAACATGAAAAGGGGAAGAATGGAGTTAGAAGACATGACATACTTAAGAAGGGAATATGAATAGCAGATGAAAATGAGGAAGACACAAGTACAAACCTAATATCTACAAACTTATATTTACTAGAAAGGGGACATGTAATGTAGTTAAAGATCATACACCACTAACGCCTCTTAAAACTACTTTGCTACTAATTATGTGTATATTGATGTTGTTCTTCATCAAGTGAATGCATTGGTGATAATTGGGCTTCTTTAGCCTTTACATATTTTATATAGGCAAATTTAATGTTGATCTCATACGGTTTGACATCCCTAGATTGCATATTCTATGTCTACATGCTTTTGGTAAAACCAATGTAATTTCTTCCACTAAACCTTCTTCTACTTATCGACATGTAATTGTACTATAGATTTTGACTATACTAGTGATGAAGATCCTCATTTTAGTAAATTAGACAATTGTTATGTCTTAGTATTCAAAATTATTTTTAAACATAGATATAATAGATATTGTTTTGGGAGCATGGAATAAGGAATTATAGTTCATGAGGAACCTACACTGCACACTTCTACAATCAATTTAATGTACCAACTTGCCAATCGAACCCCTCTTGCCAATATTTTTTAGATGTATATAAGGTTTCATCTTCAAAAATACCTATTTTTTAAAATCCTAATTTAGATTTTGCACTCCCATATTTTGATCCATCTTCTTTGGTTTTTTTCTCTACTATATAAGCCTTTATCTAAATTAATGGGGGTATATATCAATACTCCTATTTTCCATCATGATTAGGAATTTTTTTTTCACCTTAAATTCCCCAAGCTTACTTTAGTAAATTAGTTATGCTTATGCTTACTTTTGACCAATTTCTTTCATGTGAACTTCATAATGATATTCCTACTATTTTTTCCACTTGGGATGAAATCTCTCTTATATTTGGTGATACTAATACTAATTCCATGGATTCTATTGATTCTCATAATATTTTTAAATTGAGTTATTTCTTCTAAAGAATACTTATTGCATTCTAAACTCTTGGAGAATGTTCTTGATATGTTTGCTTAGATATATGAGGATATTCTTGAATAGCTAATAAAGTTACAATTCAAAACATTGTGTATAAATTATAATTTCGAATATAGAAAAATTAAAAAAATAATGTGTAGTTTGTATTTTCTATACAAATGCTTTGTCATTAGTTGATTCATTCTAAAATCCATGCCATAGAATTTTATCCCCTTAAAAATATTTCTAAATATTATTCATCATATTATCTTGCTAAGTGGGTTATTATTCATACCAAATTCAACTTAAATTTCATTTCTTAAAAATAATGAAAGTACAATCTTTGGTTAATACCTTACTATATGCACTTTCTCTTAAATTTATTTTCCTACTCTTGAGACTTTTCTAAGTGAGCCTATCCTCAAAATCAACATAGATCATCCATGCCATGAAAGATGCATTTTAATGGTTCAAAGTGAAATACTAGCTTAGGAGTGGATGTGTTATTGATTCCTCATTCTAAATAACCTAAAGTATGGTAGGAAAATGAGAAATCATAAACATTGCATGCAAAGGTTAACCACAAGAATCCTTAAAAGCGTACAAAATGAAATCCTAACCTAACCTAGCCATCCAAGCAATTTAAATAAAGTTATCTAAACATGAAAACATAAAACTAAAAGAACTCCCTCAATTGGAATTCAATGTCCTTTCTTTCTACTCAAGATCTTGATGTGTTGCTCCCATTATGACAAAATGCACCTATAAATCAAAGAAAGGAATTGACAATAATGAGAAGATTTGAAAGATTGTGGTTCGAGAAATGAGAGAAAATGAGCTCATTTATAGGATTTCAAATGAGAACTCCAAATTGGAAAATGGATGTAGAAATAGGAATTTTTCAAAATTGTGACAAAATATGAAAAATTGAGCCACAATTTGGAATGCACAAATTAAGGAGAAACTAGAAAGCCAAATTAGTGAGAAAAAGGGAAGGGAAGGTGGAGGCTAAATTATAGGAGGTGAATGGTCAATTAGGGGAAATGGAGGCAAATTAGTAAGATGAGGGATTATTTGAATTTCAAATTTTAATAATTCCCACATTTGAAATTGGGACAATTAATTAATTGGGGATAAACACAAAGGGGGATAATTAAATTATATTAATCTATCAAGACATAGGACTTAGGGATAGGGGATAAATTATTGATTATTTACCCCTAGAAGGATGATTATTCAATTAGCAAAGATGAAATTAACATGATTGGACATGGTCAAAAGGTCAAATCGATTAGGTTATAATGCAAATTATAGACAAATATTAGTAATTAATTAAATAATTTTCAATGTTTAATTAATGAGGAATGGCACAATATCAGTGAATGATAAATATCAAACACACAATATAGAGGACATGTTAAAAAAGGGGGGCCATAGGAACTGACCATTTTTAGTCTCTACATTTTTCCCCTAATTGAGATAAAGTGATTATAAGCATTATTTCAAAGAAAAATTAAAATATCATGCCCTGGTGGAGTGATAGAATGGAGGTAGGATGCCCCCTAGAAAAATTGGGCAGAAATTGACAAGAGGACAATTTTTTGAAAATGATTGCTAGGACTGACAAAATAATGTTAGAAGAAATAGAAATTAGATGGAAAATAGTTAGTAACGATGAAACTTGCTTTCATAAGTGCACTTTATCTTTGGAGAGCTTTATTTAATATGGAAAATGGATGTGTTGCATGATGAAATAGGAAGTCAGAGCAATAATGCAATCCCTTTGCATAAAAACAAACACATTACAGAAAAGGAATGCTTTCGTGCATCTTGAAGCATTTGATTTACTTTCTCTAGAACTTCATGAAAAATACCCAGCAAACAGAAGAAAAAATAAACAAAAATAAATGACTTTGAACATCTCGGCTACTCTCATCACTCAGTGATATCCTTGAGTAGTATAGGAACATGACCAAAGATAAATCAATAAAAGATAAGACTTATTGAACCAAGCAAGTCAACAACCATTCTGATCCCATTGTCAAAGTTGATAGTTTGGTTGATGACGATGATGTCTAGTTTCAAGAATGAAGTACCTTGTCTAAGACATACCATCTAGTTTTGAGTATACCGCACCCTATATAAGACAAATGATAGGCTGATAAAGGATTATTTGATAATGTTGATTGAATGATTGTTAACGTGATTGGATAGATTGTCTGTTGATGTGTGATTTGTTAAGCAGAACGTTTGACAAGTCTTCTAATTGTGTTTGGTTAAATGTTTGTCTTGTAATAGGGGACAATTTATTGATGAAATGAAAATAGCTATGTACATGTTTTTTGTTTTGGATTTTGATGATTTTCTAATTTTTAGGATTTTGAAATATTTCAGATTTTTTGTGCTTTTTTAGGATGTTTTTATGATTTTTGGGATTTTTCTTGGACTTTTTATGATTTTATTGGTTATTTTCAAGATCATATTTGATTTTTAGGGATTTTTTGAAGACCGTATTTAATTTTTATTGAATTTTTTCAAGATCATATTTGATTTTTATGGATTCTTTTAGGACATTATATAATTTTTAATTTTTTTTTAGAACATTATTGATGATTATGAAAGATGGATTGAATTGCCCCTAGTGTCTAGCAAGGCAAGGACATTATGGGTTGATGGATGGAATGGTAGATGGATGAAGCAAAAGGTTTCTTAGTATGTCTTGAATCTATTTGGATGCCAAGGATTATTCAGGCAATGAGATAATATAGTTATCTAAGCTAAGGGAATGACAAGATAGGGTAATGATACTTTTTGTACTGGATGGTATGTGATGCACATGAATGGACATGTTAAGAGATGTTTTTTGAAAGCATGTTTTGTATTTTATGTCCTTATTTTATATCAAGATCAAGGGATGAATTTGGATAAGACAATGATAGGATATGTATAGAATAAGCAAGATCAAGGATGGACAAGGGGAAGGAATATGGATTAAAGGTTGTGATAAGATAGGTAATATGGACCAAAAGTTGTGATAATATAGGCAATATGGATCAAAGGTTGTGATAATCTAGATAATATAGACCAAAGAGATGTGGAAAATGTAAAGTAGATAGGACATGTGATGCTTCTAGGGAAATCCCTAGCCTTGTCAAGATCAAAGTTGGGAAAAAGGGAATGTGGATGTCCATAGGATAAGGTATATGATGGACATAGGATAATGGAATAAATGATAGGGATAATGGATATGAAAACATGGATGAAATATATATCTCTAAGTATGAAATGCAATAATCTCATAGATTACGCATGATGCATGTTTACCAGGTTTTCATCATGGTACTTGTCCAAAGCGCATGTTTGCCAAGGTTTCATCAAAGAAATTTTTTATTTTATAATTTTATAATTTTTTACTTTTTTGACATTTTAGGAAGATAATGGATTCATAATAAGCTCAATGGAGGAATTACTCATGAAAATTTCTCTTTGGATTGTGCTCTTAAAAGTTATGTAATAATGGACCATAGCTATTGATGGTATGCTTAAAGACATTGGTAGGATAATGAAAAAGGGAGATAACATGGGTGATTGTATGAAATGGGATAAGGATTTAGGAAAAGGATTTGATAGGATGGATAAAGGGTTGGAAAATAGGTGTTGGATAATGAAGGGATTGTGATAGGACTCTCTTTTGAGTGGATGAAAATGCAGGAAAGAACAACATTGGCACACACCTTGAGGGGCGATGGAGTGATGGAGGAAAAGAAGATTTTGGATTTGATGAATGAATGGATATAGAATTTAGGACATAAGGACCCAAAATGGATTTGGAAGGTTGAAGGTATTTAGATGGAGGCATAACAATCTTGAATGCCAACTTTGATTTTTATTTAGGACTTTGTGCTTTAAAGAGTCATCTCATAATCCACATAGATTTTGATTTTTCATTCTTTTATGGGTCCTGATAATGCATTGCTTCTACAAGGGATTTAGGAACCCATATGGCTTTTGAATTTTATTTTTTCTTAATTGGCCTTTATGTCCTTTTGGATATTTCTGCTACTTTTTGGATCTTTGTTTATCCATGTCAATTAGATTGGACATGTTGATCCTTGACTACATGTGGATTACTTGACTTGTGGACATTGTGTTTGGCATCCAAATTGCTTTGAAAAGGAATTGGATCCATGATTGGATAGGAATGATATGGGGGCCTTTTGGATGGGTGGAATGTATTCAAAGATGCGTGCCTATTTTTATCTTGATTTAAGAAAGGATAAGTGGATTGTGAACTACTGGATGGAGAAATATATGAACCTAAGATGGATAAAAGGGATGAAAGGGAAAGTATATGTTTGGATTTGAATTTAGCATGGATACAAATGTCTTTAGAATGGTATTTTTAATTGATGCCATAACCATTAAGATTCACTTTGATATGGAAGGGATTTAATATTTTTTGTTCATGGAGGCTCGCCCCTTTGAACTGACAATGATTTTGACCACTAGGATACTTTCTACAAGATGCAATTCTATTTTGAGGTGGATAAGATTTGGAAGAAACATAGGATCATGAAGTGGATTGGATTGAAAGTGGAGGAACACTTTTGACATGTATGGGGTTGATGAAAAAATTTCACAAATGTATTGGCATCATGAGGGGGATTAGGAGGAATAGTGGGATCCTACAGTGGAATAGAAGTAATGACATGATCATTTAGCAGGATAGGATCTTTTGGAGGATATGGGTGATTAGAACATGGAGATGAAGAGATGGAAGGATCATGAGGAGGATCTAAAAGGATTGTAGAATATTTTAATGGATATGAAGGTGAATGGATACTTGAGATTGAATTGGAAAGGGATCATGAGATTGCATTTTAAGGGTTTTTTTCACTTGACCTTGGATGGAATCATCAGGCAAAATAGAAGGGATGTCGTGATCTTTCTTAGGAAATGAAAGGTCAGTGGGACTTGGATGGATGATTTGTTCTTGATATGGAAGGGAATTATCTTAAATAGGAGGGATATGGATGGTGTGATCATTAGGAAATAAGAGATCTTGGTCATCAATTGGATAAGATTGATTATTATTGGTATCTTGATCTTGATTTGTTTCAAAACTCATTTATTCATAATTTGGATCATCCTCTTGACATGGGATATGACTTAGAATATGCATGGGGAATTATATGAAGGATTCAATGTTTTGACATGAAGGAGATGGACTTTGGACTGGGCTCTCTAAAATGGGATTGCTTGAAAATGGAGTACATGATGGCATTGACTCTAAGATTTATGAATCATGCATGGAATTTGTATCGAAAATGAATTACCTTGGATTTATTATATGGATAGTCCTTGGGGGTAAAAATAATGGAGATGGTGTAAATTGCTCTTGTGAAGCTTTAGGGGATGAAGGAATTATGGGAGACATGGATGCTACTTGAGGGATAATTTATTGATGGGAGGAAAATGTTTCATTGATGTGATATCTTTGGAATGAGACATTTCTAGACATGGGTAAGTGGTTCTAATTATGCTCCTCAATAATTTCATGTGTATAAACTAGTTTTTGAAGAAAACTCTTGAAAGATTTAGACTGGGATTTTTGTTGCTTGTGTAATCTTGTTTGTGATACCACATTAACATTTGCATGATGCAAAGTATTTTTTTATTGAACATGTGGTATAGTAGGTTTCTCATTGATTATGCTTGATTGACATCCGAAGGATGGTATTTTTTAACTTGTGTTTGTTTGTGAAACCCTTAGTGGGGGATTTGAGGAAATAAGAGGATACTCATTGACATGTGATGTGATATAAGGCTTGGTAGGGTTTGAATTTTCTGTATAATTGGAACAAGGGGTTGTGACACTCAACTAAATTGGAATGAAGATAGGTTAAAAATTGGGTCATGGCCTTAGTTGAATTATGTTATGCTCTGGTTGAAAGGTTTGATTAGGGACTTGGTTGAATGAAGCCTGATTTGGGAGTTGATTAAATAAAGTTTTCTCTTGGACATGATTGAATTGGATTTGACTTGAGATTTTTTTGAATTATGATTGACTTTGGACTCAATTAAATTATATTTGATTAAAGTATGTGTTTTTTGTCTGAAATTGGTTTGTCTCATTTATTTGTGAAATAAGATTCAACATGTCTAATTTTAAAATGAGACATGTATGTTAACTTGTGCAATGTTTCCATTTGGTCCTCAAAGTATTTTGGATATCTCAATTCTACTCTTTTTAATCTTTTTCACTTTTTGGTTCAAAATCTTTGTCTCTTGATCCAATCTTTCCTTTGGTGATGGAGAAATAGGGATGACATTTGTTTGGACATTTTAAGGTTGTTCCAAATCTTGGGACATGCATAAATTAGATTGACATGATTAGTTGTTTGACTGCAATGGAATAGTCCCATGAGAGTAGGAAGGTTGATGTTGGGGTGATGCTCTTTCCATTGGAAGGTCACCATCTCTATGATACCAATAATGCCAAGTCATCATGTTTGTTTTGGACTTTGATCAAGGGTTAATGTTTGGTGATGAAATTGAATCAACGCTTCAACTTTGTTGTCTTGTAAAACTTTAGAATCTTGTTTCAACCATGAAAACTATGACTCTAAGAGATGAAGGAAAAATGCAACTAAAAGGTGCTAAAATGCAACCTATATTTTTGGTATTTTTGGGGACTTAGCAATGCAAACTTAAGGATGAAAATGCAACCGATGTTTTTGGACTTTGTGACTTTGGAAAATTTAACTTAGGGATAATGATGCAAGGAATGAAATGCAAACTTTTTTTTTTGGATTGTTGGAAATGCACTTAGGGATTACTATGCAAAGGATGCAAACTAAGGATTATGAAATGCAAGCTATGTTTTTGGGTTTTGGGATTTTTCAATACAATTTAAGGATGATAATTCAATGGATGCAAACTAAGGACTATGAAATGAAAATGATCTTTTTAGAATTTCAGACTTTGAAAATCTTGAAAAATGCAAGCTTGAAGGTATATAAACCTAGGATGTTGAAATGAGGTCAAGACCTTAAAGGTTCAAATGACAAGTTAAAATACAAAGGACCAAGCCAAAGACATTGACAAGATTAGGTATTGACTTAATGATGACAAAATAATAGGGTTATGAGAAGGTCAAATTCTCATTCAATAACACAAGGTGTAGCCCTAAAACTTGAAATTTTGGGATTTGCAAAATCTTGTTTAGGTTCTAATTGAAAAATGAGGATGCTAATACAAGTAAAATAAAATTATGATAAGGATAATGCAAATATAATAAGGACTAATTATAAGGCCCAAAGTTTTATAATGAGGACTAATGTGCGATTATATGGGGGACAAGTACAATGATAAGGGCAATGAATGATTGTAATGAAAATGAAAATATGACCTAAAATCTAAGGTAATTTTTTTAATGAAATGACGAAGGTAATTATAAGGAATATGCAATGAAAATTAGGGCTAATGCAAGGACCAACCTAAAGTTGAAACAATGTTCCAAGTTTTTTGCAAGGTTTTGAAGAACTATTTCTAAAATATTTGATCAAGATGAATAATGTTTTGAAATGCTTTTAGGATTTTAGTAAGGTGTTTGAATTACATAATTTATTAACACTCACAAAAGATACATAAAGAAAATGGTTATTTTTTACTTTGAAAAAAACACTTTACAACCTAGGCTGGAAAATATACTACTTGTTGAACCCCCTCTTAGATTTCTCCATATACCTCAGACAAAGGAAACAAGTAGAGATTATATTGTCATTGGATCCCCTCCAAAACATGGGAATCACCATAATATCCTACCCCAAGGGTTTGAAAACCTTGAGGATTTTATGTCTCATAGTGAAGGGTACATGTGACGCATCTTAGTCAGTCTCTAACCTTTTGCACCAACAAGTATATAAGGTTTTTGGCTTTCTAAAACAATGGCTTGCAGTAAGGGAATCTAGTTTAGGGGATGCAATGATAAAATCTTGTAGGAGGTATCTCATTCCTTAGAACAAGGGTGCTATGCATCTCAAGGATATTGGAAGAGAGCTATCACACACGATGTCTTGTTGATTGAACATTTCAGTCACAATTACATTTTTATATAGTGATTCAGAAGAGCTTTGCATAAGCTTGTTATCACTTGGTTCGTTCCCTCTCACTAGCCATACTAAGGCAACTTGGGAGGAATTCCCTCTAATGTAAAAAAGAAAAATTGAGCATCGTTATCACTTTTCTCTTACACCCAAGTTGTTACAAAGTGCAAGGGGAGATAATACTTTCCATAGAATTAGGTCCACCCTACAACGTACAAGTGCACCAAACACACCAAGAAGAGCTCATTGACCTTTTAGTTATGAAGTGTGCTCTAATATAATAAAAATAAATAAATAAAGTTTTGACAAGAATACAAGGTCTTCACCACACATCCTGCAACAAACTCATTAGTACTTTGGAATATAGATCAACATCCCACAATTTCCACAACACTACATAATTGATCAGTAACATGATTGTTGGAAATATTCAAGACTAGCCAAGTTACTGAGAGGGGAGGGGTGAATCAGTAACTTCAAAACTTTTATATCAATTTCAGAGCTTAACCATATTCCAAATAACATTTAGATCAATAAGCTAACTGCATGCATGAAAAACTAAAAGAATAAAACATTCATAACACTTTGAACACATAGATTTGGTGACCCAGAAACCTTCCAAATAGAAAGTAAAATTGGGGTGGGGATGATACCCACAAAACTTCAATATTGTAGTATAAAGTTGGCCAATTAAGGCTTACAATGATCACTTCTGATGATCTACCCTGTTAGGAGCAATAAGGATTGCTAGGTCCACCTTGTTAGAGGATTTACAAACATACAATGAAGTATGCACTTGGTTAAGAGATTTTACAAAAGACTGTTAAGTCTACCTTGTTAAAGGATTTAATGCTGATTCACTTGTTAGGATGAAACAATAGATCTCTCACTTGCAACTGTACTTGCTGATTGAGATTCTTTGATGTACTGATCACATTCTATGATAGATATATCTCTACTACTCCTTATATTGTTGTAGCCCTTTGTAATTCACTTATCTCTGCCTTTCTTGCATCTTCACATATGCACATATTCTTTTCATTACACACTTCTCACTTTTACACTTACACACCTTGGATATGATATAAAAAATTATTTATATATCAATCCAAAACAATTGCAAAATAATTACAAAGTCAGCTCTTAAACAAGCTAACACAAATATTACTAAGTTGGCCCAAATATAGTTACTCGGTTACTGCAAAATAACTCGGTGACTTTTTGATACTCAGCGTCCATTGCGTTACTCAGCATCATCATGCTCTCGGTAGAAGTGGAGGCTCGGTCCATACTAACCACTTGGTTGTATTTTTTAACTTGATATATACTGGAGGCTCGGTAGATATAGTGTCACTCGGTAGAAACTAAATTCCCTATTTACTGTGTTGGCACTCGGTAAACACTACTCATCTCATTACTCGGTTAACACTGCGAAGCTCGGTAAGCACACAAAGTCTGAATAAGTGTTGTCACTAATGACAAACATAAATTAATGCCAACAATCTCCCCCTTTGGCATTAGTGACAAAAACACTTATTGCCCAAAACTTATATGCACAATCATGCTGATACTAGTTTTTGATTTTTCAAAATTTATCTTTGACAATCTGCTATACATACATTTCATGACTCCCCCATATAGTATACATATATAAAAATTTCACCTCATACTCATATTTCCTATTTCTCTCATATACTTTCTCCCCCTTTCATATCTCTCATCTCTTTCCATATATCTCCCCCTATCTTATATACTTTCTCCCCCTTTTTGACAATAATGCCAAAGGTGTATATACAAATATTTTACATAGAGATACCAAAATGTGAGAGAAAATCAAAATGTACCTTACTTATTAATGCCAGAGTTCTATCCCAATTCTCTTGCAGAATCTTGCATGTATGGAGTGCAACTTGGACTTCTGCAGAGAGTTCAATTATATGATCTGCAATTGAAAACTGATTGTCAAGGATCAATGTTTTTGAGTGAGCAATGTGCTTCTGCATTGTATCCATGATGGGAAGGATCATATTCTGAATATCTAACAATGTTGTCCTGATCCTTGCATCCTCTTTCAGTAACTCTAACTGCTTATCAGATAGGAATCTGATTGTCATATGATGTGCAGAGCTTGAACTAGGTTCAAGTTGCAACTTTTGTGCACTGACCTTCAGATCCTCATCAATCTTATTTATTTTTTCCTTAATCTCCTTTGAGAACTCAGCAACATTACATACCTTGACAAAAAATGATGTTACCTTGGAATAGGAGGACTCAATGTTAGTCAAAACTGAAGATAACTCTGCCTGATTGATAACTATTTGCTGAGCAATACACTCAAGCACTTTATTATCAAACTTCTTCTCAGCCTTCTCAAGCAACTTATCTAATCCAAAAGAATCCTCATTGAACTTGTTTACTGCCTCTACCAACTACAACAAAATGTGTTGAGAGGAATCAATTTCAACACCTATTGCTTCTATCAAAATATTCTTGGCATCCTCAATGATCTTATATTCCTTATCTCTTTCCTCTTTTAGTTTCTTCTGCTTTGCTTTCTTCTAGAGGAATTCACCAACTGTTTGCATTTGGTTTGCTGAAAGATTTGCAAAATCTAATTGTGGAATCTCTATCTCCTCATCCAAATCTATATCTTCTTCTATATCTTTACTCTTGCTCAAAAATCTTGTACTCAGTTGAGCCTTAGGTCCAACTGTCATTGTAATTAATGCCTTTGTAGTAGAAATTATTGTAGACATAGTAGGACTTGTAGTGAAAAGTGATAAACTTCCAACTGATGGAATGCTAACTGGAATACTTGATAAACCCAAAACTGAAGTATTTACAACTATAGAGTCTAAAGTACTTACTGAGGTATCCAAAATTGAAGTACTTGCTACTGAAAAACTCAAAACTAAAGAAGGTACTGAAGTTGATGCTGGAGACTGCAACTCAGTGGAAGAAGGAGGCTAAAGCTTGATGGATGAAGTGGTAGCCACTTCTATCATTGATACATTGAGTTGTGCTAGTGATGATTGGATATTTGATGCATCTATAGGAGTTGTCACAATTACACTTGAAGCTATCTCCAGGCTAGATGTAGCAACTTTTGCTGGAGAGTGAGGAAGTGAGGCAATTACTTCTATAGCTATCAAAACAGTATCATCTTCCTAATCATTCTCCTTGCCTTCCTTGGTAGCTTCTTCCTCTGCTTCTTCTACCTCAAAATTATCTATCTGAACTGCTTCTTCTTCTTCATCACTATCATCTTCAATATCTTTTATTATCACAGTTTCAACACTCAGTTTGTGAAACTGATAGATGTTTTTCCATGTAGTAGTGGCACTCTTTACAACTGATTCTACATTTTTGACCAAAATCAAACAACTGTTGAATCTTAGTGTCATCTTGCTTTCATTTTCTATCAATGCCTTATTAACTTCAACATTTTTCAAATTTGGCATCAACTGTCTTAAGGTTTGAGCATATATGTCCTTGACAGTTTGCCTTGCATTCATCCATCTCATCTTAACTTTATCCAATAGAACATCTGGAATTTTTGAAGCTATATCATCAAGTGAGTACTTCCATTTTCCCATTTTCTCAATAACGACATCTTCAATTTCCTGCTGCTTTGCCTCTGATCTAATTTCATATTTGAGAGATTTGAAATTTTCAATTCTAGATCCTTCTCTCAAATGCTTAATCTTTTCTTCTAATGAGGGAGGAGGCCTTTTGAGTACTATATCATCACTGACTTTACCTGCCTTGCCCCTTGATCTTTTCCTTGTGAATACTGCAGTGGGTTGCTTGGGTGCCTTGGTGATAGTCACCTTTCCTTTCTTCTTTACAGGCACTTGTTCTTCTTTACTCTCATCCTTATCCTTTTCTTCTACAATATCCTCTCCTTTGCCCTCGGTTAACATTAGAGGTGTGCTAGATTGCATCTTGGCCATCCTCTTTCTGCCTTTGTTAACCGCTTGTGGAAGCTTTATACTAAGCTCAATTCTTACCTTAGCTTGATCATATGTTCCAAAGTATGGAGCCTTTGGATCAACAGGTTGATTAACTAGGGCTTCAATTATATCCTTTGTCTCATCAATGTTTACCTCATAAGGAAGAGGTTTCACCCATACAATCCTAGGCCTTACTACCTGAATGTATACTCTATCACAATCAACCATGAAACAAATATCATCTTTATAATCTTCCACCAACTTTTATGGAATCTGGAATCTATTATTCATCTTTTCCTTAAAAGATTCAAAATAGTTATCCATTATGCTTACAAAATTCTCACCCATTTTAGCAATGTACTCATTTATCTGATAAAGAACAGGCACATCCTTTCTCCATTCTACCATGCCTTTTGATGGGAAAAAATTTTGAACATAGAAAAATAAACAAACCAACAGCGAGCCAAACTTACATGGATTGTTCTTTATAGTTTGGATGCTTTCCATATTCTTGTTGAACTGCTTCAACAACAAATCTTCTAGGTCAAATGACAGATTGTTCTTCACAATTTTATAAGCTAGGTCAACTGCTTCACATGGAACACTATTCTGCCAGCTTGAACTATATATCTTGTGAGCTATGACATATGTGCCAAATTTTAGTTCTACATCGGTAATACTACTTATTCTCATACCTCTACCATCCCACTCGGCTAGGGTTTTCTTTTCCAGCTCTACCCGACCTAGGGTTTTAGTAGATTTTTCCTTGTCAAGCATGGGAAGACCTATAACTCGGTGAATCATCTTCTTGGTTATCTCTACTGGTTTCTCTAGCCAAATTTTACCTTCATGCACTTGACTTAGGATATATTTGATCCATTTTATATGGAAACTTCGAGGCAAGTGGGTGATGTGAACTAAACCCTTATCTTCCAAATGTTTATGTTCCGGTTTGAGAACACCATCAACACACAGTTCATCATGAACAACATCTATCTCTAGGGTTCCAAGCTCTTGAATTGTACACTTAAAATGATTATGAATGTCATTTACAAGAAGTACCTTGGGAGGAATCTGTGATTGAGCTCCACTCAGGTCTAGGGTTTCTGCAATCGCGGGCATGAGTTTGAAATCTGGCGGTTTCCATTCTCCTTGAACTAACATTTCTAAACCTTTCTTCACTTTAGTGCTGGATGATGCCATGGTAGCTCGGTAGACAAAGAAAATTCTTTGAAAAATTTCTACTGCAAATTTTGCTTCAAATCGCTTGATTGCACTAGGAAATCTCTCTGCTCAATATGCTGATATTCATGGTGAATAATGAACTTGATTTCATGCTTTTTGTTAAAATTTTGTCATTAATACTCATTAGGAATTAGGGCATTGAACTAGACAGACTGTCATCCACTATGCATTGATTGCTCGGTGAAGATTCCACAACTCGACGAATATACAAATTCATACTGCTCTGACCTTACTCAGTAACCACATGAAATTAGGTTACTCCCAACCTTGCTTGGTGGTAACTGATACCGACCTTCCTGTGATCCTGCTATATCTTGCATACTGATTTGGATCTTTCTTTCTTCTCAATTTAGGAACTGTTTGGAATTTGTCTATGAAGATACAGTTCCAATGCTTCCTTGGAGACTTAGTTGGAATTGATAGAGCCACCCTCTTCATGAGTGACTTCATTACTTGGATTGGTTTTCTTGGTAGATTTAGGAATCCATTGTTGTCTCATCTTCTTCCTAATGCTATATGCTTTTGCTTTCTTTTCATCTTCAACTTTTCCTATATTCATGCAATTTTTAGCTATATGACCAAGTTCAATGCATGTATAACATCTTATGGTAGTATCCCTTTTTCTCAAGTGATGACTTACACAATTTTTGCCAATGTGTCCATATTCACCACAGTAATGACATCTACACCAAGTGTTGTAATCCCAACCAAATATTGCTTTCACAATTTGTTCTGCTGGATTGGATGTTTTAGATCTGCATTCTGATGCCTTATGACCTTGTTTGTTACATTTGTGACATTTGCCTTCAAATCTTGGTTTCTCCTTACATTCATTTTCTTTATGACCATACTGATTGCAATTGTAGCATTTTCCATTGAATTTTTCTTTTCCATTTCTCCAACATTTGTTTGAAGTATGACCTATTTTGCCATAGTGATTACAAGTAGGTTTCTGATTCTTTTGAGTAACTTGTTTGGAGGATTCACCTTCCTCTTTGTATCCAAGTCCTGCTTTTCCTTTTTGCTTATGCACCTGATTCATATCTTCTTGAGATTTCATCATTCTCTCATTGATTTGCCTTTTAGTGTTTAGGTCATTCACCAATCTTAAACTGATTTTCTTTTCAGATCTCAGATCTTCTCTTATCCTTTCATTTTCAGATCTCAGAATCAAGATTTCTTCGTTTGCATTGGAGACTTGATCAATAAGGTTTTCTAGCTAAAGAGTTTGATTCTAGATTTCATTGTTCTTTCCATCTATTTCATCTTTCATCTTGTTTCTTTGTTCTAAGATTTCACAAAATCTTGTTGACTGAATTTCCTGTTCTCTTTTCAATTTTCTTACTTCTTCTTGCAGAGATCCATTCTTTTCTAGAAGTTCTTTGATTGCATTGTTTGCTTCATCTAAGCTGCTTGAAGGGAAAAAGTCTTTAATCTTTTCTTCAACATACTGGTGGTCATTCATCTGATTTGCAAGTTCCTTCCTTCTTTTTAGGGATTGGGAAAGATGCTCTTTTGCTTCCTTGAGTTGAGCTATGGCCATTTCCAGATCTAGCTTTTCATTTTCAGTTACTTTGTTAAGTTTGAACATCTCCATTGTCCTGGATCTTTACTCAAGCTGTCAAACTTTATCCTGAGAACCACAAAGCTCTGATACCAATTGTTGGAAACATTCAAGACTAGCCAAGTTACTAAGAGGGGAGGGGTGAATTAGTAACTTCAAAACTTTTATATCAATTTTAGATCTTAACCATATTCCAAATAACATTTAGATCAATAAGCTAACTGTATGCATGAAAAACTAAAAGAATAAAACATTCATAACACTTTAAACACACAGATTTGGTGACCCAGAAACCTTCCAAATAGAAAGTAAAACTGGGGTGGGGATGATACCCACAAAACTTTAATACTGCAGTATAAAGTTGGCCGGTTAAGGCTTACAATGATCACTTTTGATGATCTGCCCTATTAGGAGCAATAAGGACTGCTAGGTCCACCTTGTTAGAGGATTTACAAACATATAATGAAGTATGCACTCGGTTAAAAGATTTTACAAGAGACTGTTAAGTCTACCCTGTTAAAGGATTTAATGTTGATTCACCTGTTAGGATGAAACAATAGATCTCTCACTTGCAACTGTACTTGCTGATTGAGATTCTTTGATGTACTGATCAACTTCTATGATATATATATCTCTGCTGCTCCTTATACTGCTATAGCCCTTTGTAATTCACTTATCTTTGCCTTTCTTGCATCTTTGCATATGCACATATTCTTTTCATTACACACTTATCACTTTTACACTTACACACCTTGGATATAATACAAAACATTGTTTATATATCAATCCAAAACAATTACAAAATAATTACAAAGTTAGCTCTTAAACAAGCTAACACAAATATTACTGAGTCAGCCCAAATATAGTTACTTGGTATTGCAAACTAACTCAGTGACTTTCTGATACTAAGCTTCCATTGCATTACTTGGCATCATCATGCTCTCAATAGAAGTGGAGGCTTGGTCCATACTAACCACTTAGTTGTAGTTTCAAACTCGGTATATACTGGAGACTCGGTAGATATAGTGTCACTCGGTAGAAATTGAATTCCCTATTTATCGTGTTGGCACTTGGTAAACATTGCTCATCTCATTACTTGGTTAACACTGTGAAGCTTGGTAAGCACACAGAGTCTAAATAAGTGTTGTCACTAATGACAAACATAACTTAATGCCAACAATGATATCTTTATGCTAATATAAAACATCATTTATAACCGAAAGAAGGCATTAAACTATAAAGATCATATACCTTCCCAACTATGAAACTTTTCTCCCAAGCTCACAAGGATAACATATATGTGCATAGAAATAATGAAAAAGTGCTTAAAATAGACCCCAACAGTGAAGTATAATATCCTAACTATGTAACACAAAACCTAAGTGCATAGCACCTAAGAGAGAATGCATAATTACTCCCAAATTTATTATATGTGCTCAAATTTGTTAAATCTAAGTTCCTAATTAGATCTATCCAAATAATTTTGGGCTCATTGAGCCATGATAATGAACCTTTGTGAAGATTTTTTTTCAACTAAACCTTCCTAATTAGACTAGATTGCATTCATTTTAGAAACCCAAACAAAAATGTGAGATTCATTTTTAAGCCCAAATAGATGTGAAAATTTTATTTTAGGAATTTAATCAACAAATTGATCACCAAAAAAGATTGCATGTAATATCAAGTTTTAATTCATAATGAAACTCAACAAAAACCTTATCTATGATACCAACTACATAGTTCTAACCCTAGCTGTGCAGTTTTGAGATTCAACTGCACATGATTAATATTAGCATGACATCATTAGATTGCACAAAAATATAGGAATATGCATATCACATAAAATAAAACATCTATTCATTAACATGTATAATTATGATGAATATCTAACATAGCAGTAGAGGTCATGCATTAAGCTCATTATTTCAAACAAAAGGACATAAAGGATAGGTTTATGAGCATAATCAATAGTCTAAGAAAGTTATCCAAAAGTCATCATAAGACATCAAAACAAGGTATGAAAACCTTATCATAGTCTAAGAGTTTCCTAAGGAACCTCTGAAACATAAAAATATATGATAAGAATGAGTCATTAAATTGGCTCATCGTTCCCCTTAACCAAATATATTGTTGTCTCTCCAACAAGGATCCAATTTATCATTTTGGTCTGAATCCTATAATCACTAGGAATTATTTAAGTTGATCCTCCTTGAGCTAAGCTCCAATAAAATCCTTTGTGCTTTTCCAATATGTCCCATTTGGCCTTCTCAATTTCTTCATCAAATGCATTACCTAGATTCTTGCAGTCAGGTACTAGCCAAAGCAATATTGGAGGCTAAACAATGAGTGGCAACCAATCAATTTTCTTGACCCTTCTAAATGTATGTATTGAGAAGACTTACAAACTGCTGCATAATAATTTTGGAGTGAGTGTAGTTCCAACTACTTCAATTTATTTGTCAATGTGGCCCATCTCCACGCAATGAACCCCAAGGTTGTTTATCCTTCGTTACGAATAACTTGTTGAAATTATTTATAAAATCCTTCCCTTAAGGCCAATAAATGATGTTTATAATCATCCCTATGCCAAAGGTGTTGCCAATCATAATAAAGAGTTATTGGATTTTGAGACTCCGCCCTAAGAGTGAGAGGAATTGGAAGTTCCTTATCCTTGTGACTCCTAAACTAATGTCCTCTAACATTCTCATTTTCATCCAAGATATCAGGGTACGTAGGTGGATATCACCAATGTACAATAGTGGATTCTATTATGTGTCATTTGGTACAACAAATTTATGGAGGTAGAATTCACAAAATAGGTTCTTAGTCGGTGCAGGAGAAATCTAAAATATCTCATAAAACTCATGAGGAGCTTCTATAGATGGGCTCTGATCAGACATAGTTTGAAGGATATAGTGCATACACCCATAGAGGTGATCTACACTCAAGTATTTATGGTATCATAGCCACCACATTATACACCTTATTCTTTAAGGTCACCATCTCCTCATTTTTCTTGTCAATTTCCTTTTGCAACTATAATTTTTCTCTTTCCCATTTTGTTTCTCTTTCCTCCATATCATGATATAATCCCAAGGCTACAAATGCCCATGAAAAAGGAGTAGGTCTATGGCACCTAAATATTCATCTTTTTATCCTTTCCTTTCTCCAATTCAATTGAGACTTTCTCTCTTATTTTCTCTACTATAGCAACAAGCTCAACTAGTTATTCTAAGCTCAAATTTATTTAATGTTGATCCTTACTTGACAATAACTCATGCTCCTCTAAATGTTTTTCACCTGAATCACCTTCCTCAAACATTTCTTGTCCTCCTTCCTCACCCAAGTCATGGACATATAAAGGGATTGTTTTGAGGTTATTTAGAGGAGGAAAATTGAGGATCCTCCATAGGTGGCCTAGGAATATTATCCTTTCCTCCTCACTAGGGTTAGTATGGTCAAACTAAAAGGGCTCAATATGGATGCTAGCACTAATTGTTTTAGGTTGAGTTGTCTATTGAGTCCTTCCTCTTAATTTATGACTTCTCCTTTTAGGAGGGGATTTGACAGTCTTATTAGTTTTTGCTTCTTGGGAACCCTCTCACTAGTGGTTGTGCGGGAGTCTTTGTCCTCTAATTTCCTCTTCTTTGAGATATGGATTTTAGGAGACTCTTTTTATTCTAATTTATTTTTCCCTAGTGTAAGAGTTTCATGTTCTACCTTTTATTTCTTTAATTTTCTCCCTAGCCCCTTTGTTTCCTTAGCCTTACCCTTCTTTATTTAAATAATAGCCCTAGTTTTTCCTGGGGTTTTAGGTGGTGTACTCACATTAATCCCTACAAATGGAAATTCATCTCTACCAGATGAAGATTCTGAGGAACTGACATTGGCTATAGGAGAACTTGTAACTGGTGCTACCAATGAGGTAGAGGTTCCTAGGGTAAGTTTAATGGCTCCTCTCCTTGTATTGATTCTTTGGGTAATAGGACAACCCATAATCCCTATATTAAATGCTCTATTTTATAGCAAATATTCCCAATTCATCTGAGAAACATCTCTTAATGATATTTCTACTAATAACTTGATTAAACCATGTTGGTCCATAGAATCTAGCTTACCTTTCTATACTTTAGATGCCATGTTGGATGGAAAATGGTAGAGGATATTTGGAAAGTTTACTTTCCTCCCATGGCTCATATGGCTCCTCAATTTGAAATGTATTGAGTGGAGATTATATTGTTTCCCCTCATAGGTGAAATATTTGATAATGTAAACTGCCACTTGGCTCCATTCTAGGGGTAGTGATAACCTCTTAGTTCCCTGCTTGTCCACGTTAAATGTAGGGTCAACGGGCCTTGTAAATTCTTCCCTAATATTCCTAGCATCCTTAGTCTCAGGGTAGTTTTCAAACATAGCTTGAAACTCAATCACATCAACAATTCTCTCCTCTAAAAATATGACTCTTAAGCCCCTTATATCAACTTCTCCATTTGTGAGAGTTTGCACAAATTTTAGGGCAATTTGAACATCATACTCATTCAATTTAAGAAAATAATCCAACCACCCACATTAGGGAAATTTGGTCTCACAAATAACATTTTGAAGTACCACATTATGAGCAACAGGCTCACTATGAATTGGTTGTCCTCCCATAATTATCCTCTTCAGCTTCTGCTCTCAATTCCACCAATTTCCTAAAAAATTCCTTTGAATTGTACATGGAATAGTAATTTCTTCTACAAATTGGTTAGCTCCTATGAAAATAAAAACACTTCCTACAATTTACTCTACACAAAATCTCCTATAACCTCTTGAACTTACACTATAAATGCTCTACAAATTTTTTACTTTGTTGCCACAATGAACTTCATCCAACTTTCTCATTTAAGCATAATGATGTTATAGAACGAAATGCATTTAAGGGAATTTAAAATTGGCTTTACAAAGGCTATTAATTCAAGGAATTTTGTGGTGATAAAGTACTATATGCGAGCTCAAAATTTTAAATATAAGTCACATCGGTACCTTTTTGGCATATACACTATCACTTTACAAGATTAGAACAAAAGAATGACACACTAGCTCAAAAGTTGCTAAAAGGTAGGCACACAAAAGGTTTAAATCATGATGTGGAAGATGTACACCTCCCCCAACCAAAATTTTGACATGTTTCCATACATGTCCCACAAAAAGGTGGTAGGATACACATAGAAATATACATGTAGGATGAATTTCTATGTAGGGTATGCATAATAAATATACAAAAAAATAAGTAAATATCTGATGTAATAACTATATTGAATGTTTGTGTATGTTTCTTATTGTCTAATGAATGTTAAGTAGTCTATTATTAGTGAAATTGATTAATACTGACTTGGTAAACTGAAGAAATAGAATTGAAATGGAATGATTATGATATGACTATGAAAGAAGTGAAGTGGTGAATTTATTAATGAAGAATTTTATTTCCACAAGAGGTGGAGATATTTATTAAGATTTATTTCATGCAACTAACTAGGCATAAGGTTTTATCCACCTTGCTCAGTCTGGTTTGGTGCCTACTTTTGGTGTTGTGGAGCCTTCCAAGTCTTTTGCATTGGTTCCTATTGGTGATACTCAGGCCTCTACCACTTTGGAGGATATGCATATTTCATAAGGGTCCCTAGGCGTGGTGGTTACCCTCTCCACCGTGACTATTGGTGCCTCTATTTTAGTCTCTTCTAGTGTGACAGTTGGAGAGAAGGTTCCCCGTGTGGTTTTTGTTGAGGTATCTACTGATGCTAGGGCTGCAAATCCGAAGAATCATATTGCTAAGTGTGGGTCTATCCTTGTATAAAATCCTATTTCCATTTCAATTGATAAGGAGATGGACAAGGAAATAGATCATAATGCCTCTTCTTTCTCTATTCATGTTTTAATCTATCATTTTTGGGGCTTGTGTCCTAGTCTCCTGAAGCTACATGTTTGGATCTTACAACATTGGGAGCCCCTCCTATCTAGTACTGTGCACATTTAGCCTATGGCCAAAGGTTTTTTTATTTCTAAATTTGAAGATGTTGAGGAAAGAAATATAATGTTGTGTGATCATTTCTTTATGTGAGAGGATAGATTTATGCTTATGGTAAAAGCTTGGCATTGTTATTTCAATCCTTCTCCTGATACTTTCAAGAAGATTCCAATATGGGTTAGGCTACTGTATCTCTCACTTTATCTATGGGTTGAATCTATTTTAAAGGAGGTGATAAATACTCTACTGGATTTTTTAATGGTAGATGGTGAATCTTCTGATATCTTTCATTATACCTTTGCACGTATTCTAGTTGACATGGATATTTTTAAGGGGCTTCATGTGGAGAACCAAATCAAATATTTTATAGGAAGATGGGCTCAATATTTGAACTATAGAGGGATTCCCTTTAGGTGTAGAAGATGTTTAAAAACTAGGCATGTGGCAGATCAATGTAGGTTAGAAAAAATGAATATGTAGCTTCATGGTGGAATGGTGCTTTTTCTCAACACTATACAGTTAAGAAGAAATCTGTAAACCAAAGGAGTTTCTCTTAAGTGGTTTTGAAGGATCCTCTGCATTCTGTGTCTTCTCCTCTAGTGGCTCTAGTTTCTAATGGTGGGTGTGTTGAGGCTTTTGTGCCTCATACTGTTACCACAATAGCTTCTCAGGTTGATCAAGCTTCTGATGGTGTGGTTATTGAGGCTAGTTCTTAGTCTCTTGTCTCTCTCATTATATCTTCGGATATAGGAGGGAATAGACACATGGTCTCTAAATCCTCTAATAGTGCTATGGATTTCATCTTTGATGGTACCTCTGTTGTCTCTAAGCTAGTGGGTGCTATTGGTTTTTTTAATCTCAGGGTGGAGATGTCCCACAGTTGGGTTTATCAGATTGGAAGGATGTTGTTGCCAAGGTTGGTGGATTACTATAAAATGAAAGAAACATAAGAAATACTCTCCTTCTTTTGATATGACTCTTCTTTCCCACAAGGAAGATGCTAAAAGTAAATCTTAATGTGTCCTTATTATGGATGTTTGGGCTAGAGTTTCTCTGGTCTTTTCTTTGGTTCATGGTTGCTTGTGGGATTTTGTGAGAAGCTTTTGTGTCAAGTTATGGGAGCCTTCTTGTAAAACCCATGTTATGGTCTTAGTCCCATTCTTTCTTTCTTAGTTGAGCTGTCATGGCATATATTCAAATATTTTTTTATTGGGTTTTGGGTCGCATAAAAACCTATTTTTTCCTTAATAAAAAACAAGACAAAAGGTGTGACATTAAGTCCACCTTTTGTGGCTGTAGGAAGTTTGGAAACTAGACCTACATTGAATTGTTGTAGGAACTCTTCTTTAGACAATGAATTTTGATATAAATTCAACCTATGACTATTGAATAGCAATTTGAATTTAACATGATCTATTATTAAAAGTTATACTACACCATTTGGAAAAACTTTACTAATCTCATTGGGGCACTTACCCATATTATCCTTGTACCTAGAATCATATATTAGTGTTCAATCTCCTTGCTTGAATTTATTATCTTTGATGTATCTATCATGTCATTTATTCTTTGGTTCTACACAACTTTAGTATTGTGGAGTGTTGACTTTATTAACTCATCCAAGGCATTAAGTTGCATAAGTTTGTCCTTCTGGGCTATAGAAATGTCCATGTCTATTTCAAGGGTTATCCTTAAATTTTTATGCCCAAACTCAATAAGCATCATTATTTTCTTTCCATACAATATATCAAATGGTGTAAAACCTATTGTTGTCTTCCATGATGTCCTATATTCCCATACAACTTTAGGAAGTTTGGCCACCTAGTCCTCTCTATGCACAACTACTATTTTGGTAAGAATGGCCTCAATGTCCTTATTTGTTGTCTCTTCCTATCCATTTTCTTGTGGGTGATAGGGTGTTGACTTCCTGTGTCTGATATTATATTTATTTCTCAAGGATGTGATAAGATTGGAAGTGAATTGGGCTTCTTGGTTAGTGACAATCTCCCTAGGAACTCCATAGCAGGTAAAAATTTCCTCATAGAGAAAATTTGCAACTGTGTTGTCCTTGGCATGCTTCACGACTCTTACTTCAACCCACTTACTCACATAATATGTGTATACTAGGATATAAGACTTGTCATTAGATGGAGGATCAATAGAGCCTATAAAATCCAATCCACACTTGTCAAATGGTGTCACCACCACCTATGGGTACAGGGGAATTTTATATGATCTGGTTGGTTTACCCATCCTTTCACACCTATCACGCTTCCTTACATATTTTTTTTCATCCTTTTAAAGGGTAGGCTAGTAATATCTCAAATTATGTATCTTCATGTCTATTCTCTTTGCTATAAAATCCCATCTACTTGGCTCATCATGGCATGCATGAAATATATCATAAGTCTCAACTTCTCTCGCACACCTCCTCATCACTTGATCTAGTCCATTATAGAACAAGCACCCTGATATCCATGAAAAATTGAAGCTTTTATCAACAAGTAGCCTCTTCTCCTTTGGTGAAAAGTGAGGACGAATTTTGTTGAAAACCAAATAATTTGCCATGTCAACATACCAAGGTGTATGAACTGTAATGGAGAATAAGTGCTCATCTCAAAATGAGTCATCAATTATGTGTGTATCATCCTTGGTTTTCAGGCTAGATAAGAAATTAGCTACTACATTTTCTTTTCCTGGCTTGTCAACAACAGTAATGTCAAACTCCTACATTAACAATAACCATCTTGCTAACCTTCTTGTGATTCAAGGTTTTTTATGAAGTAATTAATGGCTGCAAGATCTATGTGAACAAAGATTTGGTAACCACTAATATAGTTCCTAAATTTGTTTAATACATAGATGACTGCTAACATCTCTTTTTTTTATCATAGTGTAATTAAATTTAGGTCCTTGTAGGTTTTTGTTGATATAGTATATGACAATTTCAACTGTTGTTTCATTTTGTCCCAGGAATACTCCAATGGCATAATCTGATGCATCACTATGGATGTGGAAAGGGATTTCCCAATTAGGCCCCTTGAGGACTAGTGCTTGAGTCAATGTTGTCTTCAAATTAGAAAATGCTTTTTCACATTTCGGTGTCCGTTGAAAATCAACATCCTTTGTCAAAAGATTATATAAAGGTCCTGACATATTGCTGAAGTCTTTTATAAATCTTCTATAATAACTTGCATGTCCCAAAAAACTTCTAACATCTTTTTATTGGGCAGGGATTGAAAGGTTTAGGATAACATCAATTTTTGCAAGATCCATTTGAATACTAGCTTGTAAAATGCAATGACCAAGTACAAACCCTTCCTACATCATCATGAAACACTTTCCACTTATCAAACTAAAATCTTTTCTTAAAATAAACTACTACACTACTACAAACGAATGATGACTACACATGATTGCAAAGACTTCTTAGTTTGACACCATCCTCGACAATGGTACCAAAAATGTTGGTTTCATTTAATGGCTTAAATAACTAGGCAATAAAACATTAACTCAAGGATTAGACATACATGCCAAGTAGTTATCTTAGTCATATCAAAAATTCATTTCATGTCAACCCAGGGATGTATTACTTGAAATCGGTCCACAAAATGTATGCACTAGGAATTCACTTTGTAGCCATGATTCTACATCTATTGGAAGTAAAATGCATGGAATGAAATAGTTGAAATGCTTACAACAACTATCATCCAAACTGCATTTATTTAAACAATAAAAGTTGAGTGTATTGACAACCAGGAGGAACTACTCTGCCAACTTTGGCTATAGGAATAGTCATATGAAGTATTTCCTAGTGGCTGCATGAATAAACAACTATCAAATAGTGATAAATAATTGCAAGAAAAATAAATACTAATCAACTACACTAATAACACTCACTAAGTTGGCCCCCTTAGTGATTTTCCTATCAATTCGAGGACCTTCTATGAACTCAAAATGTCATTTTATTTCCATAAGTGTTGTTACATGCTACAAAACTATAAACTACTTTCTCTATAACCTGAAATCTAAAAGATACAATAGTTGTGTCCTCTCTCCACTAACTAATCCTTAAAAGAGTTCTTATGGATTATTTATAAAGGAACCTACAACTAACCTATCTACCGATGAACCCACTCTCATGCTAATAGGAAGGGTGTTGTATTACAACATAAATCAGGGATTTATGCTTGGAAGTAGAAACAATAAAGTCTATTTCTTGTTACATAAAATATAGTATAAAAACTTACTCCCTAAATCTACTCTTCATTATGATTGTCATTAAGGTTCATCATTTTTCTTTGTGATTGTTTAAGGGTGGTTATTGATTCCTTCTTTTCTTGGACTTTGTATTCAATTGACTGCTTACTGGAACCTTCTTTGTTGGAAGTTCTTTTGACTGTTGACTTGTTTTTGTGCATGACATCATTAGATTGTACAAAAACATAGGCATATACATATCACATAAGATAAAATATCTTTTCATTAAGTTTCATAATTACCATGAATATCTAACATAGCAATAGAGGTCATGCATTAAGTTGATTCTTTCAAACAAATTGACATAAAGGATAGCTTATGAACATATTCAATAGTCTAAGAAAGTTATCCAAAAGTCATCATAAGACATCAAAAAAAGGTATGAAAACCTTATCATAGTCTAAGAGTTTCCTAAGGAACTTATAAAAATTGACGCAAGACAGGGTCAAGAGGGGCCAAACAATGGCACACCCTAATGATCTAGCCCACTCAACAACATGTGGAAGCAAATAATGACATAGTGAGAGAGAGAAAGAAGGATCTTTCATTAATTTTCATAAGATTGAATCATACATGCTAGGTTGTAAGGCCTTCTTGATTAGGGCCAAATATTACAATGAATTACAAAAGTCCTCAAACATGCGAGGATCTGCCAACAATCTCCAATCTATTATATTCTTCCTTCTATCTAAAACTGCCTCCCTAAACTACAACCAAACAACTACATTTATACAAGAGTCTACCAAACTGAGTTGGCCTTTAGATCCATAATCAATGGAAGAAATGGTCAGATCTAGGATCACATGCTTCCCAATGATGGATTCCAACATTAAATCCATAACCCATAATAAATGCACAAGTCGGCCCAACAGAAACATAAAATAAACTACTCAGTAAGCAAGGATAACTGAGCAACATACAAGAATCACCAAGCACCAGTGAAACAACCAATTGCCCAGGAGATAAATGACCATACTTGGTAACCAAAGGAAACTGACCAACTCGGTCAAAGCAGGAACCGAGTAACACAGAAAAACTCCAAAATGTTTTTGGTGACACAGGATTGCCAAGGACCTGAGATGCTCCTACATCAGACACCTGGGGTTATTTTGAAATGATTCTCTAAATCATTTGATAGGTATGATCCGAGCCGCATCCAAATCAGATTGTGAAATTCATGAACTATCTTCAATCGGTCTATTCTTCCACTTTACTAGATATTCCATATATTGTTTTCCTCTTGTATTCTTGGCAATTCTTTGCTCTGAAATCTGTTCAACTTCCTCTTTCTACTTTTTAGGATATTCCATCGGTACTACCATGTCTTCATCACGTTCATGATACTCAAAAAAATCAGCAATGTTGAAAATAGGTGATATGTCCATGTCATCAGGCAACTCAATTTCATATGCATTTCCATTGTCAAATTTCCTCAAAATCTTGCAAGGTCCAAACTTCTTCATCTTCAGCTTCCCATATGTTCCAACAGGAAATCAAACTTTCTTCAAATGAACCATCACTTCATCACCAACATTAAAAGCCTTATGTCTCCTTGATATATCAGTTCTGTCTTTGTATTTCTGATTACTCTCTTCCAACTTCAACTTCACATCTTCATGCAATGTCTTCATGTACTCAACAAATTTCACTCCTTCAACACTTCTCTTATTTTAATCAACAATATCCCTCAAATCAGATATACCTCTCAGCTGTATGGCACTCACAATCTCAAATGGTGTCTTTCCAGTACTTCTATTCACTAAATTATTGTATGTAAACTCTACTTGTGCCAATGTAGAATCTCAATTACTCGGTGTGTCTCCAACTAAACATCTCAAAAGATTTCCCAAACTTCTATTTACAACCTCTATCTGTCCATCGATTTGTGGGTGAAATGTAGAACTATATTTTAGCTCAGTGCCAAATTTCTTCCAAAGGGTTTTCCAAAAGTATCCAACAAATTTACTGTCTTGATCAGAGATAATACTCCTCGATAATCTATGTAATCTGACAATTTCCTTAAAGAAAATATTGGCTATATGTACTGCATCTGATGTCTTTCTACAAGGTATAAAATGTGCCATCTTAGAAAATCTATCCACAACAACAAATATAGAATCATTACCTCTTACTGTCTTCAGTAAGCCAAGAACAAAATCTATACTGATGTCAATCCAAGGTTTATCAAGTACAACAATCAGTGCATACAATTTAGTATTCTGACTTACTCCTTTTGCAACTTGACAAATTCCACAACTTTTCACAAATTTCTAAACATCTTTATACAACTACAACCAATAGTATTTCTCCTTAAGCAAATTCCATGTTTTATCAATACCAAAATGTCCATCCAAACCACTACTATGCTTCTCCTTTATCAAATTAGTTCTCATTACTCCTCTCGGTATACATAATTGAATACCTTTGAACAACATACCTTCCTGAATAAAATATTCATCCCATTTAGTGTCTTGTTGATCTTGAACAAGTGCTCTGCACTTTCTCCATGGCTCAGAAAAATCAAGGTCAAACTCATAAGAATCTCTCATCTCATCAAAACCAATAAATTCAATTTTCATCTCGGTCATCAAAGATCTTCTACTCAATGCATCAACAACTCGATTAGTGACTCCACTCTTATGCTTTATCACAAATGTGTAACTCTACAAATACTCAACCCATTTCATATGTCTCTGATTCAACTTATTCTGACTACCCAAATACTATAAAGCCTTATGATCAGTATACAACACAAATTCACTCGGTATCAAATAATGTCTCCATTTCTTCACTGCTTGAACAATAGCATAGAATTCTTGATCATACACAGAATATTTCCTTCTAGCATCATTCAACTTTTTACTAAAGAAGCAACAGGTTTACCTTCTTGACTCAACACAGCTCCAATTGCACTACCACTTGCATCACATTCCACTTGAAATACCTTATTGAAATTAGGTAATGCCAAAATAGGTAATTCAACAACCTTCTACTTCATAGTCTCAAAACTTTTGTCAGCTCCATGTGTCCACTTGAATTCTCTTTTGTCTCCTCTCATAGTCTTAGTCATAGCATTACAAATAGAACTGAAATTCCTTATGAACTTTTGGTAAAAACTTACCAATCCATGAAATGATCTTACCTCACTAGCATTCATAGGTGTAGGCCAATTCAAAATAGCTTCAACCTTTTCAGGATTAATCTTCAAACCATCAGCTGAGATCACAAATCCCAAATACACAATCTCCTCTTTCATGAATGAACACTTTTTCAAATTTATCAGCAACTTTTCTTCTTTCAATCTCTACAAAACTTGTTTGACATGCAAAAAATGTTCTTCTCTAGTCTTACTAAATATCAGAATATCATCAAGATATACAATCACAAACTTACCCAAGAATTTCTTCAAAACTTTATTCATCAGCCTCATTAAAGTACTCGGTGCATTAGTTAAACCAAAAGGCATAACCAGCCACTCATACAAACCTTCTTTTGTTTTGAAAGCAATCTTCCATTCATCACCTTCTCTGATTCTAATATGATGATACCCACTTTTCAAATCAATCTTTGTGAAATACTTTGCTCCGGTCAAACTGTCCATTATGTCATCCATTCTCAGTATAGGAAACCTATACTTCACTATTATCTTGATGATTGCTCTGGAATCAATACACATTCTCCATTCTCCATTCTTTTTAGGTGCCAATACTGCATGTACTGCACAAGGACTCAAACTTTCTCTGATCAAACCTTTATCCAGCAACTCTTGAATCTATTGGTTCAATTCCTGATTCTTAGTAGGTGTCAACCGATGAGGTGCCTTATTCGGTAAACTAGCTCCAGGGATTAGATCCATGCAATGATCAATGCTTCTCTTTGGTAGAAAACCATCATGTACATTATCAGAAATGATATCACTATACTTGGTGAGTAACTTATCAATCTCCTCAAGAACATTATCCTTTGTTTTCTTACTCGGTTTGTTAGGGATCACAACAAAACATACATCATTCTTTTTCAAATCCTTAACAAATTTTCTCCCTTCCATCAAACAAACTTTCAAAGATGTGTAAACATTACTAACAGGTTCTTCCATCAAAGGTAACAATATTTGTTTCTTTCCATTAGCTACAATGGTATAGTTATGCAATCTCCCATCATATATAGCATGTCTATCATATTGCAAAGGTCTACCCAATAAAATATGACAACAATCCATAGGCATGATATCACATAACACCTTATCATAGTATTTTCCAATCTTCAAATTCACATAACATTGTTCACTTACCAGGAGTGTATGCTCATCCTTGATCCATGAAATTTGATAGGGCTTTGGATGTTCCAACCTTTCCAACTACAACTTTGTGACCATCTCTTCAAATGCCAGATTCTCTAAGCTACCATTGTCAATGATTGCCTTCCAAAATTTATCAAAAACTCTACATCTGGTCTTGAAATTTTTTTTCCTTATCGGATCTTCCTTTTTTCTTTCATTCCATAGTGCTCTCCTTACCATCAAGTTATTTTCTTTCTCAGGTTCATTCAGTGACTCTTCTTGCACCAAAGCATTTCTACTAACCAACCTTCTTACTAGCATGTGTACATTCAAAAGATCTATGTCCTCCTTCTCCACAATTGTAACAAGTTCCTCAAAAACTTCCTCTGCTATAACCACCTTGGTAGTTACTGCCTTTGCCTCTAGATGAACTTTCACCTCTCCACTCGGTCTTGCCTTTGTCCAGATTGGTCTTTTCAGGTTAAGATCTACTATTTTCACCATAGGATCTTCCTCTTCCTCTAGGGAATCTACCACCTCTACCTCTTTGTCTCTGCTCATGTCTTTTGTTCAATTTCTCCTTGACCTTCAAGGCAAATTGATAAGCCTCTTCAATGATTTCCAACTTAACCATGTTGATTTCTTCTTGGATGGAAACTCTCAAACCATTCAGGTTTCTAGCAATTCTTTCCACATCATCCTCATCATGTCTAGATCTAATATCCAATCTATAGAATTCATTAGTATACTCTTTTATCGAGCTATCTTTCTACTTCAGACTTTGCATTCACCTAACTAGGTTATTCTGATAATCACAAGGTAAGAACTTTCCTTTCAATTTATTCACCATTTTATTCCATACCTTGATTTTGTCTTTTCCTTTCTTCTTCCAGTCCAATTGCAGATGCTCCCACCACAAGGATGCATGACCTTTCAACTTTGTGCTTGCAATCTTCACCTTCTTTTCCTCAGATACATTTTCATACTCAAAATATTTTTCCATCTTGGTGATCCAGTTTATCAATTCATCAGAATCCATTTTCCCACTATATTCAGGAGGATTGAAATGTGGTGTTGACTTCAACATTGTCAATGCCTTCAAGAATCTTTCCTCACCCTGATCCATCAAAGGTGCAAGTTCTGATTCACCTTGTTCCACTTCAACTTCATCATCACTAACATCTTCAAGATGTCTACCTCTTCTCTAGGCTGTCTCAACAACTTCTAATCTAGCAGCAAGTTGTCTCAACATGTCTGCCAATCCTGGATCTGCTTCTCACATCCCACAAACCATCTTGTAACCCTCTGCAATTGTAGGTTAGATCACAATCTGCTACCCCACAATAATTCAAATAGGGCTTCACAAGAAGGAACCTACAAACCTAGATTCACAGACCTAGATCAAGATCTAACCTAGTTTTGATACCACCTGATGCAAGGTAGGGTCAAGAGGGGCCAAATGATGGCACACCCTAATGATCCAGCCTACTCAACAACACACAGAAGCAAATAATGACACAATGAGAGAGAGAAAGTAGGATCTTTCATTAATTTTCATCAGATTGAATCATACATGCTAGGCTGTAAGGCCTTCCCAGTTAGGGCCAGATATTACAATGAATTAAAGAAGTCCTCAAACATGCCAGGATCTGCCAATAATCTCCAATATATTATCTTCTTCCTTCTATCTAAAATTGGCTCCCTAAACTACAACCAAATAACTACATTTATACAAGAGTCTACTGAACTGAGTTGGCCTTCAGATCCATAATCAATGGAAGAAATGGTCAGATCTGGGACCACATGCTTCCCAATGATGGATTCCAACATTAAATCCATGACCCATAATAAATGCACAAGTCGTCCCAACAAAAACATAAAATAAACTACTCGGTAAGCAAGGATGATCAAGCAATAGACAAGCATCACTGAGCGCTAGTGAAATAACCGACCACCCATGAGATAACCGACCATAATCGATAACCAAAGGAAACCGACCAACTACCAACCAACTCGGTCAAAGCAGGAACCGAGCAACACAGACAAACTCCAAAATGTTTTTGGTGACATAGGATTGCCAAGGACCCGAGATGCTCCTGCATAAAAAACATAAAAACATATGATAAGAATGAGGCATTAAATGGGCTCATATCCTATGTTATGATTTTGTACTAGCATTGTGAGATGCACCTAGGTTAGTTTGTTCTTGTGTTCATTCCAAGATTACTGTTATGGTCATGATGGTATTTGGCTTATGAGACATTATTGATTATGTGGCTTATGATGTGAGTGATGGTTCCATAGATGTATGTTTTAGTGGCTATTGGATTATGATTGTATCATGATGTTGTTATTCCATGATTATACATGTGATGTGATTAGGTGGTTGCATTATGTGATACATTTGTTTACTAGTATCATTGTTGATTTAAATGTTAGATTCTAATGTTATCAATATTTTGATCATTATTTGCATGATGATGTTTTATGATAATATATGAGATATTTTGCATTTGAGAGTATTTGATTAATATGTCAAGATGATTGTATTAGATTTTGAGTTAAATTGTGACCTATGTGTTGTTGGGTATTTTTATGGAGATTGCACTAATATATGCTCATATTGCTAGAAATGATTATTTAATATTTTTTTATATTTAAATATAATGTTAATTGTTATGCTTATATAATTGTTATGGATTATGCCTGATGTGATTGTACAAAGTGAGATGAAGTCATTATAACTAATTCATGAGGCCCACACGATGTCTCATTTTCCTTCGCTACTTGTTATCATGTATGTTCTTGTGTGTGTATGTTAAACACCTTCATGAAATTAGGATAATCAACTACAATTCTAAGAAAATAGAATGCAAATTTAAGCTAAGAATTGAAATTAACATCTATGACATCTCATGGCTCCCTATCTAAGCTTGGTAAGTAGAGCTCTCAGCTTAATCTCCACTAGTGACAAATCTAGAATGAGAAATATGATAGTACAATGCTTAATCTAGCTCTCAAACTCTCAAATGTGATACAAAGATAATTCAAATGCTCTCAATTACTCTCAATTCCTATGAAATTGCCTATAATGGTGATGCTTTGCAAATGAATTTCTAAGATTATTATTGCTCTCAAAATGCCTCTCATTTATAGTAAATTCCCAAGGGTAGGGGGTAGAGTGAAGTAATCATGATTTAGCCTTGGTTGAGTCAAAAACTTTGCAATGTTTTTAAATGGGGGGACAATTTAAATGTTTGTCTCAAAGCTTTGGACAAAAGGACAAAATTGAGTGGTTTAGATTCAAAGTTGAATTTGTGTGATTGAGATTCAACTATTTTGGAGCGATCCATGTGCTTTTGTCCTCAATTCTCATTGGTTACTCAAATTGTTGTTGAAATATATTAGGATTAATTAAATTCCATTAATTAATTAAATTAGCCATGTAAGGGAATAGGTTCAATTTGATTTTTGATTTAACAACTATACAATTAATTGGTTAAAATCAATTATATAGTGTTTTTGGTCCCTTTAAGCTTGTATTTAATTATTTAATGTCATGATTTGATTTCTCCTTTGATTTTATTGATTTTGTCCAATTTTGATTAATAAATGTCCATTTTAAAAATTGATTTGATCCTTTTTGATGAGAATTTTCCATTTTAATGATTTAAAGCACTTGCCCATTTTTGAGTGTCTACAGTTCTTTTGCTTCAACTATTTATATTATGAGTAGCTACAATTGATGTTTTCATCTTTCAGTGAATAGGTACTAGACATATTCTACTTGAGCTACAATAGTTGAGTGTGTCTATATCCCCTATAGTGGAATATAAGATAGTTTTGATGACCTTTCATAATTGAGGCAATATCGTCCCTGTATGGATGATGTATTCGTAATTGGTATATTATTCCCTCTGGTACCTATTGGTAAATCCATATTTCATAATGCATTGTGTGATAGACCAATTGTGTGTCTGTGCATTAGTGTTCTCACAGTTGTCACGAAAGAGGTTTAAATTAAATACTAATTTTTATTGTTTATTGTTTATTTTTATCTTGCCGACTAATTTTTTGTAATCAAGTTCCATTTAATTGAAATTGATTTATTTATTCACGTGGGATTTCCAGGAAGTCTTTAGTTGGCTTTAATTTATTTAAGTGATTTTTATAAATTCTCTTTTAGCCAAAAGTGACTTTATATTGAGGAAAAAGAGTTATTTCCTCATTCTTATTTTTGAAGAAATTAGGATTTGCATGAGAGAAAATTGATTTCTTCTTGGTGTGTTCAATCTATTCATCAGATCTTTGTGGGTAGCGGATTGTTGGATTCATGTCGTGATTCCTCAACTTTCTACTGAGCCATTCATGTTTTTCATGGTGAATTCATTTTCTTCTTGAACCATTTCTATTTTTTCTTTAATTTGTGTGAGATAGGGCATCTCACCGTTTGTGATTTACTCTATAATTTTGATTGGAAATTGTTGCAATAGTTGATTGAGAATTAGTATTCCTCCGCAATCTTTCTTTATTTCATCACCTAGTTGGGTTTTTATGAGAAACTATGTATTTTAGTTTTGATAAAATGGGTTTTTTGAGTTGTTATGCTGCCCAAATTTTTGTGTGTGCTCTAAAATGAGATTTTATTGTAGGAATGGCTTGTTGGGTGCCTAAGGGAAAATGGATTTTTTTTGTGAATTTTTATGTTGTTTGATTTTTGGGTCTTTTTAAGCTCACCTAGTTTTACGTGCCACCCAGAACTTGTATGCCAACATGTTTGGCATGATTGATCTATTGGAGGTTGTAGTAATCCAACTTTGTAATGAGATTTTGGAATTAGAATATATCGAGTACATTTTAGATATTTGATATCGCAACTTGAACTTACCCATTTTATGTTAAAATGATGATTTTTACACCTTGCCAATTTTTTTTCTAGAATTTAAGTATTTTGTTGCTTTTGTGCATTTTGAGCCCTCCTCATGTTCTAACGAGATGATTGATGGAATCCATTCTCTTGGAAAAGTGGCCAATTGAGCAACTTGATATTTGGCTTGGTTTTTCTTTTACTTAGTTTCTTGCCTTGAGTATTTTTTGAGTTGAGTTATTCTCCTATTATTGCTCTAATTTCTATTATGAATCCTATGATATTGGCACCTTTCATGCTTGAGGTTGATCTCACATATGATATATATATGTAGAGTATTGAGACTACATCCAGTCATGTAGTTGAGCTATGCTCCTATGTCGAGGTCCAAGTGACCCATGCTCTTGGTATTGAGACTAATAGAGTTTACCATGTTCTTTATGGGCTTATGACTTTCATAGTCATATTTGCATTGTACTTGTGCCTCGTAGAAAAATATGAGCCTAGTGTTTAGTAATGGTGTGGAATGACTCCTTACACGGATTCCAACTAGTAAGTGGTTGCTACACACCACATGGAGGGGTTCTTAATAAGTGATAATATAATAAACTAAATTAGGGTGAAAGACATAATAAAAAGAAAAGAGAGTAATATGACTACCTCGTCACCTGAGGCTGTTTCCTAGAGGTGAGTTTGTATTTGTCCATCTAAGGGCCTTGACTTGAGATATGTATTAATGTTTGTCTATTTGTGAATGTTGACCCAAGACTCAATGCTACATGGACTACCATGATCCATGTAATGACACTCCACCTTGAGTCCCTGCACTTTAGCCTTGATAGCTCTGAGTGGTATCTTGGGTGTACTATAAGTATGTGGTTTGTTAGTTGTAATTGGATATTGGCCCACACATTGAGTGTTCTCCCTGTGTATTTATGTTTTTCATTCATATGTATTACAATGGATCACTACACCTTATTATGAGTTTATGCATTTTCTTGGCATGTGCATTAACCACTACTTACTTGTGTGTATGCCTTATGTTTATGGTTGGGCTACTATCTCTGTGAGAATGGTGGGATGGGCTTGAGGGTTCCATATGGTAGGGTGGTGTTGTACTTTACCACTACTCGGGACTGGTATATAGATGGATGAATATTTTATAGATAGAGATTATGAACACTATTAGCTCAATGCATTTCCTTCATTTATTGTACCATTGATTTATGTACATGTATATACATTGATGTGATGATCTTAGATTAGTTTTCTTTATGCTATTGATGATGTATTAATTGATGAAATCAAGTGATCATTTTCTTGATCTATGTTATTCGGTACTCCCCGGTGTTGAGCTAGATGTTTACTAGTTGTATGTTGGTGTTAGCTTAGGTTTTGGCCTTTGTGCCTTTGTGTTTTCATCCAATTTCATGAGTCAAAATAATTTGATTCAATGTTTTCATGGATCAACATCTCTGCAACTTGAATCAACATTTTCAACTCACTAGTTTGAGACTTTTTGTCTCATAAGTCTTCTAGTCATGAATCAACGTTTGTGTGAACTGGTGTTTGTACCTAAATCAATGTCTTCACTTTCTTTTAGTGTCTACACCTAGTTTGATTTTACTTTTATATTTGGGAGCTTGATGAATTATTTATGCTTTTGGGTGGTTTTGTGAGGGTTCTTAGATGCCTTTCAGGCATTCTGAGCTCAACTACAAGATGTTTGAGAGTGGTTTCAACTTCACAGGAGTTATAATAAACATTCTCAATTTTGAGATTTTTTAGGAAATTTTATACTTAGTCAAATTTCCAGAATCAACATGTTTTCTTGATGCAGGAGCATCCTAGGATTCTTGGCAATCCTATATCAACCAAAAATATGTTTGTCTTTGAAGGTAGATTGTTGGTTTTGATCTTAGTTTGGTGGAGTTCTTGCTCAGTTTGGGAGACTGGTTGCTCAGTTTTTGTGGTTATCGGGGTGCTCGGTCTCTAAAGAATGCTTGGTAACTGAAGGCGTCAGTTTATTGGCACTCAACAATAATTGCATTGCTCGGTCATGCTTGGTGTGGTCGGTCGACTGGTGCTTAGTTATTTCTTTTGTTGCTCGATGTTCTTGCTTACTGACTAGATTATTTTGGATAGATCGGCTTGGCCAACTGGTGCATTTAATTTGGGTCATGCTCCTCATGTTATGGATTGACCATTGGACATGCGGGGACCTAGATCTGGCATGTTGCATTCTTCTATGCAGATCTGATGACCATTTGGGGCCATCTTTGAGAGTTTTTTAATTTTGTAAGGCTATGTGAGAGCCGACTGATGTTTTAGCATTTAATATTTGTTTGTAAGGGTTAATTGTTTCATCAGCCAACTCATGGCTGGGAATAAGTGTTTATAGGATGATTGGGTAGTTTTTTAGGCATCAGATGGTTGGAAGAAAAGTTAGTAGCCTATGAGCTTAGGAGCAGGAAGATTGCTTGGAAGTTTGAGTACAAGTTTAGATCTTTCCTGGGTGCCTACCAGTGTGCTGCCTATTACAGACCTAGACTAGCTAGATGCTGATGTTGGGGAAAAGATTTGGATCCTACGAGATCTTGTAGATTGTTACTTGCATTGTAACTGGCTATAATTGGGAAAGCCTTATAGCCCAACACATTGCATGTAATCAGTGTTTTCATGAATATAGACTTCTATTTCATTGTAGATCTATTGTTTGTATTGTGTATTTTTGTTGCATATTGGTTTGGATGCAAGGTCGGTTAGTCCTTAATTGGATCCACCCACCTTGACTGCATTAGGTGGTATTAGAGCGAAGTTTGTTCCTGTTTGAGCAAAGTTTATTCTTGTTGGAGCCAAGTGGATCTTGTGTATCTAGATCTTGATTTGAAGATGCCTTCGAGGAGAAATCATGAGATCCCTGAGGAAGAAGAAGCTACTGGAGAATTCTATCTTGATGATTTTAGGGCTTTGCAGAAACAAGTGCAAGACCTACAAGAAGAATTGAGAAAGAAGAAGCCTACCTTGAAAGAGGATAGTGATGATGAATCTGAGGAAGATCATTTTGAAGAAGCTGTGGAAGAAGCTAGAGATTCTGAGGAGAATTGAATTCTGAAAGCTATGTCTAAGATTGGGAAGAGACCTAAGATTGAAGTTTCTACATTTGCTAGAAGCCTTAGGCCAGAAGAATTTATTGATTGGATCAATAAGATTGATGAATACTTTGAGTATGAAGAAATAGAAGATCCTGATAGGGTTAGATTTGTAAAGACTAAGTTGAAAGGTCATGCAAATATCTGGTGGAGAGAAGTTCAGTTGGAAAGAGGTAGAAGAGGAAAAGAAAAGATCTAAGTGGAACTGAATGGTTGATAAGTTGAAGAAGCAATTCATTCTAGTGGATTACGAATTGGATATGTTTAAGAAGATGCAAGCTTTGAAGTAGACTAATAAATTGGTACAGGAGTATACCAAGGAGTTTTATAGAATCCTGATTAGGACTGGTCATTCTAAAGTTGATAAAGAGAAGGTTGCTAGGTATGGCTATGGTTTGAGACCTAGCATTTAGGAAGAGTTACTATGCAGATGACAACAATTGGTGATGCTTATCAGATAGCATTAAAGATTGAAGAGAAGCTAAATAGCAAGTATGAAGGAAAATAGAATAATAGGAACCAAGGTGGTAAAATCGGTGAAGCAGTTGCTGAGAGTAATGTGATAAAGAATCATAAGCCTGATGTGGGATCTAGCAGTGGTCAAGTTACTAAGAATGCTAGATAGAGAGGAAAGTGGAAGAATGAGTTCACTGGTACTTGTTATAACTGTGGTGAAGCTGGTCATAGAAGTTGGCAGTGTCCTAAGAAAAGGGTTGCATTGGCTACTGAAGAAGACATTGAGAATGTTCTTGAGAAAGGTGAATGTCTTGTCGCTAGGAGATTGGCTACATGTGTTCCTAAATCGATGTAGAGAAGGAATTTGTTTAGGACTAGATGTAAGTGCAAGGATAAGGTATGTAATGTCATAGTTGATGGTGGCAGTTCTGAGAATTTTGTTTTAGATGAAATGGTTAGTAAGTTGAATTTGGAAAGAAGGAAGCATCCTAATCCTTATCAAATTAGTTGGATACAAGATGTTTCTAAGGTTAGAGTTGAAGAAAAATGCTTGGTTAAGTTTTAGATTGGATCTTACCATGATGAGATATTGTGTGATGTATTGCCTATGGATGCTTGTCATTTGTTGCTTGGTAGACCTTGGCAGTTTCACAGAAATGTTTTGTTTGATGGTCGTGCTAATACCTATGTGGTTAGGCATGAAGGAGCTCAGCATAAGCTGATACCTTTACAAGAGATAGGGGTTAAAGGATGTGGAGTTATTAGGTGTTATCTTTATGACAAACCTCAGGAGCAGAGGGTTGGTGAACCTATTCCTATTAAATCTAGTTTGAAGGAGGAGAATGATATCTCTAAAGAGTTTGTTGAGATTAAGAAGCAAATGGTTTTGTTGACAGAGATGGTACAATAGATGGTGATGTTTATGACACAGAGAGATGCAGATGATACTAAGATGATTGAGGAGTCTGAAAAGGATGAACCTTACTAAGGCACTGAGGTGATCGGTAGTGGTCAGAGTCAGTTGCTATCAGTTGTTGACCAGAGGAGTAAATAAAGTAGAAGACAGAAGGACTTTCTGCATGAGACAGTGAATGAAGTGAAGACTACTTGGGATGACAGACAAGAAGAGATATGGGTGAAGAATAGATTCGGCAACCTATTCTGATTCCCTTAAGGCGTTCATGATTTCCTTATGAGAAAATATTTCTTACCTAGGGTGTCTGATGCAGGAGCATCCTAGGACTCTTAGCAATCCTATATCAACCAAAAATATGTTTGTCTTTGAAGGTAGATTGTTGGTTTTGATCTTAGTTTGGTGGAGTTCTTACTTGGTTTGGGAGACTGGTTTCTCAGTTTCTATAGTTATTAGGGTGCTCAGTCTCTGAAGAATGCTCGGTAACTGAAGGCATTGGTTTACTGGTGCTCGATGATAATTGTGTTTCTCAGTCATGCTTGGCATGGTTGGTTGATTGGTGCTCAGTTATTTCTTCTGTTGCTCAGTGTTCTTGCTTACTAACTAGATTGTTTTGGATAGATCGGCTTGGTCGATTGGTGCATTTAATTTAGGTCATGCTCCTCCTATTATGGATTGACCATTGGACATGTGGGGACATAGATATGGTGTGTTGCATTCTTCTATGCGGATTAGATGACCATTTGGGGCCATCTTTGAGAGTTTTTTAATTTTGTAAGGCTATGTGAGAGCCGACTGATGTTTTAGCATTTGATATTTGTTTGTAAGGGTTAATTATTTCATCAGCCGACTTGTGGCTGGGAATTAGTATTTATAGGATGCTTGGGTAGTTGTTTAGGCATCGGATGGTTGGAAGAAAAGTTAGTAGCCTATGAGCTTAGGAGCAGGAAGATTACTTGGAAGTTTGAGTACCAGTTTAGATCTTTGCTGGGTGCCTACCAGTGTGCTGCCTATTGTAGACCTGGACTAGCTAGATGCTGATGTTGGGGAAAAGATTTGGATCCTATGAGATCTTGTAGACTGTTACTTATATTGTAACTGGCCATAACTAGGAAGGCCTTACAGCCCGACACATTGCATGTAATTAGTGTTTTCATGAATATAGACTTCTGTTTCATTATAGATCTATTGTTTGTATTGTGTATTTCCACTGCATATTGGTTTGGCTGCAAGGTCAGTCAGTCCTTAATTGGATCCACCCACCTTGACTACATTATTTCTTTAGCATGGTTCTTATGAGGTGATTTGGTTGTGTCTTTCCTTTCTTTTCAAGTCTTACTCTTGTGTACGATCATTTGAGGATCATTTCTTGTCATATTATGTATGCTTATGGTTAGATGGTAATTAACATGTATGTTTAACCATATTAGGAATGTTTTCTTTTGGATTAAAATGAATGTTAGTGAGGTGAATTTTGAGGATGGTTTAGTCTCCTATCTGTATAGCCATGGGTTATTGTCAGCTTAACCCATTGTGATTCATGGATTTTATTTGAATTCTTATAGGATAGTCTCATGAACGTGTGTTCTGCATTCTGAGTATGTACTTGAGATGTCTTGGAACCTTAGGAAGTACTTGTTAGTCTTCTGCTTGTGCATAATCATGTGTCAATCATGTTTTATTCTATTGCATGTTGTATCTTGTAGATGTTTAAGGTTATGTGATGGACATTGTTACATGATGTTTATTCCATGTTTCAAAAAAATAATTGTTAAGAGCATAATTAACCCTTTTGTTCCAAGGGTTCCTTGGTAGGGCATTACAAAAGCCCTCATCAAACTTGTTAATGGATTTAATAAAATAAAAAACCCCACCTTCCTTGCTAATATTCCACACTTTGGGGTCATTCTTGAAATCATCCAAATTATTAGGCTTAATGCACACCTAGTCCCCCTGTCATTGTAATAGAATACACATGAAAATAAACTCTAAGAAGAAACCTGTAACCCTTGATACGTTAAGGAAATTTTTTGTTATCACAGAGTGATTTAAAGACAAGATAATCACATGTATGTCTAGTTGGGTAAAATTACTAAATGATCCCCATTAAGAAATTAGGCTCATGTGAGATATATTTTTCCACAAGAAGGAGGATTTTCAATATGACATACAATGGTACACACCATTGTGAAAGAGGAAATGATAAATGGTAATGTGACCATATGTGACCCTCACATATTGCCATCTTATCATTATAATGTACTCTTTCAGATTGAGGTAATTTTTAAGATTACCTAGGGGCCACCTAAGAAAAGTACTACACCAAAGATGATATTTAATATCCTATTGGATGAGGATTTTTCATAAGTCAACACCATCATACCATGTCATCACCCCCATATTAAAATTCAAAATGTTTTTGCTAGTCCAACACTTCAAATCTATACATAATAGGTTATGGTTATGAAAGACCCAACACCATATGGTACAAAGAAGGAGGCACCACAACCATTAAATTTTTTTAAACATCATTCTCATTGTAAGTGGGGCACTCTCCTTTCAAGAGAGTTTGAATATATACTAAAAGAGAGTGGATATTTCACCAACATCTCAACCCCTCTAGATTGTAACCATTAGAAACAAGAGGGTTCACCACCACATTTCCCTTCCTATAAACATGGTTTATAACAAAAGAGTCATAGCTAAACAAGAGCTTGTGAACATTCCCTAGAATTCAAGCAATGAACCAATTGGCCTTAGAATGTCCTTTAACAACATCAATGCTGAGCTTGGAATCCCCTTCAATTGAGAGGAGTTTAATATCGATAGAGAGTGTGACCCTGAGCCCCTGGAGGAGGTCCATTCCATTTGATTGGATGTTTGTATGTTTGGGTAGTGAAACACTATAGGTTGCAAGTAGATTCTTCTATTAGTTCTGATTACTTATCCAATAGATGCAAACCCTTGAGAGTTCTTCATTGTACCATCAAAGTAGATCTTGCACCAACCATACATAGGATGGTTCCATTTTGTGTCTTTCCATTTTATCTTTTTAAAGAAGTCAAAGTTTCCTTAAGAATCTAGCAGGATTTAGTTCCTTGCAATTTGGTGACCAAGAGGAGATGGAGGGAAGGGGGATAAAGGTCATCTAGTGATAGAAAATTTATCTAACAACATTATAAAAAAGAGATAGAAAATGATATTTGATAGGTATTCCACACCCCAAAATATCTTGTTATTTCTCTCCTTTCAAAATACCCATCCTAGATATAGAGGGATTCCACTTAATTTGCCTAATGAGGGGGAAAAGAGAGGTTCCCTCCTAGTCAAAAGCAATTTTTGGGATATATTTATCCAAAATCCAATCAATTTGGAGAAAATGCAAAACTTTTTTCCATAGGTCATGCATAAAAGGGTAGTGTATAAATAGATGATCAATAAACTCCTAATTCTATTTATAGAGGACACAGAGGTTTGGCAACTAAAATCCACACTTAATGAGGTTGTCCTATGTAAGGATTTTTTTGTGCATTACCATCCACCAAAACATGTTAACCTTAGGTAAAAGTTGAGAGTTCCATACCCTTTTCCATTGTTTGCCACAATTACCCTCTCAAATAAGCAACACATAGGAAAACATCATTATGAAATTATAATCGACATTCCATATCTAGACAAATATATCATCTCTAGGGAATATAGGGATTCTCTTCTCCTTGAGTCTCTTTTGTAAATCCAATGTGAGAGGCATCAGATACTGAAGGTCTTGGTAGAAAAGAAGAATATTTTTCCAATTTCTAGACCGATAAATGTAGTTAGCCACCTGAACACCAAAGAAATATTGAGTATTCTCACAAATGTCCCAATAGTATAGTTGAGAGGATTGGGGAGTATCATCCAAAAAAGTATCTGTTGGAAATCTAATATGGGAAAGTGAGATACTGAGTGGGGGGGGGGGGGGGTGAGTCAGATATCCACTACTAATTCCACTTTGACATAAATTCAACTTGTATACCATAAACATAAATTTCAATACTGAAATAGATCTAACAATCTAATCACAACCATTAAATGAAACATATAACACAAAGAATTTGGTTACCCAGAAACCCTTGAAAGGCAAAACCGGGGTGGGGATGACACACACAAATATTCACTACTACAGTATTAAATTTTTCTTGTTAGGGCTACAAAGTTTGATCATTTCTGATGGTCTACCTTGTGAGGGGTCTACCATGTTAAGATCTTACAGACATATACAATCTACCTTGATTAAATGATTTAAAACTTACAACTAAGTAAGCACTCGGTTAAGAGATTTACATAGGCCTATGAGGACCACTCTATTAATAGATTTACCCTAATTTACCTATTTAAATGTATCAGTACCTAATCCTTTAGTTTGCATTGAAAAGGTTGATAACATATCTTCTCCTTCTAATACTTATTTGATCTCCTCAATCAAATATAGCTCTATTTTATCCTTCACTACTTTTCTTGGTCACTCTGATTGATCTCTGCCTATATCAAAATACTTCTCTTCCAAACATACGTGAGATCTCCACTATTCTTCACATCTTTCTCTCTTATTACATTTTAGGGTTTGGATCTCATCTTATATAAACATCTAATCAACCTCCTAGATCAAGATCAACGATCTAGATTCTCTACTTATCCCGCTTAAGCATTCCCTTTTTCTAATAGGTTAAAAGGATTACATAGGGATTAATGATTAGAAATACAAGACATAATCAACTCCTTGATTCCCTCTACAAACATTAAATCTTGCATAGATGTCAGCCAAAATGGTTTACCTAAGTGTTTGTGCCATTACAAACACATGTCAAAACTGGCTTTCTCGGCATATGAAGTCTCTGATGCTTGACACTTATTGTTCTTCATGTACTGGTGCTCGACACTAACTCTTCTATACAACTCGACATAAAATGCTTAGTGATTACTGAAGTACTCGGTGATCTCTGACTTTCTTGACAGTAACTACTACTCGGTAACTATACAAAATACAAGTCTAAACATAACTCGACCTTTACAAGATGGCTTGGTTGCAGTGATGACCGACCAATATTGCCTAGAAAATAACTAAGTGTTAGACACTAACAAACAACAAAACTTAGGGATCAACAATCTCCCCCTTTGACATTAGTGGCAAAAACACTTTGTCATGACTTTTACATTACAAAAGAGTACTTAGTAGTTTGAGTTTGAATACTCCCCCTAAGACTTTGACTCAATCTTCAAAAGATTCTACATATATATACATATGACTCTTTGACATACACTTAATATATACATTAAAAAATAGTATGTCATACCTTTCTATACATTCCTCACTATATTTTCTCCTTGTGTTACTCATGTCATTCCCCTTTAAGTCATTTCATTTCCTCATTATGTTATTCCTATCATGGCATGCCATTTCCCCCTTATTTTTGTCACTTGAAGCTACTGGGGTGTAGGGGTAAGAAAATGCTTATCCAAAAATGGCTAATGGAGCTGCAAAATCATTCCTAAGGCATTTTCCCATCCTAACCTGACAGACTCCAAAACCTATATCTTTATTTCTAGCTGAGAAGCTAGATCAACTAAACTCTTGATAATAGAGAGATGAGGATCTCTCTGTACTAACTCCTTTGCCAACATCAATTCTTTCTGCATAACCTCTAGATGAGGTGTTAACATAGTCTGTATACAAATTACCTTGGCTCTTATTCTCCCATCATTATCCATCAACTCAGCTAATCTACCTTGTGCATGAAGTAACCTTGTGAAATAAATTGAGCTGGAGCTTGCATCCATGCTTAGTGAATGATCAGTGGACTTCAAGTCTAGTTGCAATTTATCAATCAATTGTTGATTGTCCTTAGTGAAAATTTCTAAATTACATAGCTTCTTGTATAGAGAATGAACATTCTACACAACCTCTTCTAAATTAGTCACCAAGGTAGAAGGTTCTACCTATTTTACTGCTATCTTGGTTGAGACCTTTTCAATTACCTTTTTCTCAAACTTTCTTTCGGACCACTGCATAAGTTTCTCATTTGCTTCACTGTCATTACTATTCACCTTCTTAACAATTTGAACCATTTATTCCAAAATAGGTGAGGATTCATTCACATCATCCATTTCAAAGGATTCTATGAATATACCTTTTATTTCATGCAATACCTATTTTTGTTGATGCTCTCACCTTAGCTCTTGTTGCTCGCTTTTCTTCTTCAAAAGATATTGTAAAATTTGCATATGCTCATATGTCAAGTTATCAATGTCCCACTTTAGAATCACTATAAATTCATCAAGTGTAACCTGTGTACCTAGAGATTTATCCTTTTTCTTATGTGATTTGTTCTTAGGTGTATTTCCACTCGGCATCTGTATTAAAGCTTTAATAGCCGCACATTTTTTGGGCTCTGGATTCTCCTTGGTTATTTCCTCCTTAGTCTTCTTCTTTTCCTCCATATGAGGACCTGCCATTACTAATGCAGACTTATCTTCTTTATCTTTTAGGCTCTCCTCATCTTGTTCTTTCTTATCCTCCTCGACATGTGCATTCTCAAATGTTATTTCTGGCTTGTCTATTTTATCGGTACTTGTACTATGTAACACTTGCTACTCAACTGTGACCGTGTTTGAGATTGAAGGTGCATTGTCTATAGTTGATGTACCTTCAATCCATGTATAATCATGTACCTATATAAGAATGAGATTGGTACTCAGTAGAGAGTGACCAGAAGTTGCCTTAGCAAGAAGTTGACTCTTTATCTCTTCCTCGATCAATGCATTGGTGTTAACTAGTGTATCCTCAGGGATATCTTCAATGGTGATTAAATCCTATGATCCAATCAATTCTACCTTCCATCCTTCTTCTTCCTCATGATTCTGAGGCTCATCAATGTCTTCCTTACTATCTAGTTCTACTTGGCTGGATGTTCCTTCACCCGATTGAGGACTCTTATCAATTAATAACCCAAAAATTATTTTCCACAACCTTTTTCTTTGCTCAAAAACTTCTTCAACCTTATGTTTCAAAATGGAATAGGCCCTGAGCTTAGGTAAAAACCTATTTTTGTATTGCTCCATATATGTATTTATGTGTTGTGGTGATAGATCAGGCATGATCTAAGCTAATGTACTTTCCCTTATCTATTTTTCTATCATTATGGCATACTACCATTTCTGATTAATTATGTTATACAGTTCTTTAGGTATAAGATTCCCAATCTATAGAGGTGTGATCTTGAAAGTGCATAAAATTTCTAGCATAGCCTCTTCAACTTTTTCTTTGTCATCATTACTTAGTTTTCAAATTTATTCAGCTTGAAACCTGCTAATCCAGCAATGCTTTTGATATTGTGGTAGATTTCATCCATAGTCATTGGACATCTATGTGACACCACTTTCAACTTTATATTTTCATCTATGCCTGTCTCTTCATCATCATCATCCTTTTGTAGGACTAACTTCCTTCTCAATTTCTTCCTGGGATGACTCAACACAACTTTGGTTTGAACTTGTCTTCTTTTACCTGACCCTTCCCCTTCTATTTTCTTTGCAGGTGTGTTTCTCTGGGGCTTGATAGTTGTGGTAGTAGAATCTTCCCTAGTCCTCGATCTAAGTGCTACAAGAGGAGTGGGATTTTGTTTCTACAATTTCCTTTTTCTACGCTTGGAAACTGATACCTTCTTGCCCTTCTTTAGAATTTTAGTTTCCTCCTTATCACTTCTTTCAGACTCACTAGATTTATCCTCTCCCAGACCTTGAGTTAGTTCAAGGGGTGCATTTACCTCTTCACTTTCTCCTAGCATCTTCTTTAGGTTCTTGACTATTTTCTTTCTCTTTCTCTCAAGGGTTGCAGACTTTAACCCCATAGTTATTTTAGACTTAGCCTCTTCATAAGTCCCAAAAGGTTTTTCCTTCCTATCAATCTCCTCAATTGCTGTCATTGTCTCATCTACATCCACCTCATAAGATAATGGCCTAAGCCATGCTATCCTAGGCATAACAACCTTAACATAGGTATGGTCAGTATCCACTAGAAAGCATATGTCATTGTAGTGCTTCTCTACTAGGGATACAAGAATTATACTTCTCTTTCTCATTTTCTTATTGAATTCCAAAAAGTAGTTATCCGTAACACTATCAAAATTTTCACCTAATTGATGAATAAATTCATTGATTTTCTGGGTAACAGGTTAGTTCTTACTCCATACAACATCTCCAATTGTAGGAAAACTATTCTAAACATAGAAGAATAAAAAAATGATCAAAGAACCAAACTTACATATTGAATTCTTGGCCTTCCTGATTGAAGTTAGGTTCTTGGAAAGCTAGGTCAACTGTAGCTCAACAAGATCATAAGTATAATCTTTCTTTACCATCTTCCATGCTTGATCGAATGGAATGCAGGGTACACTATCTAACCTACTTAACTGATAGAATTTGTGAGAAATCACTCTCACTATAAAATCTATTTCTAGATATGTGATTGTGGAAATCGTCATTCTTATTTTGTTCCATACTGCATGAGTGTTTGTTTGAATTATCTCTTTACTTTGGCATCTCATTGTTTTCTTCCTGATAAGAAAGGGATAACCAGTGAATCGGTGAATCATATCCCTAGTGATCTTGACCTGCCCATTCTCCAACCATATCTTCATATCATGAACTCGGTTCAAGATGATCTTGATTCATTCAACCTTAAAGTTTCATGGGAATTCTAGGGCATGTACTAACCCTTTCTCAGAAACATGTTGATGTTCCACCTTTAATGATCCTTTAATACACAACTTGTTGTATGCTTCCCTCAGCTCATAGTCTTTGATTTCTATGATTTGTACATGTAGCATGCGCGTACATAATATATCATTAAGACCTTAGGTAGAATCGATGACAGGGCACCAGTGAGATTTCCCTTCATCACACTTTTCAGAATGGCTTGAAATTTAGGTGGCACACATGCATCATTCCTCACAAGTTGAACATTCAAGACTTCTTTTCCTTGCTTCTTAGTAGCTGCAGTCGAAGTAGATGCCATTGCTCAAATCTAGGGTTCTAAGAATAGAGTCAGATAGCTCGGTAGTACCTTGTTCTAATAGTCCTTCATGATGTTTGCCGATGACACATTGTAGAGATCTTCTTAAGTTTCACTTAACACATATAGCTCTTGTTAATCACCTTAAAATCACTCTACAAATTCTCAAATTGTTGGGTAAAATGAAAATGAATGGTAATTTTTCACTTTATAGGATCAAATGGTAAATTTTAGGGCTTCATTAAATGATCTGTATATTTTGTAGGTGAATACAACTGTCTCAGCCTTCACATGACAATTCAGTTATCATGTGCTCATACTCGATTGAAACCGTGACTCGGTCAATACTACTATTTAGTTATGATCGGTACATATGACATATCAACGATTATAGGAGCTCGACACAAACTAAGTGACTCAGTCACTATATAATTAAATACTAATGTCTGACATCAGTCACACAATTTTACTCTTTTCTCCAATTTGTCCTAATGCATCTTAATTCATGCAGATATGGACTTTAATAATCTCAAATGTCATGAACTGATGTAAAATATGAAATTGGAAAACTTAGTTCCTCACATACCTTCTTTGCTTAGTTTGAAGTAGCGTGATCACCTGATCCATTGGATTGGGTGACCTTAGGTTCACTGGCTCCACTACTGCTTGCTTCCTCTTTCTTTTTCCATGTCTTATTCATTTGGTTCCTTATCTGTTCAATAGTTTCTTCATTCCTAAATTGTTCATTGCTTGGTGCATGTTCTATGTAGTCTCTTTTTATGTGACCAATCTTGTGGCATTTGTAACAGACCAAACTTCCACTCATCCAACTCTTGGATTTACCTCTAAAATGTGTCTTTATACAATTTTCTCCTGAATAGAGATGAATAGGTGTGAAATGTGTGTAATGGAAAATGTTATGGACATACAAACTAAATAAAACAAAAATACTTATCTTGAAAGGAGGCTGATGCAAAAATCACTATTTTCTGATGTCTGTGTTTAGTTTTGGGAGATTCTGCAACCTGCTCCAGACTGGAAATGCCGAGATAGAGAAAACCTAGAAAACTTTTATCTTTCTAAGGTTAGGTTGATTTTGACCTAGATAATAGGGCACAATCTTACCCCAGGGCACAATATTACCCCTCATTGAAGGTCATCCCTGACCTGAAATAGCTTTGACAAAAATCCTGTTCACAGATCCTGGAAGTTCACTGAAAAGGGTATCCAGATTTGAACTATAATTCATTGTCTTGTACCTATACCTGCAAGAAAAATGGTTTTGTTTTTTGGATGAGGGGTTTTCCTTAGTCAAACCCTTGTTTGGAATCAAAATTTAAAATGGAATTGAAATAGAGAATGCTAGCAAGTAGTAAAAGTAGATCTAACAATGAAGCTATGATATTCAATAGATATGCAATTGTATTTCAAATGTAAACAAGCATGTTGATATGAAAGCTTGAACATAACATTAAAAAATGTAAATCAAAACCTCCATGATTGTATGCTTGGAATCCACCTTGGGGGAAGAATGAATGTATCTCGAAGATGAACAAAGGATCTTGAAGGAAGATCACACCATCATGATGGCTAGATCTAGGGTTTGAATGATGAATCTTGAATGCTTGAATCCTTGATCTTCAATGGAGAACTTGAATGCTTGAGAATGCTTTCTTGAGAGATATGGAGAAGAGATCATGAAGTTTCTTGGTTGGAGATGGATTCTCATGAAAAAGTGGATGCAATTTGGTTGATTGTGGATGTGAAAATGAGAGAGGAAAGCTTCCTTTTATAGTGATCTAGGGCACAAAATCCTAGAGAAGGTCGACATTAGAGAATTAAATCCAAATTAACCTTAACTCCTAGAAATGGACCTAGATTAAATGCAATTTAAGAGTTTACTATTCTGAAACCCAAACAATGACCCAAAAATGTTGACCTTATGTGTGTTACCTACAGAAGATTTAGCATACTTAAAAATTGAAAAATGTGTCTCTTCAGGATTTAGCAACTTATGTGAGTTACCTTCAGAGGATTTAGCATATTGAAAATTGAAAAATGCGTGTCTCTTCAGGATTTAGCAACTTATGTGTGTTACCTTTAGAGGATTTAGCATATTGAAAATTTGAAAAATGCGTCTCTTCAGGATTTAGAAACTTATGTGTGTTACATTTAGAGGATTTAGCATATAAATGAAAAAATATAGTACAAGGGAGACCCTATATATGCCCCCCTCCTTATCGTGACAGTCTACTAGACAGGATAAGGAAGAGGAAGAGGATAACTACTTCACAATGTAAGGAGATATCCGGTTTAACAATAATATACACTACATTCATAGCGAAGGGTATTAAACCCTACATCCAAGAGTATAGCTAATTGTGAAAAGGATATGTCACTTATGGAAAAAGGATCCTCAAAGAGAAAGAGATCTTATCAACAAGATCCCCACCATAGAGGAGTGCTTTTAGATAAAATATCATCTTTGAAAAAGAAACAAAGATTCAATCACCTAGCCTTCTGCAATCAAGGGGAAGATGAATCTTTGAAATGAGAGAAACCACTCTAATCACCAAAGTAAGGGCAAGAGTTTATAAAGAACATAATTTGCAAAATAGAGAAGAGGTGATGACCTAGGACAACAACTTCTCATATAAAAGGATATCCATAGTCAAAACATCAGTTCGTATAATGAAATAATATTGCTAAATAAACAAATTCCACTAAGCTAATGAAATAAGATCCCTAGACAAAGAGAAGGAAGAAAGGAACCTTTCCCCCAAGGGATGAAAAGCAAGGGATACCTTAGAAAAGATATCTTGAATATATAATCTATGGATGATTATAAACATAATACAAAACCATAGAGAGAGGATAGAAAGAATACCAATTAAGCTCAAGACACAATATATGCTAATAGCCTAATGGATCCTAGGAGACTGGATGAAAATACACCTCTTGCCCCCTAGTCCAAAGACAAGAGGAGAAGAAATCTATATTATATCAGAATGAGGGGTATCACCTATATCAAAATTATGAAGGAATTGTAAAATTGCATGAGAATGTGATATAATTCCTAAAGCAGCTCTTTCCCTAACATATATATTGAAGTGCTTACAATCAGCAAGTAAATGCGTATTAATATAATGAAAAGGAAATTTATACTTGGTTAAAGAATATTTCGGCATAGATTTAAAGATTTCTTTCTTGGAATTAATTAATTGAACATACACCTTCTTAGCTACATCTTGACGAATATCAGTGTTATCTACAGTAGGTGTAGGGAGAAGAACATGAAGAGGAGGACTATTATCAACATCACCTACCTTGATTTGAGATTGTGAATAGCCAACACCATGCACATCATGTTTAGGGGGTATATGAACTGGATACTTGATACCATGCTCATTAATTCCTAGTCCTAAACCTCTATATCCTTGTTTAGTCATCATATTGAATCTTGTAGTGTATGTATTATGTAAAGCTTCTACAGGAGGTGATTGATTATCATGCTCAGGAGTAAAGGTTGTATAAGGTGGGATAATAGGTTTTGAAGAAGTTTCTTTACCCTTTCCTTTAATATCATCATGAATTAGAGGAGAAGGTAAATCAAAGAAATCTTGCACATTCGCATCCTAAACTATAGCTTGAATCCCATCATAAGCACAGGAAGAACTAGGGATAGCAGATGGAGAATTAGGCATTGAATTAGGAAGATTAGGAATAAAATTAGGAATGATGGGATTAGGATTAGGAAGATTAGGAGATGGTGTAACATCTACCCAATTCTTCACATAATCCAAAAGAGTAATAAGGCTACCACATAAATTTTTAATGAAAATTTTGAAAGTAGGAAGACTAGTATCAGTCAATTTCACAAAAGCATAGGCAAGTGCAAAATGAAGAGTCATCAACATAATGAAGTGAATAATACTCTCATAAACATCATAAGTATGGTAAAGAGATGCTAAAAGAAGGGTAATAAAGAACATAATTACACACCAAAGCATCTTAACAATCATCATAGTAAATGAAATGCAAGAAATATTTTTGAATTTCATTTGAATTAATAGATTTTTTTGTATTTTTGAATTTAAAATGCAAAAGCATAAAATAAATCTAATCTTGATGCAAGAAAAGAAAAGATGTAACACCAAAAGGAAATCTAACACAATAGGGCATCAAAATCCACAAAAGATAGGGGGTAAGTTCGTCAAGTTCACCAAAATGAATAGAGAAGGTGAACACACAACAAACACAATCAGGTATCTAATTCCACAAAAGAAAGGGGTAAGCTTGTCGGGTTCACCAAAATGAATAATAGGTGTGAAATGTGTGTAATGGAAAATGTTATGGACATACAAAATAAATAAAATAGAAATACTTATCTTGAAAGGAGGTTGATGTAGAAATCACTATTTTCTGATGTCTGTGTTTAGTTTCAGGAGATTCTGCAACTTGCTTCGGATTGGAAATGCCGAGACAGAGAAAACCCAATTTTTTTAATCTTTCTGAGGTCAGGTTGACTTTGACCTAGATAACGGGGCACAATCTTACCCCTCACTAAAGGTCATCCCTAACCTAAAATAGCTCTGATGCAAATTATGTTCGCAGATCCTAGAAGTTCGCCGAAAAGGGTATCCAGATCTCAATTGCAATTCACTGTCCTGTAACTGTACTTGCAAAAAAAAAGGTTTTGTTTTTTGGATGAGGGGTTTGCCTTAGTCAAACCCTAGTTTGGAATAAACCTTTAAAATGGAATTGAAATAGAGAATGCTAGCAAGTAGTAGAAGTAGATCTAACAATGAAGCTATGATATTCAATAGATATGCAATTATATTTCAAATGTAAACAAGTATGTTGATATGAAAAATTGAACATAACATTAACAAATGTAAATAAAAACCTCCAGGATTGTATGCTTGGAATCCACCTTGGGGGAAGAATGAATGGATCTTGAAGATGAACAAACGATCTTGAAGGAAGATCACACCATCATGATGGCTAGATCTAGGGTTTGAATAATGAATCTTGAATGCTTGAACCAAATCCCTTCAAAGACTTGAATGCTTGAATCCTTGATCTTCAATGGAGAACTTGAATGCTTGAGAATGCTTTCTTGAGAGATATGGAGAATAGATCATGAAGTTTCTTGGTTGGAGATGGATGCTCATGAAAAAGTGGATGCAATTTGCTTGATTGTGGATGTGAAAATGAGAGAGGAAAGCTTCCTTTTATAGTGATCTAGGGCATAAACTCCTAGAGAAGATTGAAATTGGAGAATTAAATCTCAATTAACCTTAAACCCTATAAATGGACCTAGATTAAATAAAATTTAAGAGTTTACCATTTTGAAACCTGAAACAGTCGACCCAAAAGTGGGAAAATGAAATTTTCCAAAGCCCGACATCCTGAAACTCTCAAAACTTGAAATTTGGACCTGGGGTCAGGGTCAAGGTTGACTCTGCCCTAGGTTAGAGTCAAGGTTGACTTTTACCTAGGTCAAGGTTGAGGTCGACCTTGAACCATTAGGTCGTCATTGACTCAAAAAGTCAAAATCTTCAGTTTCTCAGAGAAAGTTGTCAGAAAGAGGCTAGAAACAGGGGGAGAGAAGCAAAATAGTGGGGAAACAACTAGATCCATGCAAAGACCAATTCACAACACTTGACATGACCCAAAACCACTTACTCAAAGGGCTAAATTCTCTTAACATGGAAGTGCTTCCATTTTAAGATGATACATCTCCAATATGACCATATTCTTCACAATAATGACAACTATATCATGTATTGTAGTCCCAATTGAACATGTTACCTTTCCTAGGTGCTTTATTATGCTTATTGGCTGTCCACTTAGATTTTTATCTACATTCTTGTGCTCTATGACCATATTTTTGATAGTTAAAACAATGTCCTTGAAATCTAGGTGTAGTAGGTGCCTTACTAACCTTTGACCTGCATTCATGTGCTTGATGTCCATGCTTCTTACATTTAAAAAAAATTACATTGAATTTTGGTTTAGGATTGGACTTACCATTCTTTCTTATGTAGATGTTTTTTGTGTGTCCTAGCTTTCCACAATGATGGCATGTAGGTTTGTTGTTCTTTGACTTTGCATTCCTTTGTTCTCCGGTCTTTGATGATTCACCTTCTTCAGTGGATGATAGGTGCTCATCATGCCCAAGTCCAGAAGTATCATTGGATCTTCTTGGTGACCTTAAAAGTTATTCAAAGTATTTCACAACTTCATTTTTTTTGTTCATCCTTTCATTGAGTTCCTTTTCAGATCTCAGTTCATTCTTCAGTTGACTATTTTTTGATCTCAAATTTGTGATTTCCATATCTTTTCTACTTAACTCTTGATTGGCAAGTAGTAGTTGATTTACCATGTCCAATTGATTTTTTATTAGCCTTTTCATGTCACATGTCCTTTCATTAATTCTTATAGACATTTTTCTTTTGTCTTCTTCAACCATTATTTTGTCTTCTTCAGCTTTCCTTTTCTGTTCAATTACTTCACATAGTCTTACTGATTGAATTTCCTATTCTCTCTTCAGACTTATGATATCTTTATTCAGTATGTTGTTTCTTTCTAGAAGATCTTCTATAGGTGCATCACTTTTAGTAGAATTTGCATTATCAAATAAAATTTTAGTGTCTTCTTCTTGATACTGTGTATCATTCTGTTGATTGCCAATTCTTTCCTTCTACTTAAAGATTTCTTCAATTCACCTCTAGCTGCTTCAAGCTAGTGAAGTGCAAGATGAATGCCAATCTTATGATTCTCTATGATCTTTCCCAACTTATAAACCTCCATCTACAAGACGTTCACTCATAAGTGATTAGACTTCTTTTAAGAGACCAAATCTCTGATACCAATTGTTGGAAATCTAATATGGGAAAGTGAGATACTGAGAGAGGGGGGGGGGGGGGTTGAATCAGACATCCACTACTAAATCCACTTTGACATAAATTCTTCTTGTATACCATAAACATGAATTTCAATACTGAAATAGATCTAACAATCTAATCATAACCATCAAATGAAATATATAACACAAAGATTTTGGTTACCCAGAAACCCTTGAAAGTTAAAATTGGGGTGGGGATTACACCCACAAATCTTTACTACTGTAGTATTAAAGTTTTCCTTTTAGGGCTATAAAGTTTGATAATTTATGATGATCTACCCTATGAGGGGTATGCCTTGTTAAGATCTTACGGACTTATACAATCTACCTTGATTAAAGGATTTAAAACTTATAACTAAGTAAGCACTCGGTTAAGAGATTTACATAGGCCTATGATGACCACTCTATTAAGAGATTTACCCTATTTCACCTCTTAAAATGTATCAGTACCTGATCCTTCAGTTTGTAATCAAAATGCTAATAACATATCTTCTCCTTCCAATACTTGTTTGATCTCCTCAATCAAATATAGCTCTGTTTTATCCTTCATTGCTTCGCTCGGTCACTCTGACTGATCTCTGCCTATATCAAAATACTTCTCTTCTAAACATACATGAGATCTCCACTATTATTCACACCTTTCTCTCTTATTACATTTTAAGGTTTGGATCTCATCTTATATAAACATCTAATCAACCTCCTAGATCAAGATCCACGATCTAGATTCTCTACTTATGTCGCTTAAGTATTCCCTTTTTCTGATAGGTTACATGGCTTACATAGGGATTAATGATTAGAAATACAAGGCATAATCAACTCATTGATTCCCTCAAAAAACATTAAATCTTGCATAGATGTCGGCTAAAATAGTTTACCTAAGTGTTTGTGCCATTACAAACACATATGTCAAAACTGCATTGCTCGACATATGAAGTCTTTGATGTTGAACACTTACTGTTCTTCATATACTGGTGCTTGGCACTAACTCTTCTATACAACTCGGCATAAACTTCTCGGTGACTATGCTTGATCCTAGCTACTTGTGCTTTCTCCTCCCACTTCTTATCATCTATCTTGACACCCCTTCAAATTTTGGCCTATTTTCCAAGGTATAGAACTGTTGGATTACGGAGAGGGGGGGGGGTGAATTATTAATCCTTGATTCTTTATACCTTAAGAACTTTCTCTGATTCAACTCGGCATCAACTCAGTCAAACAGACTTCAATATTAACTAGTAACAATAAATTAACTTTATCAATCAACAATAACATTCACAATAAATATTCAACACATATAACACCATTATTTAACATGGAAACCCAATTTGGGAAAAACCACTATGGGAACTGTCACCCACTAAAGAAATACTCTTCTAAAGTATGCTCAGTTAAAAGCCAATCTGGTTAAAGATTACAATGCACATTGTTTAATGTGACCCTGTTAGGGGATTTGTCTTAGATCTATTAGGATCTTCACCCTGTTAGGAGTGGCCTAGTTAAATGTCTTCAAACAATCTTTTAGAATGTCACCTTTTTAAAGGATTTACAATAAGACTGTTGGGTGCACTCGGTTAAGAGATTTTTATATTACAAATGTTAATAAGAAACAATATATAAATTGATTTGTAAATGTGCAACTACCTTTTTCTTAATCAGATACCTTGTGTGCTCTTTGTCTTCACTTCATTCCTTCACTTTCCACTGGCTTTAACACTTCATCAATCTCAGCTTTCTGACTCAGAATTCAACCTTTTCCTTCTTCACTACATCAGTTGGTAACTCAACAACCCTTCAACTTGCCAACCTTTTCTTCATACATTTTCATTCTTTATATAGACTTTTTTTTGCCTCTTAATCTACTCTATTACATTTTCTTTTGATTACTCTCATCTGTTCGATCATCTTCATAAACATATTCAATGAATTTAGATCTCGGTAAAATGTTTTATCATCACCTCAAAACTTGAACTTTTTTGGAACTTGTATCTTCTCTTTTTTCCACCTAGATTTATACCATAGATTGTCACCTTGAATTTTCTTGATCATATATCTCTTCAACCAACTCTTCCTCATCATTAGAATCTTCCAACTCATCATATCTCATCATTAAATGTCATTCTGATACTTGTATTTAATTAATGTTCCTTTCTCAGTGGCTAACTTCTTTTTCTTCAACCAAAATTTTGTTTATATCACTTGGTAACTGAAACCTTCTACTTGGTGTCTTGACTTCCTTTCACTTTACCAAAAATTACTTTCCTTTTACCGAATGACTTTTTCCTACTCGATAACCAAACTATTTTGTTTACCAACTTAATTAATCTTCTTTATTGACTTGATATAATCAAATGTTTAGTAGAAAACAATTATATTAGAATAACCTTATCATAGTTTGATCTAGCTTCCTAATTAAGTTCTTCATCTTCTCAACATTTCATATTCTTCTTCCTTAACTCACTCAACTTATATCATACTCCAAATGATATGGAAACTCAATATAAATTAGAAATCAATTGCTTGACATCAATGAAAAGATAATAACTGATCTAATCCTTCTACTATCTTGTATACCTCTAATCTTGGTCGGTCTTCATCATCATCACCTTCAATTATAGTAACATAGAATACCAATGACATCCCGTCCCATGCAATTGGGGCTGAAATTTGATCCAGGGCCCAATATCAGGATATCAGCGAGAGTTTGATTTTTTGGTTGACTTGGATCATTTTTGAATCCTGAAATGAAGTATTAAGTATAAAAACACCTTATTTTTCCTCATTTTGTATATCAAAACCATACTCAATAATTTTGCAATCAAACTATCAAAATTTTCAAGAAATTGAGTATTTGGATTCAAGACTTGAAGGTAAGAATCCAAGATCAAGATATCCAAGTATTCAATTCATCAAGATCATTCAAGTCAAAGGTAATATTTTCTAATTGAATTAATTTTCTCTCCCATGATGTCCAAGTAGAGGAATTCTCAACTAAGCAAGAAGATCCTTCCTCTATTTCTCCTTCTCTCTCCTTCATTGCAAGTGATTTTCAAGCATATCAATATTCAAGATGTAGGATTGAAATTCATAGATCTATGAATTTGTGAGGTCATCCTTGATTCTACATCACTTTCCAACATAAAATATTTGGATTTAAAGAACATTCAAACATCTTCATGGGTATGAGCGATTTCTACATCCATCCATAAGGGTTTATGCAAGGTGAATCTAACATTTACCTTTTTACGTAATTTCCTTTATGTAATTTCATTTCATTTTCAATTTTGATTAATAAAATGGGGTTTGACCAAGACAAACCCCTTTAGACAACCTTTTCCCTATTTTTGTGTGTGAAGGAATAGGTTGCAGAACCATTGAATTGAAATCGGGAAGATTAGACACAATTAAAAATGCCTAGAGAAATTTATTCAAAATTGCCAGGTATAGAATGCCATTGGTGATCTGTCCCCAGGTACATAATGCATTTTAGCCCTTCCCCTACATTTTTAGCTCAAATTTCACCTATAAGTTAGATTTATGATCTGGTTTCTATTTTTGTAATTTTCTTCTCACTACCTATTTGTATCAATATATTTTTCTCAAATTTTTAGCAACTTGTCTATTAATCACCTTGATCACATTTTTACATCATTTTCATTTTCATCAATCACATTCTTTAGCAAAGGATCATTGTCCCACTTAGCGTTTGAGTCTCCTATTGAACTAGTGGGGCATCTTCCTTTTGAAATGTGCAATTAATGAAAGTGGAAAGTGATTTACCTATACCTAATTACTTCACCCATTTTCACCATGTACACTCATTCAGATATTTTACAGGCATGATGTCACACCAATTGGTTTTGTGTTTTGTAAGGTTCAATCGAACCTTTGTAAGAAGGGATTTGTTAAGATGATAAATTTTTTTGATGCTCATTCCTCCCATAATATTTGGCTGGAAAATTAAGTCTCCTTTGACCAATGACAACCTCTTTTTTCCCCATACTTGACCAAAGGAAATTTCTGTAGATTCTATCAAGTTTTTTAGATAAATAACTAGAGACATGGAAGAGAGAAAAAAATAAATTGGGATCCCTTTCAAAGATTTCTTTGAAAGTTGCAATTTACCTATATTGCTTAGAAGTTTTCCCTTCCAATTGACTAACTTTCATTTTGTTCTCTCAAGAATTGAATTCCAAAAAGATTTGGAGAACTCCTTTATAGTAAGTGGTAGCTTAAGATAGGTGACCACCATATTTTCACATTGACAACCGAGAATATTCCAAATTTTTTTCTGGAAACTATCAAGTGTGTTTAAGAAATAGATTTTTCTTTTGGCATAGTTGATGCTTTGTCTTGACACAAACATATTGAATAAGGAAGCATTTACAATCTATCTTTAGTCACAAAATTGTTACCAAAAAGGCTTATGTCATCAATAAAATATTGTAGAAGAATAGGGGGTAGGGTGGAAGCAGGACACACCCCAAGGAGTTTATTCTCATTTATCATGTGTAATAAATTTCTCCTGAAAACTTTTGCTAACATAATGAACAAGTATGTAGAGAGGGGATCACCTTTCTTGATCCCTCTAGCAGCACCAAAGATTCCCCCAAGGACACCATTGATAAAGACAAAATAATAGATTTTGGTTACACATTCCTTGATCAGTGCAATCACCCTCCTATGAAAGACAAGCCTTTCTAGAACTATGGAAAATAAATTCCCATTTAAACCTTTCATATACTTTGGATATGTCCAGTCTGAATTTCATCATTGTCATCCTCCATTTTTCCATGGATTTGAAAACTTCATGAGTAGTAATGGCCGCATCAAGTATTTGCCTCTTTTTCGATTGTAACTGATAAGATTATTAAGCATGGGTTTGATTCCATTAACCAAGACTTTGGAAAAGATTTTATCGACCATATTATAAAGGATTATCAACTTCAAGTTATGAAGAGAGAGAGGCTCTTGAATCTTTTGAATTAAAGCAATAAAAGAGAAATTTAATAATTTAAGGAGTTTTCCCATTTTGAAAAAATCTCTGGTGATAGCAATCACATATGGTCCAACTATATCCTAGAAATATTAAAAAAAGGCCTAGGGGAAACCATCTGAGCGTGGGGCCTTAAACATACCCATAGAGAAGGTGTAATTCCTCACTTCTATACTAATTGGGGCCAAAATCTATGCATTGTTAGCCTTAGTAAGAGCCCTTGGGATGCAATCTAATAGTTGGGTTTCCAAAGCACTATCAATAGAACAACTATAATCTCTGAAACTCATGTAAAAGAAATTCAATGCCTGTAGGCCCAAATTTACATATTCCTCGACAACCTAATTATGTTCATATCTAAGGCGTAGAATAGTGTTCATTTTCTTATGTGTACTATCCAAGTGATAAAAGAAGACTCAGTTCATGTCCCCTTCTTTCATCCACTAGACTCTAGAACTTTACTTCCAAAAGATTTCCTCCCTATACAAGATACATTTTCATTTGGATCTTAAGAATTACTCTTTAGCATGTGTAGTCATTGAGAGGTCACCCCTGGCCATTTGATCTTGGATAGAAATCAACTTCAAATGAATTTGTTTTTTTCTATTAAAAAATGTCCCCAAATGTGAACTTGTTCTATTCTTTCACATTCTTTCTAATAATGTTTAGTTCTTGAACCACCCAATACATTTGAGTCCCCAACGCTAGTGAGTCCCACCACTCCTCAGTGTAGGAATGAAACTCAGGGTAAGTGTTCTACATAATTGCATAGAAAAATAGGCTATGCCCTTTCTGTAGTTTGTTCTTCCATTATAGTAAGAGGTGATTTTGGTCAAACACTATTTGAGGGAGGGAAATCAAGAAAGAGTTGAAAATTATGTCCTAATTACCAGAGAAGAGAAATCCATCAAGCCCGACTTGTAAAAAGTCCATGTCTTTCCTATGATTTGACCAGGCAAAAATCTATCCATTTAGATCAATATCAATTAGACTCATAGCGTTAATAAAATCTAAAAGATCAACCATGCTGTAAGTATAGTCATCAAGATCACCCATCTTTTTTGATGGAAAAAGAGGTGAGTTGAAGTTCCTAGCAAGGATCTAGTGTGAGGAACTAAATTGTTGGATAAGGGATGAGGTCTCATTCTAAACCTTCTTCCTACCAATGTGAGATTGGGCACATGAAAATCAACCATTTACCAAACATGGTCACCATATTTGAATTTGGTAATCAAGACATTTTGATTAGAGAAGGTCAAAACCCTATCAACCTTCTATGGATTCCACATGGTGGAAATACCACCAGAGGCCCCATTAGATTCAATCATATGAAAATGTGATCCTTTCCACAAAACCTTCACAAGAGAATTGAAGGAGGGCTCTGCCATTTTTATTTCTTGGAGGATAAGAATATCAATACCATTTTCCAATATACATTTTTTAAAGAAAATTATTTTTGGGAGCCATTCAAACCCTTCATGTTCCATGAGAGGAACTTCATTTCTTAATCTTTACTATGGAATCAAGGGTCCTCTTCCTACCATTGGAAATTTCCCTCATGACTTATCTCTATCTCGTGACACATTGCGATGACTGACCAACCTTAGTGTCAACATCAACATCAACCTTCTGACTTTTTCTCTCCTTTGATATTAAAAAACAATGTTAAAATAAAAATCTACACATATATTTCGATAAACATCATTATGATTAAAAATAAATATGTACCTTACAACAACAAGTTGCGCATGTGTGACTTATTTTGACATAAAAATGCTTAGCCATTTCAAAATATCTTTGAATAATTTTAATTTGAGGATACATTCTACAAATTTAGCAAAAAATAGTGTTTGAATCGAATCCTAAAAATAATTTAGATTTGGATCATGAATTTTACTACCAATCCGCCTTCTTACAAAATCTCTTTGATTAGGAGATACTCTAGTGTTATTCTTTTAAAATTATTTAATTAATGATCTCAAAGATTCAACAATTACTTTATTATTTTGTGCTTCAACAAAGAGATTCATTGAGAGAGAGAGAGAGAGAGAGAGAGAGAGAGAGAGAGAGAGCTAGGGTAATGAAACTTGGATGGAGACGTGTGTCCATTTTTCAATTTTTTATTTTTTAGAATGTGTCCAATTCAAAAATTAGTAAAAATTCATATATTTTTTTAAAAAATAGCCAAAATTCTAGGATAAAATACATGGTGTTATCTAACTTCTCACTAGAGAGATTTTAAAAATTCAACAAAAAAAGTTGATGTTTTAGGGGGAGCACACTAGACGCTGTGTTATATTAAAAAAAAAGGACCACTTGTGTGCTCTCCCTTTTGGAGACCCTTAATCTCCACCATTTAAATAAAAAATTAGTACTTTAGAAACTAGATGAAGAGCACACAAATTGTTGTTCTCATTTCACTTTCAATTTTTGAGTGTAATTATGATTTTCTTCTTGAATTTCAGAGCTTCTTGATTTTAGGAAAAAACTAGCATCTTAAGACCCCTTTTTGGCCTTCATCTTGGTGCACTTATCCAACTATTGTTTCTTCTAGTAAGTATAGATTATAGTTACAAATATCATATATTTTATTGTTCACTTGTATGATAACCTATATTGCTACCATTGTGTTGAATTAAAATGTTACTTTTGCAATCTTAATCTCAAGTAAAGGATATAAATGCTAATGACCACCAAAAAATATATTAGTAAAACTAGCAAGGTATTTATTAGTCCTTGCTAGTTCATAATCAATATATTAATTTCAAATCATGTCCAAAATTTTAACTTATGGTCTTATATATTTTGAAAATGCTAAAATCTCCTATTTCTTGATTGGCTGGTGGTATTTGTCCTTGTGATTTTTTGAAATTCTCTATTAAAAATTAGGGAAAAACATTTGACCAATTGCCTAGCCCAAGGTTTTCATTTTGTTTTATTGGAAGGTAGATATCACATGCAAGGATGTGGCATTTTAAAAATGTTTCACATTCTTTGTCTATGCTTTCGCATTTTTCATGAAAGGTTATGTAATATTTTTCATGCAAAGTATGTCCATTTTTTCTTGTTGCCATTTTTTACTACATCACTCTATTTGTGCAAAATCTTGGGGTAAGTTATTATATTTCAGTTTTTTCAAGACCCTTAGGGTTATGTGATATCTCTACAAAGTCTTCTACAAAGTCTTCTATTTACTAATTTATTAAGATTGTTGAATGCATCACTCAATTTATGCAGAATATTTGTGTAAGTTGAAATTTCTATTTTGCCTCTATTGTAGTCATTGGTAGCATGAGAAAAATTAAAGCCTCCATGCTTTTTTATTTTCTTTTTTCTAGGGAATTAGAGTTTTCTTGTTTCTCTTTTCTTATTTCATATTTTTTGTTCATTGTAGTTTCCCTAAAATAAATTTTTAACTTCCAACCAATATTTTCATTTAAGTGGTTATTAAAAAAATGTTGACTCAAGTTCAAGGGTCTGGTAGCTCATAAAGCTCAATATTTTTAGATTTTTTTCTATTAAATATGATTCAAGCAATTAATACAATAAAAAATACACAAGAGTTTAGAGCTAATTACAACATAGTTCTCTCAAGGAGACTTCTATGACTAATTCAAAGTACATATACTTATCACATTGTATATTAGATAACTGCAAAAAATACTTATTAAACTTTTTTGTTTCTCCTATTGATCCATGCAACCTAGCCATTAGGGCCTTCCTGTTGGAGATTTTCCAGCAAGCTAGTGTTGACTGTATGTTTGTCATTGATGACAACATATGGTATGCAACGTGCATTGAAGGTATATGCAGAGAGCCTTGAACATATGCTGTATGGATATGTTATCATCATGATATCATATACGCAAAGGTTGATTCTAAGTGTAGATAGTTGTGCAGTTGTTTGTAACAACAATGTTCTTGACAGTGTTGCAAGCAGAGTTTTATATGTAATTCATAGTATGGTTACCATGGAGCCTTGCATGTTTATATTTGTGTTGTAGACATAATAATGAAGCTATTTTCATGAGCACATAGTTATTTGTGGAGTTGCAGTTGAGTTATGATGTTTCTAATTGCCAGTTACAGTTTCAGGAGATTATTTGTTGAGAGCCGACAATGTTTATATTGTTTCAATAGTTGCACCTCTCATTATGGTATGCATGTTTTTTTATGAGCTAAGGTTGTTTGGTTAAGAGTGCATAATGTATTTCAGCTTGAGAGATAAGTTTTAGTTAATTTGCTGGAGATGACAGTGTGAAGCGATGCGTCTAGTCATATTGGGTTACACAGTCCTATTTGTGTTGCATGCTTAGTATAGTCATTGGAGTTGATGTTGGAGAGTTGTATTGTTTCTCTAATATGATTTCAAGAAGGTTCTAACATGCCGACTTGAATTTATCTTTTGGAGAAGGCTACTTATAGCCTGTCAGTTGTGGTTGCTGATTGGGAATTATAGAAGTAGTGTAGTAAGAAGGTGCAAAAGTATTGAGCCTGTAAAGACATATCAATCATTAGTTGAAGATCTATGTGAAGAAGCAGAGATTGTATTCTATTCATTGGAACTAATCAAGACAGAATGTCTAATTCACAGCTCACCAAGATCTAGATATAGTGTGTATTTGTTGTGTAGAAGGTTGCAACCTTCACCATTTCAGAAGTGTGCTCCTGAACAGTGTGTCCTCACCTTTAACAGGGTTATGTATTCAAGACTCCTAACAGGGTCTGACCTTTGACTAGGTCACTGTACTTCATGCATTGTAAAGATTAACTCCTAACAGGGTTGTAAGATCTTCTAACAAGGATCATTATATTCTAGTGCAGTTTATAATGGGTGCTAATTCCCACTAGGATTTTTACCTATTTGGGTTTCCTCGTAACTAAAATTTTGGTATTGTGTTAAGTGTTATCTTGTTGTGTTTATGCTTAATGTTCTTCTTTACTAATTTGGAGAAAGAATTGAATCTTGTAGATAATTTATTCACCCCCCCTCTCAGTTATCTCTTGGGACTATTCCTAACAATTGGTATCAGAGCCAAGTGCCTCGGAGAGAAAGTTTAACAAATTGAGGTTGATCAGATGGATTTCTTTAGAAAAGAAAGTCCTAAGTTTGATGGAGAGAATTATCTAGACTAGAAGAACAAAATGATAACACATTTGCAGTGCATTGGTTTTGAGATTTTTGAAGTAGCTACCCAAGATGTTCAGATTCCCTCTCTAAAAGATCTTGCCAAAGAAGATGCAACTATTAAACAAAAGGAAATGTTCACTCAAAATGCAATTGCCAAAGAATCCCTTATCAGTGCCTTATCTGACAGTGAGTTTTCAGAGATCAAGAAAGTAGATAAAGCCTACAAAATATGGAAGTATCTAGAAGACATGTTTGAAGGAGATATCCAAGCCAAGAATGCGCACATAAAGACATGGAAGAAAATATATAATACTTTGGAGATGCTACCTGAAGAGAACATCAGAGCCTACAATCAAAGAATTAATGGAGCAGTTGCATGATTTAGAAACAATGGTAGAGAGATCTTGAAAGAAGACATAATGGACAAAATAATAACTACTCTGACAACAAAATATGAGAACAAGATAAACATCCTAGATGAGACTATGCCTTTTTCAAAAAAACTTTAAGAGAGAGACCTTAATCAACAAGATTTTATCATTCGAGATATCAAGATTGAAGACAAAGCCTAAAAGTGAAACAACATTCAAAGCCTCAGTCCATGGTAAGAAATCTTTGAACACCTCTGGTAATTTTGATGATGAAGATGATGATAAAGAACTAGTAGAATTCATTTCTATGGTTGCTAAGAAAGAAAGAAAAGGAAAAGGAAAATATGAAGGTCAGTTACCATTTAAATTCTTTTCATGTAACAAGATTGGTCATTTTGCATCTAAGTGTCCTACAAGAGTCAAGAAGTACAAAACTAATTTCAAGCCTAAGTATATAAAAGAATGTTACTATGCTAAAGATGGAGTGTCAGATGAAGATTCAATAGAAGATGACATTGGATTTATTGCAATTAAAGATATGGAGAAAATGTTTGATGACATGGATATTGAAGATGAAAAGAAAGCAGAAGAGCTAACATTGATTTCAAAATTAGATATCAGAACAGACTGGATCATTGACATTAGATGTTCACATCACATGATAGGAGACAAAGATAGATTTGTACATCTAGATAGGTACAAAGGCGGTATGGTTAGATTTGGAGACAACACTCCTAAACCTATCATAGGAAAAAGAGCTATCACTTTGGATGGAAAGAACACCACTGATGATGTTCTATATGTTGATGGTTTAAAGCATAAATTACTGAGTGTTGGAAAATTACTTGACAAAGGATATCAGTTGGAATTCAAAAACAACAAGTGCATCATTAATAACAAAGAAGGAGTAATGATTACATCCGGTTAAAAAAAAAAAGGTAATGTTTTTCAGCCTAATTCAGAAGCAAGTTGTTTTGTTGCAAAAGTAGATGACAGTTGGTTATGGCACAAAAGACTATGTCACATCAATTTTGACAATATAGTAAAGATAAACAATGTAAAGGCAGTAAGAGATCTCCCTAGTATTGAAAGACCAGTTGATATTATGTGCAGGGAATGTGTGATGGGAAAGCATGTAAAGAACTCATTTAGAAGCAAGTAAAATTCAGCAGAGAACAAATTGGATCTAGTGCATACAGACCTATGTGGACCAACTCAAACAAGATCACACTATGGTGAAAGGTACTTTATTTTGTTTGTTGATGATTACTGTAGAATGGGGTGACCCCACAATAGTGGGTTACACTTTTTTAGACATGCTAATTTTTACTGAAATAACACATTTTAAATAAAATATGATGATTTAAGCCTTGAGAGTTTACATTTGAAGGAATTAATTAAAAATGGTCATCGCAAAGCTTCTTAGATCAAAAACAATATTGATATAATATCTATACTCCTCATTCATACCTACAATGGAGTCTCCTTCGCACCTATTAAAATGCTGACAAAAAATCACTTTGACTTTATCTTTTGGTAGATCAAATGAATCCATTTGAAAAACCTATCTACGTAGTAAGGTGCTACTAATAAAAATCTTTCCAATGATTATAATATTAATATATATTAAGTTTATTATGACTTTGTATTTTTAGTTTTACTAAACATAGATATTTCCCTGTATGTCTACCTCTATGTTTGACACTTATGGAAAAATACTAAATGAGAGAAAAAAAAATTCTAAAAAAATCTATGCCCTAGGTATTGAAGTTCTCTTTCTATAAAAAAAAATAAAAATGAAATTGGACAAATACACGACAAGTTATAAGCTATGTAGTCAAGGTATATCAAAATTACGGTTTAGTCAACTTCAAACATACATAAAATATGTAATAATCATGATAATTTTGTAAAACCAATTGCATGACCTCTGTATGGATGTTAAGAAACTAAATTTAAAAGAATCACATTGATATCTATTTTAGAAAAAAAGATATGCTATATGAAAACAATGTAACTCTTTGAAAATGATGTTTTCAGCAACATTCCAGTTTTTGTGGGAGAAAGAAAAAGCCATTCAAATCAATTCAAAAATAAAAATAAAAAATGTATTTAGAATCTAGATAGAAAATCCTAAAAGACTCTAATTTATTTAATCTTCTTATTTCAAATGGTTTAACAACAATATGTATCTGAATCTGAAAGTTTTTTCCAAAATGTAGAGTTTAGTGTTCGTTCAAGAAAAAAAGTGTAACCCACTATTGTGGGTTCACCCAATGATGTGGGTTGCATTCTTAAGAGATAAATCTGAAGCATTTGAGAAGTTCAAAATATTCAAAGATAAATTTGAAAATGAGTCTAGATTAAAGATAAAATGTCTAAGATCAGATAGACGAGGAGAATTCACTTCTGATAAATTTTATGAGTATTGCAAAGAACATGGGATAAAGAGACAACTAAGTGCACCTAGAACCCCTCATCAGAATGGAATTGCATAAAGAAGAAATAAGATCATACTTGACACAATGTACACTATCATGATTGAAGGAAACATTGCACACACCTATTGGAGAGAAGCAGTCAATACTGCAGTCTATACTATCAACATAATTCAATTAAGGCTAGGCGCAGACAAAACACCTTATGAGCTATGGTTTGGGAATGTAACTACAGTAAAATACTTTAGAATATTTGGAAGCAAGTGTTACATTAAGAGAGATGATGGTGTTGGTAAGTTTGATACAAGAAGCGATGAATGTATTTTTCTTGGTTACTCTACTAAAAGAAAAGCTTATAGATGTTTTAATTTGAGATTGAAGAAGATAATTAAAATTGCACATGTAAAGATTCATGAAAATTTTATGATTCAAGAGAGATTCTATGATTATGCACCTATGATCAAAGAAGAACCTAGACCTATCAGTAGAGAAGAAAATGTTGAAGAAATATTTGACAGCATTGATGTATAAATCAGTGAACCAGATTTAAGTGAAGAAGAATCACATAAGAAAGATGGGAGAGTCACACCTAATGTTCCAAAATTCACATCTAGATACCATTCAAAAGAAGATATCATTGAAGATCAGAACAAAAAATTTATGACAAGATCAAAAACAAAAAGTTCAACAGTTGATGGAGTGGTATGTTTACTTTCACAAATTGAACCTTTAAGTGTTGAAGATGCATGTAATGATTCAGATTGGCATGAAGCAATGAAAGAAGAGTTAGATCAGATAGTTAAGAATGATACATGGGAATTGGTCCCTAGGCCTAGTAACAAAAATGTCATTGGAACCAAGTGGATATTCAGAAACAAGATGAATGAAGATGGTACATTAGTAAGAAACAAAGCAAGACTAGTATGTAAAGGATATGCGCAGAGAGAAGGAATTGAACTCTGATACATTTGCCCATGTAAGAAGACTAGAAGCTATAAAGTTATTTCTAGCCTATGCAACATTCAAAGACTGTAAAGTATATTAGATGGATGTCAAGTTAGCATTCCTAAATGGAGAATTGAAGGAATAAGTCTACATAGAGAAGCTTAAAGGATTCAACTTATCAGACAAAATTGACATGGTTTGTAGAATAAAGAAAGCCCTTTATGGATTGAAGCAAGCCCCTAGAGCATGGTATGAAAGATTGGATGATTACTTGACAAAGATTAGATTCAAGAAAGGAGCAATAGATTGTAACTTATTCATAAGAGAGACACATGAAGGATTATTACTAGTTGCTATATTTGTTGATGACATTATTTTTGGTGGAAATGACAAGCTTAGTGTAGATTTTGCTAAAGAGATGCAGAGAAAGTTTGAAATGAGCATGATTGGACCTATCAAGTACTTTTTGGGATTGAATGTGAAGCAGACTGACAAAGGTATATTCATTAATCAGTCTAAGTATGTGAAAGAGATATTGAAGAAATTCAAGATGGATGATTGCAAGCCAGGAGGCACCCCTATGATAACAGGAAAAAAGCTTTCAAAAGATGATGATTCTACAACAGTTGACAAGACTCTATATAGGTCTATGATTGGTAAAATTATATATCTTACTCAATCTAGACCAGATATTTCTAATGTAGTTGGTATTGTTGGAATATTTATAGTTGAACCTAAACAAAGTCATATTATGGCAGTAAAAAGGATATTCAGATATTTGAAAGGAACTATAGACTATGGTTTATGGTATCCTAACTCAGAAAATGTAGAACTTCATGTGTATATAGATGTAGATTGGGCAAGTTGCATTGATGATAGAAAGAGAACCTCAGGAGGAGTAGTATTTCTTGGAGATAGACTAGTTACTTGGACAAGCAAGAAGTAGAATTGTATTTCTCAGTCAACAACAGAAGTAGAGTATGTAGCAACAACATTAAATTGTTCTACAATTGTTTGGATCAAGTAGTTGATAAAAGATTTTGGAATCCAAATTGATTATCCTATTGTTATTCATTGTGACAACACTAGCACTATCAATATGTCAAAGAACCCTGTGATGCATACAAAGACAAAACACATTGAGATAAAATATCATTTTCTAAGAGAGAAAGTTGTAGAGAAAGAAGTAAAGTTATATTATGTGAATACTAAAGAATAGTTAGAAGACATATTCACAAAGCCATTGCCGAAGGATAGATTTGAGTATCTCAGGGAGAAGTTGGGAGTAATTCCCTTCCCTAGATCTGATTAGAGTTTGAAGAAGTACATCAGTCCTCAGTGACTGATGACTGGTGGAATACTCTACTTTAGGAGTAGTACCTGTGCTTATTTATTTTTTGGCACCCTTTTCCATTGATGTCAAAGGGGGAGTATATAGTAATGAAAAACAAAATTGTTGATCTATTCTAAGGAGGAGTATGAAGTAAGGGGGAGTATATAGTAAGAAGATGTAGCAATAGATATTCAGAGGACCATTCACTTTTGGGGGAGTATGTTGTTGAGAAAATGGAGAATGTTATGAGGAAATGGAGAATGCTATTGTATTTTTGGATTGGTGGTATTTTTCATTTCATATGTTGCCATCAATACCAAAGGGGGAGATTGTTGGAGATTTGCCAACAAGCCAGTGTTGACTGTATGTTTGTCATTGATGACAACATATGGTATGCAACGTGCGTTGAATTTATATGTAGTGAGACTTGAACATATGTTGTATGTATATGTTATCAATATGACATCATAGATGCAAAGGTTGATTATGAGTGTAGACAGTTATGCAGTTGTTTGTAACATCAATGTTCCCAACAGTGTTACAAGAAGAGTTTTATATGTAATTCATAGTATGGTTACCATCGAGCCTTGTGAATTTATATTTTTGTTTTAGACATAATAATGAAGCTATGTTCATGAGCACAGAGTTAGTTGTGGAGTTGCAGTTGATTTATGATGTTTCTAATTTCCAGTTACAGTTTCAGGGCATTATTTGTTGAGAGCCGACAGTGTTTATATTGTTTTAGTAGTTGCACCTCTTATTATGGTATTGTGTTTGGTTTCATGTTTGTTTATGAGCTAAGGTTGTTTGGTTAAGAGCACATAACATATTTCAGCTTGAGAGATAAGTTTCAGTTAATTTGGTGGAGCCGACAGTGTGAAGCGACGTGTCTACTCATATTGGGTTGCGTGGTCCTATTTGTGTTGCGTGCTTAGTATAGCCATTAGAGTTGATGTTGGAGAGTTGCATTGTTTCTCTAATATTATTTAAAGAAGGTTCTAATATACCAACTTGATTTTATCTTTTGGAGAAGGCTACTTATAGCCAGTCAGTTGTGGTTGCTTATTGGGAATTATGGAAGAAGTGTAGTAAGAAGGTGCGAAAGTATTGAGCTAGTAAAGCCATATCAATCATTAGTTGAAGATATATGTGAAGAAGAAGAGAGTGTATGCTATTCATTGGAACTGATCAAGATAGTAGATCTAATTCACAATTCACCAAGATCCAGATATAGTGTGTATCTATTGTGCAGAAGGTTGCAACCTTCACCATTTGAGCAGTGTGCTCCTGGACAGTGTCCTCACCTTTAACATGGTTATGTATTCAAGACTCCTAACAGGGTTGTAAGATATTCTAACAAGGATCATTATACTCTAGTGCAGTTTATAGTGGGTGCTAATTCCCACTAGGGTTTTTACCTATTTAGGTTTCCCCGTAACCAAAATTCTAGTGTTGCGTTAAGTGTTATCTTGTTGCGTTTATGCTTAATGTTCTTCTGTACTAATTTGGATAAAAAATTGAATCTTGTAGATAATTGATTCACCCCCCTCCCTCTCAATTATCTCTTGGGACTATTCCTAGCACTTCCAACCATTTTAGAATTTTGTTCTCCTATGTAAATTTTCTATAGGGGTGATCATCATCCACATTTTCTTGAGGCTATGGTACTACTCTTGGGGGTATCACTACAAGTGGAATAGTTGTAATAGGGTTCTCTCTATCTTGTTGTTCCTTTTCTCTCATCTTGTTAAGGTATGTTATGAACCTGTACAAGGAATTCTCAAACCATGATCTCTCTTCTGTGGTTCTAGTCTAGGTGAAACCATGAGAAATTTCCCACCTAAATGTCCTCACAACCCCACCATGCATCAGGCCCAAGAATTTTTTCTCATCCATCTTCAAGACCATTGTAACTTGCACAACAATTTTATGAAAAATGAGTCTTTGGAGAGACTCAGTAGTGTGCCTATCTCTACCATAAAAAACATCATCATTATGAAACTTCCAAATAAACCATATAATCTCAACAAATAGTATAGACCAATAAAGATTACAACTCTTCTTGAGGCTCAATAATTTTCCAATTAAGACATTCAAAATATTAAAATTCTTATGCAAGTATAGGCCAAAATGACCGCATATATCTTTAGTAGCAAGACAATCAAAGAAGACAAGTTAGATAGATTCAAAAAATTTATAGAAAGAATAGATATTAGGGTTCCCATTAGGCTTCTTGACTGGTAGCTTGTGAAGGAGGAATCTCCACATGAAACATAACTTCTTGAGTTCAATAGGTCTACTCCAGTGTTCATTTAAGGATTTGGTCCAATATTGGGCAATCAGATTAAGGTTCCAACAAGAGTTAAGATGGTTAAAAATGAAATGGTCATTATTAAGGAGCCTATAGAGAATTTTGGGTTTAGTATTGGAAAAAGGGGTACCATTTGACCACTTGAGGATGGAGATTCTATCCTCTTTAACAATACAATCCATGGGGAGAGAAAGTCTACTACATGCTTCTCTAAGCATTGAATAGGTCCTCCATTGGGACTGAGGAATATCATACCTCTTCCAAACTTCATGCCAACTCATTAGTGTTCTATCATGAATAGCTTATGCAAAGCATTTGATACCTTTATCCACCCATCTCCAGGTAGAAAACCCTTGTAGAAAAGCTAATAGTTTGTCTACAAGCCTTAGATTCCACCACAAAGACCTCTCACCAAAAACCACTTGGTCACTATCAATGATGTTATTATTTTCTACATGATGTCTTACAAATTCCCAACCCTTCCAAATAGCCTTTAATACATTAGATCCTACAACCTTGGCTGGGAAAATACTAGACATAATATCACTAATATGCAGATTCATCCACTTGGAACAACCCTTACAATGTTATTCTTAACTAAAATATTCCATGGTTCATCCCCTTGGGTGGCCCTAGCTATCCATTTAATTGCAAGGGTAATGCCTTGTATTCTCAGATCCTTTAGCCTCAAACCCCGTAATCCCTTATTCATTTCACACTGCTTTCAATTGAGTGCATGCCTTTTTTTGTTTCCTTTCCCATCTGACCACATGAATTCCCTAATCTTCTTTTTAATATATTTAAACTATGCTTGGTTAAACATCCAAGGAGAAGCATAGTACACTATGTAGGAGGATAAGATCTTCTGGAAGCCTTAGAATTTTTCTTCTAAAGACAAATAATGAGTATTCAATTTGCTAATTTTATTGTCAATTTTATCTTTTATCCACTTTCACATTTCCTTTAGATCTAGGTTTACATAAAAGGGGATTCCCAAGTATCTCACATGGTGACTAGGACCTCCCCAAGAAAGTGAACACTTGTTATGCCATTTAGGTGGATGATCATCCCACCTCAACGTTATGGACTCAGGAAAATAATCTTTACAACCATAAGCTACATAGAACAACTCTAGCTTATTCACTGGATTAGAGACATTAGATTCCTCTAGTTCAATGATTATAGTTGTGTCATCAACAAAATAAATATTAGATATCCCTTATCCATTGGTAAAACCAAATCCTTTCACTGTAGGTGAGAGTGTATTATCCCTTAGAAGGTAAAAGAGGGCATTTGTAGCAACCAAAAATAGAGCAAGGGAAAGTGGGTAGCCTTTGTTGATGGATTTAGAGAGATGAAAGGATTCAAACCTTGAGCCATTCACTTCCACGTAGGCCCTAGCCTCATTCATCAAGGTTTGAACCATCTGATAGAAAAACTTAGGAAAACCCAAGCTTTACAACATCATAAAAATAAAATTTCATTCAATCCTATCATATATTTTCTCATAGTCAAGAAACAACATACATACCTACCTATTAGAAACTTTGGCTCATTCCATGTGGTGCAGGTGCACCTAGGCATAGGACCACAATCGAGAGGTCAATGTGTAATGAAAAAAGATTTGATGTCAAACAAATCATTGTTGATCTTTTTGTAATATTTTGTGGTCATTGTAAACATGCCATGAAAGGGCATCAATATTTGTAAAAAGTAATTTAAGGGTCATTTGATATGTTTGTAAGGTTTTTGTCAAGTTTTGAGGTCATTATGTGAAAAAGTCACAAAAGTTATTAAGAAGATGAAAAGTTGTAAAAATGCAATAATTTGAAAGTGCATTAAAAGTTGTAAAAGGGAAGTCTAATGATCATGAGAGGGAGTTATATGGTCCCAAGGAGTCTATAGAAACCAATGTAAATTCTAACCAAGGAACAATGGAAAGGAAATGAACATTTGATAACTTTTGGATCACTTTGTACTTGTTGTTTTGATTTATTTTTAGGTCTCTTGTGTTGGTTCCAGGCCTTGTACAACCATGTACAACTTGGAAACCCTGTAAATTTGTAATGGTTAGACATTATGATGAATAAAATTTCTTTTTTTTTTGGTTTGGAGTGATTTAACTTAGTGTTGAGAAAGTTATGGAAATTTTGGTAAAAGTGGTTATTTACAGATTTGAGATTGCTTGAGAACAGTCATGTTGAAATGCGTGGTATGAATGCATCTAGAAGAGTTAAAAAATCTAAGTTAGTTTATTCAAAAGATATATGATTAATATTTCTTTTCCTTTTGGTTTTAGTCATTTTCATGCAGATTTGTGAAAGTTGATGAGTCTAGTTTATGGGTTGTTTTGTTTATGATTTTCTGAGTCTAGACTTAAATATCTTATGGTTTTCATAAACATTATGCAAAATTTTATGTTTCTATGCTTTAGTCATGTGTATATCTAATAGTTTTGACACTAAAGGAAAATACTGAATATATATATAGACTAATGGATATTATGATGAAATATGGTATTTCTCTTCTCTAGTGTTAATGGGTAGTGTTCTTGCAGCCATGTGACAAGGATGCATTAAAATAGGAAAACTTATTATAAATCTTTGCCTTGGATTTGTGTTGTGGATTTTTGTATGCTAACCTTTTGGAGGGGAAGAATAAGTTAGCAAGGAGTAAGGACTCAATGATGAAGTGGTTCTTTCAAGGTGAATAACTATTTCCACAATTTATCATGGATCCACTACTTCCATAACCTTGCGGTTGCTATCAAAGACCAGGTCAATCTAGTTACTAGGTGTTCCTATATTATTGAAGCACTAAATATGGTTTATCCTCTTGCATAAATGATGCTGTCATTCCTATAATTGAAGTTGTTATGCTATGTAATGAAGGACCTAGTTTTTAGGTGTTCTATTTTCTTAGTTGCTTTTAAATAAGCTGGAACTTATGATTTCAATCTAGTTAGATGTTTTGAGGAGTTTATATTGTAACCAATCAACAAATTGAATACACTTTAATATTCTATCTTGTACTTGTGTTTTGTTAAATGGATATATGATAGTTCCAGATTTTAACATATGAGTTTTAAATCTATTCACACTTTTGTGGGGGCCCACGTGGGAGGTGAATTCCCTGTTCATGTTCAAGTAGGACTTAGTTAAGTTTCTTTGAAGTTGATAAGCACTGTTTCTCTTGCAACCATTGGTAGCAGAACCATCGGTTGTTTTCTATAGCATAGATTTACTTTTGAAGCATTATTATTTTACTACTGAGCATTTCCTTTAAGTTGTGAGTTAAGTGGTAGTTTCAGTTCTTAGTATAAATCTCCTATAGCAATACTTTTACTTCAGTAGTGATGACTTTTGAAGAGAACTAAAGTATAGACCTTGCAGCCACCATCTCAAGCTCACGCTCTTGGATTGATACATTTAATGAAGTCCATCATGATATTCTAAGTAGACATGTGATAGTTTTAAGAAATGAATCACTATGAAAGGATGTCCAATCCTTGAAGTTACTAGGATATTATTCTAACCAACCATTTTTGGCACCGTTGCCAAGGATGGTGTCAATTTAGTTTAACCCAAAAGTCATTAAGTTAGTTTGCATTCTACATTTTTTGTATGCATAGACGTAGGGATCATCTTGGGAGATTCCTTCCTAATATTATCCAAGTAGAACCATTTGAGGTTTTAAATCAAGAATCTGAAGAATCCCACGCTGAGAACATACAAGAAGAAGAACCATTTGAGAATGTATTTGCATATTCCTATGAACAATTGCCTTCACCTACAACCTCAGAGAAATCATACCATTTGAATGACCTATTTGTTGAACCTGAATATCAACCAATAATGGCCCGGCCTACCTTCCCTTTTCCTATTCCTAATCAGCAAGTTAACCAAAACCTGAAGAATATACCTTCTGTTGTGGTTCCAAAATTCTATGGCCTTATCATAGAAGATCCTAAGATGTTTCTCTTTGAGTTTGATATACTTTGCATGAGTTATGACTACTCAACTGACACCCATAAGTTGAAGTTGTTTCCCTCTACCTTGAAGGAAACTGCTTTACGATGGTTCATGAGCCCGGGTTCCAACACTGTACAAGATTGGCCTAGGATGAGAAATATGTTTCTTTCAAAGTACAAGGAGTATTGCAAAGGAAGAGACCTAAAAGGAGATGACATTTTTAAAATGTCCTAGAGAGATGATGAAACCTTGGAGGATTATGTCTCTAGGTTCATGTTCAACCTACAACACAATACACAACATAACTTGAATCTGGAATCCCAGAAAAATCTTTTTCTGAAAGGTGTGGGTGAAATAAATGATATATGCGTGAACTATTCTAGAGCTATAGTCAAGAAGGGAAGAGGATTGAGAGACTTACCTCATAAGTCCAATGGTGGTTTAGGAGTATAAAAAATGGAGTTGTCTAATTTGCTATCTGAATTTAAGCAAGACATCATCAATAATGTTACAAAACAATTGGATACCATGCAGGTGAGAAGAAAGAAAGATGAAGTTGATGCTATGCTAGAAGAATACTATCCACACTGTAGGGAGAAGAAAAAGAATTGTTGGTGCAAATCTGTTGCAAGCCTGGAGTCACAATCTATGCCCACTGAGTTTAAAGCCATCGATGAAAATAGAGAGGTACTCTATGTTGCCCAGAGGTGACCATGGGCTTAGAGACTAGGTGTTCCCCAAGATCCTCTTCAAAGTTTTAATAGTAATAATGCATGGAAAAATCAACAACATAATGGTTTTGGTAGGTATAATAGTTGGTAGCAGCCTCATCAAGGTTGGCAACAACCTCAACAAGGCTAGCAACAGCCTCAGTAGGGATGGCAACAACCTCAACAAGGTTGGCAACAACCTCAGCAAGGCTGGCAACAACCTCAGCAAGGCTGGTAGCAGCCTTAGCAAGGTTGGTAGTAGCCTCATCAGGGTTGGAAACAACCTCAACAAACTTGGAAACAACCTCATCAAGGGTGGCAACAACAACACAATTGGATGAACCAATCAAGCTAGCAAGCTTTGATGCCACCACCTCAGCAACAGGCTCTAATGCCTCCTCCTGTAGCCAACACTACTTCCCCTAAATAGACTCAACTGCCTGCTTAGCCTACCCCTAATCCCAACAATACCAAGCCCACAACACAACAACATAGCTATGCTATTTCCTTGAATAATATTCATTTAAGATTAGGCACAACCCTTTCTCCTCCACAATAACCTATCATCACTAAAGTTGAGGATGCCTCGACAGAGCCAACTGAGGTGCCAATCAAACTTGCCTCTCTTGTAGCTCAGAAGCCCCCATTTCCTCATCGGTTAGAGGAACAAGCTAAGCCAGTGGAGAACCAAGCAGTGTTGAATTTTCTTATCCAACTAAAACAAATGATAGTCAAAATACCCCTACTAGATGCCATAAAGGAAGTGCCTACTTATACTAAAGCCATCAAGGAAGCCTGTATAAAATAGCCCAGGAGGAAGAAAAAGGATCCTAAAACCATACATGTCCTAGGACACTTATCTGACCTAATGTTGGAGAAATTGATAGTTCCAAAGTATTCTGATCCTGGTAGCCCTGTGGCTACAGTCACTATTCAAGGAATACAAGTTCAAAATGCTCTAGTTGACTTAGGTACATCCATAAATGTCATGACCAAGGAAGTAATGTCTCAGTTGCATATCATCGGTCTTAGGGAAACCCCAACCATCCTTCAGCTTACTAATAGTTCCACCATTACACCTGATGGGATGGTAGAGGATGTCATAGTCACCTTGAATTCTTGGGAGTATCCGGTTGAATTTGTTGTCCTCTCTCCAAAGGCTAACATGGGAGGGTATCCAATAATTCTAGGTGGGCCATGGTTGGCTACTGCAGATTCCTATATAGCTTGTTGGTCAAGAAAAATGACTATATCCAATGGAGTCAACACTAAAAATATGACTCTATATTCCCTAGTTCAACCTCTATTGCAAGATGACTAGATAATCTAGCCAGACTTGGGTGATACTGAACCTGAGGTCAATTCAATCCACCAGTTAATGATGATATCTAGGGAGCCATTTTTAGCCTCTAGGGGAGAAGATGAGACAATTTTCTCCATTATCATGAATGAATATAGAGTGCACTCCCAAATGTGTCCCCAAGCGGACTATGTTTTGGAAACTTTATTACCACCTCCAAATGCTCCACAATATTCAAAAACTTCACAATTCCTTCATACATTATTGCCTCATGAAATGGAGTCTTTTTCAGTTGCTTAGTTGTCTATGGTAGAAAAGGTCATTAAGCTAGAAGTTAGTCTAGGATAGGAATTAAATATGATTAGTGCTTTGTCACTCTCTTAGTAGAAAGTTGTCTTGCAGCTGCTACAAGAACATCAACAAGCTTTTACTTGGGATTATACTAATATGAAAGGCCTAGATCCTAAAATCTACACTCATAAAATCTACATCAGTCCTGAATACAGACCTGTCCGCCAACCTCAAAGAAGGGTTAATCCAGCTTTAAGGGATATAGTTAAGAATGAGTTGCAGAAGTTGTTAAATACTGGCTTCATTTATCCCATTTCTAATAGTCAGTAGGTCTCCCTTCTTATTATAATACCCAAGAAAGGAGGGAAGTGGAGAGTTTGTGTTGACTATAGGGAGCTTAACTCAGCCACTAAGAAGGACCACTTCCCATTGCCATTCATAGATCAAGTCCTTAATAACCTGGCTGGTAAGAAATACTTCTCTTTTCTAGATGGATTCAGTGGTTATAATCAGATACAAATAACACCTAAGGAGTAGGAGAAGACAATGTTCACATGTCCATGGGGAATATTTTCCTATTCAGTGCTAGCTTTTGGGTTGTGCAATGCTCCTGCCACTTTCCAGCGAGTTGTGATAAGTATATTCTCTGATATATCTGCTGATTGCATGGAGATTTACATGGACACCTTTACCACATATGGGCATACTTTTGATGAGGCTAAGGAAAACTTGGAAAAAGTCCTTCAAAGATGTCATGATTACAACCTTTCTCTCAACAACGAGAAATGCTTCATGATGATGGAAGAAGGGGTTGTCTTAGAGAATTTCATATCTTCCAAAGGTATTCAAGTGGACCCTACCAAGATTGAAGTGATTAGCACATTGCCTACTCTAGCAAAACAAAAAGATGTGCGGAGTTTTCTTGGACATGCTGGGTATTATAGAAGGTTTATAAAGGATTTTAGTCAGCTTGCAGCACCACTGTATAACTTGCTCAAAAAGGATGCTGAATTTTCTCGGGACTCTGAGTGTGCAAAGTCTTTCCTACAGCTTAAGGAAGTTCTCACCACAACATTGGCTTTGAAAGGACCTAATTGGGGCTTGCCTTTTCACATTCATAATAATGCATCAGATTATGCTATTGGTGCTATACTTGGTCAGAAGGTGGACTTCGTTGAGCATGCTATTTACTTTATTAGTAAAAATTTGCAAGGTGCTGAGTTTAATTACACTGTCACTAAAAAAGAACTACTTGCAGTCATCTATGCCCTGAATAAATTTAGACACTACATTAATGGATATGAGATCTATGTGCATACCAACCATTCTACTATGCGAACGTCTGGCTCATTGGTTGCTCTTTATGCAGGAATTTGACATCACCATAGTAGACAAACCTGGTAAGGCCAATGTGGTAGTTGATTTCCTTTCTTGGTTGCATGTCCTTGATGATCCTGTAGCCATTTATGATAGTTTTCCTAACAAGCACCTCTTTCTACTGTCTACACACAATCCCTGGTATGCCAATATTGCCAATTATCTCACCACTGGTAAGACACCCTCTCATTTCTCTACTAAAGAAAGAAGACTATTGACTGAAAAGAGCTTTAATTATTCATGGATTTCTAGATTCATGTTTTATACTAGTCCTGATCAAGTGACTAGAAGATGCATAAGAGTGGATGAAACATATGGTATCCTCAGGGCATGCCATGATGAACCTTGTGGTGGACATTTTGCTGCCAAAAGAACAACATTGAAGATCTTGACTATAGGCTACTACTAGCCCAGTTTACACAAAGATGCTTCTCAGTACACCAAAAAGTGTGACAAATGCCAATGCATGGGATGACCTACTAAGACAGATGAAATGCCCCTGCAACCACAGGTAATTTTTGCACCATTTGATAAATGGGGGATTGACTTCATCGGTCCTATTGAGCCATCTTCACAAGGTAAATCCTATATCCTTGTATGCATTGACTATGTTACAAAGTGGGCTAAGGCTAAACCTATGAAGCACCCAAGGGATAAAAATGTTGCAAAATTCCTTTATGAGTTCATATTCACAAGATTTGGGGTACCTAGGGAGCTTCAATCTGATCAAGGTCCCCAGTTTACTTCCAATTTGATAGCTGCCCTGATGGAAGAATATAACATAAGGCATGGTAAATCCTCACCTTATCATCCCCAAGAAAATGGGTAGGTAGAAGTTACCAATCGGGAGTTGGAATCTATTCTCACCAAAACTGTAGCCATCCATAAGAAAGATTGGGCCACATGACTTCCTGAAGCTCTTTGGGCTTATCAGACTACCTAGAAATCTACAAGCAACTTCACACCCTTTGAGCTTGTATATGGTCGGTCTGCAGTTATGCCTATATAATTCAAACATAAGACACCGAGGAAAGCTCTTGATCTTGGTATGGATCTCACTGCAGCACAACAAGAATGGATACTGAGCTTGAATTATCTTGATGAATGGTGTAAATCTACCCTGCACAACACAAAATTGATACAACACCAGCGCAAGAAATGGAAGGACAAGTATATTAAGGATAAAATACTTTTTGTTGGTCACTAGGCACTCCTCTATGACTCTCGGTATCAACATAATCCAAGAAAATTCAAAACTAGGTGGTTAGGACCGTATGAGATTATAGCAGTGTTTCCAAATGGGGCGGTCTAGCTTTCCACAATTGATCCAGTTAAGTTCAAATTATTAGTCAATAGTCACAGGTTGAAGTTATGTCACAAACCCTAGAGTAAGGAAGAGTTCCTGCAACAATTTTCATCCTCTTTTGGTGATACACTTCTTGCAGCCTCTCGTAATGAGCTTTATGCTCATTTGCCTTCCTCACTCTAAAAAAGTTCTCATCACTTTCATAATAAATGCTTTCTTTATGAAAGTTACTTCTCCATAATAAATTTCCATTTCATTTCGTGTCTTTCACCCACCCATTTCATTTATACTTCATTCATGGATAACAATGACTACCACCTCAGCAATGATTTAGGTTCATACACTTTCCAAGGTATGCAACTTTAATTTGTTTTTCCAATTATTTTTTCGTATGCCTTGTCACCTGTGCAAGTGTGGGGCCACTTGCCTAATTTAGCTAGGGGGGGGGGAAGTTATATCATTTTTGTCATTATGTTTATGAAATCTTTATGTTTATTCTTTTATGGTGTTGTACTTGCATTTCTTGTAATGATTTGACACTTTTTGAAGAGCTCTATGCTACGTTGTTATTTTGCACATATCAAGTGAGGGTGGCGAGTACATGTTAAGTATGAAGTCTACGAATGAGTAATTATGAGTAGTTAAGAGAAGTTATTGATTTGCATTCATATTACTTATGAGCTCATTTTCCAAACTACACTGCTAGAACTTTCTATGTTTGAAACCTTCCTGTAACTTGCCTTTTCAAGCCTCCTTGTTCGAATCTGTTCTTGACTGTTTTAATCTCTTGCAACTCCATTTTGGGTATTTTGACAACCTAAAGATGGGAGGTGACCTCATTCATAGGGAACCCACTGTTCATAATATCCTACTAGATGACCAAACTTGCAAGCCATATTTTCAGGCAAGAGGTTGGTTGGATTATATCCAAAAGCTAACCAGTTGGGATGATGAAGTTGCATTGCAATTTCTAAGCTCATTAAAGGATGGAGTGGCTATAGTCAAGGGGTTGAGGGTACCATTTTTGCAGGCAATTTTGGCAAAAGTTTTTGGGTTGCCGCAGGAAGGGGAGGAATTTGTAGAAAATCTTGATCCGGCCACATCCAGGGCTCAATTCACCCTGCATTCAAACCCACCTCTTGAGGTTGACTGGAAACAAGGTACATACAGACTGTCTCTTCCAGAGCCATTTAGGCAATGTGCGGTTCATGTCATTAGATATTTTACTTGTGAAGGATGACATTCATACTTGCATTCCATTCATTTTAAATTTTTGAGCTTTCTAAGGCATGAAAATAGGCCCATCAACATTCCTAGTTTCATTGTAACACCCCGCTAGGCAACCCAAGAGGATAAGACATAAACCTCTATAAAATGCAAGTAGTAAATTTCTTTTATTTTATTTTAACTAGAATAATATTCATCATTACACTTCATATTTCTAAAAGAAGAAATAATTTTCTACTACTTGAATGTAAGATTTATACAACTTAAGTCCTCACGGGTTCCCTAAAGCAACATCATATAAACCATTTACATGCATAAGATATTCATAGAATCATGAGCTTAAAAGATCTACGTTCATTTTAATGCATCAAGTTAAATGTCCCTAACTTATTTCTTTTATTAAACATAAGTTAATCATCCAACATCATTATTCCTTTTATCAACTCATTCCATAAATTCATATTGATTTCATCTACATCTACTATCCTTTATATCACTTTTCTCTAATAATTTAGGTAAGAGATTAATATTCATTAAGGTAGGCATTATCCTAGGTACTTCATTAACATGAACCAAATATTAACATTATAATCAAGTTACTATTTTATTGCATTGTTTCATAACCATTCATTGTTAATAATTCCAATCACTAATCTATCATTTCTCAATAATTTCCTTGGATCCTTTTATCAAGAGAGAATACATTATTGTTGTGATACATCATTATATATAACTATATTTAAGATTATTTCCTTTACATATGGACAACATAAGAGGATAAGAGAAATAACATAAACACTTTCTTTTAATGCTAGTAACATGTCCAATATTCCACATTATTTTCCCTTTCTTTTACCTAGAACTACCCATTCCCTTATGCATTGCTTTGAATTGAGATTACATCAATACTACAAGACTCCTTTTAGGAGATTAAAATTACATGAATATAGATACATAAGTACATCTCAACATATTAAAATATCCAATAAGAAATCTTCAACTACAGATCTGGAAAGGAATATGTGCTACGATCATCCAAAAAATTAGGAACAATACCTCGATATAAATATTAACCACCCAACCACGTGGAGCCAATAGGTCCACTCCCCCGAGCTAGGAGATAGAACCAAAGGCCCATACAAGAGGTAACAACTAGGAAATTCCTAAGGTGGTGATAAAATTTCCCCAAAGTCACAACACAAAAGAAAAGACAAGAAGACCAAAAGGACTTCCAGAGGCATGATCAAATTTGGTAGAGACTCTAAGCTACAAGATAGGTGAGTGTCATCACATAGCCCTCACCCCTTGGGTTGTCTTGGTACTAGCCACTCTTGGCTCCGGCCCCCAAGTAGGCACATGCAGAACCGAATGCCTCTCGTACAGACAAGGTCATTCAATTGTACCTACGCATAGGTACCTTCTCCTACTCCCATCCTTAGTCTTTACTAGCACTAAAGGAATGGGTGAGGCATAATTAATCTTTATTAGTGTGTAATTTCCCATTCCAATAATCTCCCATTCCCAATTCATTTATTTAGGTTATCACTTGATTAAATAACTCATAGTAGGTTATCCTGGTACTAGCCACTTAGGGCCCCGACCCCTCACTTGAGCCACTCACCTAGTGTACTTAGGTTCCATAACATACATATAAAAATCATAAGAACATAATAGATCCATCATCAAGAATTCATATCAATTCCATAACAACATTTGATTGAGTTTAGGAAAACATATGTTGTCCCTAGTCCACTTGACAACCCTAAACCCAATATGGCATTCAGAATGTTCCAAACATATAAGAAGACATCCAAGTGATATTATAAATATATTCAGAGTAAACATAGATCCAATTAACCCAAAAAAAAATTCTAATAGCCTTTGGTAACCATATGAAACCCTAAAACTTAGTGATGTTCTTAAACTGAATTATTTCAAGCAAGGATTAAATGCAAAGAATAGTCATCATAGAACAGTCATCCATATCTTCCACAAAACAAATAATAAAGAAAATCTCTTTTGTGGAGATTTAGATAACATAATTATGGACTCTCAATTTTATTTTTAGGAAGATCCAATGGTGGGAAAGAAAGTTATGACTTCTGGTTTAAAACATAAAACTTTGGTTAGGGTTCAGACCTGCCTTCACTAAAATGATTGTAATTTTCACAAAACATAATTAAAATTCTCCAAACCAATTAGAAATGAAAGATAAGGCTTAGGATAATATCTTATATGAAATTAAGACTTTTATATAATCATATCAGCTTGTAGCATACAAATACATTTGACAAAAAAATTGGAATCAAGAATGGACAGGCATAGTTTGCCAAAATGTCAAAAATAAGGCATTAATTCGACCCTAAAAATAAAATCAAAGAGATACCCATTTGAGATCTGAGAATTTTACTTCTAGAAAATCAATTTAGTAAAACCATAGATGCAATTTAAATTATTATACTAATAGATGTCAAAAAATGGGTTGCTAAAAACCCTAGGAAAACACATGCCAATTCTTACAAACAAAAACTCAAAACTTTAAAGTAACCATAGAAATGAAAAGTAAAGATATGATAAATAATGATAATATATAAATATATCCATAATCTATCAGAGACATAAAGTAACTAAAATATTCAATCCATACCTCATGTCCTACAAAGGTTGAATCGAAGAAGGAAGGAAACAAAAGAGAAGACAAATCCAAACTTGAGATGCATCCTTCAAACCCTATCCACTTTCAGAAATATCCTTGAAATAAAGAAATAATTCAAAAGCAAAGAATCCCTCTCTCAATTACTGAAATTCTCACAAAAATGTCTCTCTCCCAAAAGCAAAGATAACCAAAAATTCTTAAAGACATATGGTTACAAACTCTCCCTCACATCTCCAAGTTTTCTCTCCAAAATCTCCATGAAAAGTAAGGCCATCATCTCCTCAATGCTTCAGCCCCAAAATCCCCTCTCTTCAAATGAGAAAGTAGTGCATATAAATAGATTTCCAAGGGTTGAGAGGAAAAGTAACCAACTCTCAACTAACTCTTAACTAAAGGGTATTATAAAATAACTTAATATCATACAACTATATTACTCAAATATACAATAAAAGATGATTTGTATTCATTCATACACATATGTAATATTATCCTAACATATATGCATATGACATCATTAATTACATCAATATCTATATATATATATATATATATATATATATATATATATATATATATATATATATATATATATATATATATATATATATATATATATATATATATATATATATATATATATATATATATATATATATATAACCTATCCAAATTATTAATAATTAACGATTGAGAATAATATACCTCACATTATTTAATATTTAATTATTAATAATACTATACTTTACATTAATCCCAAAATATACACCATCAACAATATCTACAATAATTAACATATAATCACATATAAATTATATATATATATGTGTGTGTGTGTGTGTGTGTGTGTGTGCACCCATATATATATTTATATTTATATAGGTACATGCCAAATACCAAACACTATAATCTATAAGATTATGAAGTAATAGATCACAATATTATTACCTATTTATAATTACTATAGGATATAACACTGAGGTAGAATAAAATCACATTCCTCAAAATAAATCTAATCATCCAAAGAGGCCATAAAAATCAACTATGAAACATATCGAGAAAACCATAAGATCAAACAAGGTCAACCAAAGTCAACAAGGAAAGTCAAGCCAAACTCCTGACCAAGCATGAAACCCTGAAACACAACATAGAAAGATTAACTAAGAATCATACCAAGAAGGAGAAATAAATAAAATGAGTAAACAAATCATACAACCAAATGAATTCAAGTGGCCACAAGGCACTAACTACAATAATGCCCAACCAGGTGCGCTGGATCTGGTTTTTTTTCACCCAAAGGTTGACTGACAAAGAAGGAACCCTAATATTCCCAAATTGGAATAATGACAAATGAAGACTCATGAAGGGACCTTAGTACTATCTCCATAACAACAACCATCAAGGATTTGAGGGCACACTCAGACCTGTGAAGCTAGGTGAAGTCGATGCCCGGTACCTGCAAGCCTGCATCACAAAGAAGAAATACATATGCACGGATATACATATAAAATAAGACATTGCAGAAAGATGACCAGGATCGATACATCATGTGGACCTTAGCTATGTGAGTAACTACGACTTTGTCTTGAATTATGAAAACACATCATGTATATATATACACTCCAAGCATGTAGCATCATCATAATGAAGGTTAGAATCTCAAGCATTGTGTTAGTCTCTTATCAATACTACTAATAAATCAACATAATCAAATCATCAAGTGAGATACAAGATTCATCCAAAGTAACCTTAATAGAAGAAAATATAGATAATCACTTATATATATCTATCAAGTACATATCATATAACATCCTAACTATATTCATAAAGGTCTTGAAGGTACTCAATACATACACGGAGATAAATACATAAAAAAATGATACCTTTAGATAGTATGTCTGATATTAGAATCCTTGAGTACTAGCTTATGAAATTATTATAAACAAACTATACGAATAGATCAAACAAGTATCATGAACAACTTAAGTTGTAAGAAAACATCGAAAGATCTTAATTCTTTCAAAAAAAAACAAAACTTATATTAGGGTTAGAGGGTGGTGCGGGAGCACCCCACAATTTAATTAATTTGATGGTTAATGTTCAAAACCATACTGCTATGTAAGTTTTAGAATGTAATGTGTAAATTCCATATGGGCATGTGCCTTGAAAACATTAAAATTCTAAGTGAAATGGCATTTGTAACCACCATAGATTGTTGTGTGTGAACAACTAAAATCATAATGGATTTGTCTAATATTAGACACCATTAAATTAGGATGGTTCCTAGAATCTCATAGAAGAGAAATGCATGTAACCGAAAAAGAATGGTCTTGAAATGCATGTGAAATCAAAAGAGTAGAGAGAGAGGAAAAAGCTACAGGAGATAGCTTAGAAAGAAAAAAAGAATAGAGTCGGCTCTTTGGTCTTCAGCCAGAGAGCCTTTAAGTTTATGTATGCATTTGAAAAGTTAAAATATGGGTTTTGTTAATATGGTGTTTCATTTCTCAATGAGTCATTCTCTCTCTACCGTGCATCTGTAATTGCAGTCTTTAAGCTAGTAGAAATCCATTTTGATTCATTGCTATTGTTATCGGGTTTTGTTAGTGTTATTTTATTTTTGGAATGTATCCAAGAAAGCTGACTGTTCATGCATTAAGTTTGAGAACGGTGCAGTCTTTGCAATGAGAAGAAAGAGGTGGCAGATATATGATGTCTGCAAATGCTCGAGCTATGGTAGAGCCACGAGCTGCTAGAGTCAAGCTCAATCCTTAAACTTGGAATTTTGTAATAGAAAGGTGGTGGTGACTCATAATATGGGTTCACTTTGACTGTCGTGCTTGAAGGATACCGAGGGTTCTAAGTGCAGAGTTATGTACTTTTTGAACCGTCGAGTGTTATTATAAATCAGTCTCATGTTGAAATCAATGTGTAGTCAGCCTTGTGTAAAGGAAAGGTGGTCAACATATCACCATAGTCATGTTCAAGCTAGAGATGACCCACAAAGTGGTGAATATACATCTCAGTCTTGAAGTGGAGCAAGACAGTTGAAATATGGAGAGTTAAAGTTTATGGTTATCAGTTTTGATTGAAGATTTTGGGCTTTTGTAAGCCATCATTTTTTGTGGAATCAAGTTGTGGATGTTGAGACCGATTGCAAGAATCAGTTATTTGAACTCGGCCTATGAAAATGGTAAGGTGGAAAATGCATTTTATAGGTGTGTGACATCAGATGCTTAGTGTAGTGTGAGAAAAGGTGGTGAACTCATGTAAATTCACCCAAGTTACAAGTTGTGGAACAGACATCAAGTATGCTTGGAATTCTGGTATTGCAAAATGATGGCATTGCACATCTATATATGCCATGTTCCAATTTTGAAAAGGCAATGGACTATGTTTGAAGGGGACCTGAGAGCTACACTTGGTTTGTGAAAAGGCAAAGGTGGTGAACGGATTTCATATATGTGCAAGATGGTAACGCGATAACAGTGTGAGTTGATAGTAGATTGAAGAACGTTTATAAAGAACGTTCATGAAGAGTTGGAATCTAGTTTGAGGATGTTAGGACCGATTACAAGAATCAGTTACTTATGTGTATGATGGTGAGGTGTTTGAAGAAAGATAGAGCGTTATGAGATCCTCTGCATTAGAATGATATCAGAGCAAGCGAAAGATCTGGGTAGACAGATATTGCAAGGAAAGAACTTGACCCATCTAGCTGCAAGAAGGAAAGAAGTTCCTGGATAGTTGTGTGGGTAGACAATTAAGATCTATCCTAATCATTCTCCAATAGAGATATGTCTGGAGTAGGGTGCTGAAAGAAACCACTAAAAAGAGAGAGTGGGAAGTGCATCATCGGACTGAGTCTGTTGTTGGGTAAGATGGATGGTTTGTGTTGGCTAGTTTGTGTTATGCAACATTGTGAGAGATGGAGTCAGTTGAACATCAGAGAAGCGCACCAGAAGCGTGGGTTAGGAGTTTTGGTCAAGAGTGATACCAGACATTTCCATGGGACATGGAAATCTTTTCTCAATAGGAATATGGTGCGGGAGCACCCCACAATTTAATTAATTTGATGGTTAATGTTCAAAACCATATTGCTACGTAAGTTTTAGAATGCAATGTGTAAATTCCATATGGGCATGTGCCTTGAAAACATTAAAATTCTAAGTGAAATGGAATTTGTAACCACCATAGATTGTTGTGTGTGAACAACTAAAATCATAATGGATTTGTCTAATATTAGACACCATTAAATTAGGACGGTTCCTAGAATCTTGTAGAAGAGAAATGCATGTAACTGAAAAAGAATGGTCTTGAAATGCATGTGAAATTGAAAGAGTAGAGAGAGAGAGGAAAAAGCTACAAGAGATAGCTTAGAAAGAAAAAAAAAATAGAGTCAGCTCTCTGGTCTTCAGCCAGAGAGCCTTTAAGTTTATGTATGCATTTGAAAAGTTAAAATATGGGTTTTGTTAATATGGTGTTTCATTTCTCAATGAGTCATTCTCTCTCTACCGTGCATCTGTAATTGCAATATTTAAGGTAATGGAAATCCATTTTGATTCATTGCTATTGTTATCAGGTTTTGTTAGTGTTATTTTTGTTTTGGAATGTATCCAAGAAAGCTGACTATTCATGCATTAAGTTTGAGAACGGTGCGGTCTTTGCAATGAGAAGAAAGAGGTGGCAGATATATGATGTCTGCAAATGCTCGAGCTATGGTAGAGCCACAAGTTTCTAGAGTCAAGCTCGATCCTTAAACTTGGAATTTTTTAATAGAAAGGTGGTGGTGACTCATAATATGGGTACACTTTGATTGTTGTGCTCGAAGGATATCAAGGGCTCTAATTGCAGAGTTATGTACTTTTTGAGCCGTCGAGTGTTATTATAAATCAATCTCATGTTGAAATCAATGTGTAGTCAGCCTTGTGTAAAGGAAAGGTGGTCAACATATCACCATAGTCATGTTCAAGCTGGAGCTGACCCATGAAGTGGTGAATATACATCTCAGTCTTGAAGTGGAGTAAGACAGTTGAAATATGGAGAGTTAAAGTTTATGGTTATCGGTTTTGATTGAAGATTTTGGGCTTTTGTAAGCCATCATTTCTTGTGGAATCAAGTTGTGGATGTTGAGAACGATTGCAAGAATTAGTTATTTGAACTCGGCCTATGAAAATGGTAAGGTGACAAATGCATTTTATAGGTGTGTGACATCACAGGCTTAGTGTAGTGTGAGAAAAGGTGGTGAACTCATGTAAATTCACCCGAGTTACAAGTTGTGGAACAGACAACAAGTATGCTTGGAATTCTGGTATTGCGAAATGATGGCATTGCACATCTATATATGCCATGTTCCAATTTTGAAAAGGCAATGGACTATGTTTGAAGGGGACTTGAGAGCTGAACTCGGTATGTGAAAAGGCAAAGGTGGTGAACGGATTTCATATATGTGCAAGATGGTAACATGATAACAATGTGAGTTGATAGCAGATTGAAGAACATTTATAAAGAATGTTCATGAAGAGTTGGAATCTAGTTTGAGGATGTTAGGACTGATCACAAGAATCGGTTACTTATGTGTATGATGGTGAGGTGTTTGAAGAAAGATAGAGTGTTATGAGATCCTCCGCATTAGAGGGGTATTACATTCATGTTTAGCATCTTGTCAAATTAGGTCACTCTAGTTCAAGAGGGTAAATGTAATTCTATCTCACATCACTATTTAGTCAAATTGATAGTTGAGAAATCTTTAAGGGAGCAATCAGAAATTTCTTGGGATGAATTTCTGCTGCAAGGGTTTAAAGAACCAACCCTAGAACCTATTGGGTGAAGAGTGGGGATAGAGAATTCAAACTAATAAAGGGGTTAGGAAAATTATTATTGAGGTTGGACAAGGTTCTTCATCCAAGAATAAATCTAGGGTTAGGACTCCTAATTCCCCTCATTCCTCTACTTCAAGGTCAGTTCATGAAGAGGAAGAGGAGACTTATGCAGGAAAGGCTGAAGCTGCTCCTATGATGAAGAGGGTTTCTCAGAAAGAAAGGAATAAGAAAAATAATCCCGGTACAAGTAAATAGACTAAGGAATCTTCTCCTATAGCCACAAGCACTTCCAGAAAAAGGAAAGTTCTAGAAAAGAAGGAAGAAACTCCATTAAGGAGAAGTAATAAGAGGAAGTCAAATGCGACTGCAGAGATTCCATTTGAAGAGTCAAATGTAGAACAAGAAGCTTCTAGGCAAAAGGAAGAAGAGTTTAGAAACATTCAACAAGAAGCTGAAATACAACCTAAAATTTTTGAGCAAGAAGAACACAGGACTGAGATTATGCAGTAGGAAACATTTGAAGGGTTTCTTGTTATTGAAACATAATAGGTTCTTGATGAGCCAACAAATGTAGAAGTCATTATAATTGGTGATGACTCCAGCTCAGAAGAGCAAGCTTATGTATTTTTGAGAAAAGGTTCAACCCCCAAGAATCCTTAGAAAAATGATTCAGATAGTGATGACTCAGAGAGTTATATAATGGAAGAAGATGAACCAAGATTTTGTCCTATAATAGAGAGGAGTCCATATGAAGAAAACCCTAATATTGATGCAAACCTTGCTAATAAGGTAGTAGAGAAAATTCTAAATGAGGGTTTAGATACATTGGCCTCTGTTGCACAACAATGCTCTAATATTGAGAGATCCATGGTGGTTTGGACAGATCTTAAGGAAGGGATAAATTCAAAACAAGGTAAGCCCCCTATTCTCTCTTTAGCAGATAAATCTTTTGACAATTCCATGTCATGTTAGTCTAGTTCTGTGTCCTTGTTATCCATTATTTCTCAATTGTCCAATCAATTAAATTTAGAAAGGGAATAATGGAGGCAATAGAGGAAAGAGTTAAATAGAGTTATAGACCAACATTTTTAGGAGACTATTGAGCAGGAGGAAAAAGTGGAACAGTTGCAAGAAAAACTTACCAAAGTTACATCCCTTATCCCTGAGTTAATGGGCCGTAGGTCTCCATCACTAGTTTATGCCATGTTCCTCAAAGAACAATTGTTGAACTATCAGATGACTTGCATTATGCAAGATAGGTCTCCCTCATTGCTAGAGCCTACTCAGTTTTCTCAAGCTTTCAATAATTCTCATGCAGCCATTCAAAATCTACTATGTGAACTCTTCCTCCACAACCTAGTAGTCCCAGATGAATGAGTTTGGAACTCCTTACTATATGTTGGGGACATCCAGCTTAGGACCCTTATGTCCTAGGTATAGAATGAGATTATTTGGGATACTCAAGCCAAGTTGTATAGGGATTTAGAACAAGAAATTCCCCTATATTTGAGACCTGAAGCCAAAGATCCTAAAACTTGCTATTATGATTGGTTAAGAATTGCCCCCTCTGAATCAGGCGGCAAGCTCATCTATCCACTTAGAAATGCAGCATTTGATGCATATGAATAGATGGTGAATTCTAAATTGCCTGAAGCTAGAAATGCCATTCAATAGTGCTGGATCAGTTTATCTAGGGAGCTGAGAAATAAGGAACCACATTCACCCCTAAAATTTGACATGGAAAATCAGTGAGCACCTTGGTATATTTCTTTGGGGAGAGAGCGAGAGAGTTTCTGGATCCCACTGACTTTTCAGCCACCAATGCTGATGTCTCATGTCCTAGCCAACTTAGAAAATTTGGACAACTATGATATGAAGGGAGAAAAGGAAAAGTGGAAAAGACATAGAGAGACAGAGGGATTCTATTGGAGCCTTGCCAAAGGAGGTTTTGGATAGAAGACAACTACTGATTATAGACTGATAGCGAGGTTGAAGAATTTTATGTTTGCTATGGGACCAATAAACAACTAAGCTGGGGGGAATGATGAGTCTAGTTTATGGGTTGTTTTGTTTATGATTTTCTGAGTCTAGACTTAAATATCTTATGGTTTTCATAAACATTATGCAGAATTTTATGTTTCTATGCTTTAGCCATGTGTATATCTGATACTTTTGACACTAAAGGAAAATACTGAATATATATAGACTAATGGATATTATGATGAAATCTAGTATTTCTCTTTTCTAGTGTTAATGGGTAGTGTTCCTGCAGCCGCGTGACAAGGATGCGTTAAAATAGGAAAACTTATTATAAATCTTTGCCTTGGATTTGTGTTGTAGATTTTTGTATGCTAACCTTTTGCAGGGGAAGAATAAGTCAGGAAGGAGTAAGGACTCAATGATGAAGTGGGTCTTTCAAGGTGAATAACTATTTCCATAATTTATCATGGCTCCACTACTTCCATAACCTTGTGGTTGCAGCAGTTGCGTGACAAGGATGCGTTAAAATAGGAAAACTTATTATAAATCTTTGCCTTGGATTTGTGTTGCAGATTTTCATATGCTAACCTTTTGCAGGGGAAGAATAAGTTAGCAAGGAGTAAGGACTCAATGATGAAGTGGTTCTTTCAAGGTGAATAACTATTTCCACAATTTATCATGGCTCCACTACTTCCATAACCTTGCGGTTGCTGTCATAGACCAGGTTAATCCAGTTACTGGGTGTTCCTATATTCTTGAAGCACTAAATATGGTTTATCCTCTTGCATAAATGATGCTGTTGTTCCTATAACTGAAGTTGTTAGGCTATGTAATGAAGGACCTAGTTTTTAGGTGTTCTATTTTCTCAGTTGCTTTTAAATAAGCTGGAACTTATGATTTCGAGCTAGTTAGATGTTTTGAGGAGTTTATATTGTAACCCAACAAAAAAGTGAATACACTTTGATATTCTATCTTGTAATTGTGTTTTGTTAAATGAATATATGATAGTTCAGGATTTTAACATATAAGTTTTAAATCTATTCACACTTCTGTGGGGGCCTAAGTGGGATGTGAATTTCCTGTTCATGTTTAAGTAGGACTTAGTTAAGTTTCTTTGAAGTTGATAAGCACTGTTTCTCCTGCAACCATTGGTAGAAGAACCATTGGCTATTTCCTACAACATAGATTTACTTTTGAAGCATTATTAGTTTACTGCTGAGCATTTCCTTTAAGGTGTGAGTTAAGTGGTAGTTTCAGTTCTTAGTATAAATCTCATGTAGAAATACTTTTACTTTAGTAGTGATGACTTTTCAAGAGAACTAAAGCATAGACCTTGCATCCACCATCTCAAGCTCACGCTCCTAGATTGATACATTTAATGAAGTCCAACATGATATTCTAAGTAGACATGTGATAGTTTTAAGCAATGAATCACTATGAAAGGATGTCCAATCCTTGAAGTTACTAGGATATTATTCTGACCAACCAAAAGTTATGACATTTTTAGTGACGACTGGTTTGAAACCCTCTTCAATGGAGTGAAATGCAAAGATTTGTGCTTATATTAATCATTTTATGGTTGGAAAGATTTATGGATCACATATCATGAAATTAGATACATAAGGAGTTCATGTGAAATTGGTTTGGTATCATTTGAGCTTGTTTTGTGAAAGTTATATGATTCCCTAGTCGTATTTGGAAAATGAACCTTCTATTTTATGACAGTAAAATGGGTCTCGGGACATAGACCACACATTTTTATCTAAATGTTGGATTTCCTTGAGCTTGGGATATGTTTTTTTTATCCTATTTTTCTGTTTTCATTGGAGGGATTGATCAAATAGTTCCTAGAACAAAAGTTACATATCTCTAAGTGTTGATCGTAAAAGTTGCTTGATGATGGTGAAGATGTTTATGTTGTCTAATGATGGAATATGAATCTCTTGAGTTACAATTATTGTTTGATAAAATGTTGGATGAATAAGATAGATCCTTGAAGGTTGATTTGATTTTGGGTAAGGTTGAATGTTGAGTTACCTTAAATTTTGATAGGATTGAGGAACCTATCATATGTGTTTATGGTTCCATGTTGAATGGTGTTTGAGTTGTGGAGAAAACTGATTGAAATGCCTCTAATATGTTATTATTATGTTGAAATTTTGTATGGATCAACAAGTTCCTAGAAAATGTGAGTGGTTTCTATTTTCCTCTACATCACCATGGCTTCCCAATAGGTGAGAGAATTTCTCCAGGATGTATCGGCCCTTGACAAAGCCAGTATGAGTTGGGTTGATCACATGGGGCAAAATATCCTCCAACCTCAAAGCAAGGATTTTTGCTAAGATATTGTAGGATACATTGAGAAGTGTGATAGGCCTCCAATTTTTTATCATAGTCTCATACCCTTATTTTTGGATGAGGTTTATAAACCCTCTATTAATATCTCTCCCTAGAGATTTCCTCTCAATAGCATCAATATATACTTGCAGAAGATCTTATCCAATCTAGTCCATATTCTCTTTGTAAAACTCCACTAGAAGCCCATCAGACCTAGGTGCCTTATCATTACTTAAATCCATGATGGATTTATTTATTTCTCGCACTATAATAGGCCTATCCAAGAGATTGGATTCATCCTATGATATCTTCTTTGGGATAATACTTCTAATCTTATCTCTAGCCATCTCCATGTGAGATCCAACATCCTTAGAGGTAAAAAGGTTGGATTCGAAGGAGGTGAAGGCCTTTAGAACATATTTTTTTTATTTCTAATCTCCCTTCCATCATTCTAGATACATTCAATGCTGACTTTAGCATCCTTGTATTTGATAATTTGGAAGAAGTACTTAGATCCCTTATCCCCATGACTAAGCCAATCAAGTTTGGCTCTTGTCTTGGCTCTTTGGGTTTTGCTATTCTACAAACTCCTAAGGGAATCCTTGGCCTGGCTCAAGGTCTCTTTAGCTTCAAGGCAAGCATGATTGTTTTGAAGACAATCCTCCACAAGGATCATCCTGTTGTGTAGCTTAGTTTCCAGAATTCTAGTGTATTTTTCTTTCTTCCTTCCTACCACTTGGAACATGGATTTCCAATTGATCTTGATAGTTTGAGCCCATCTATCAATGACTTTATCATATTTAATCATCCATTTTTTTATATATCCTGATTATGCTAACAAAACTCCTAACATCTTCATCTTTCAACAAGTTGTCATTTAGTGAAAATGCATCTTTCCTAGACTTAGGGCCTATTAGTTTATCAATATGATAAATAAAACCAATAATAGGGTGATGGTAAAATAATGTGAAGGGATTCAATCTGACCTCTATACCATCACACTCTTTCTTAAATCTAAAGACATTTTTATTGACATAGAACCTATCCAATCTACAGTAAATTCTCTTGTCCCCCTATTGGTAATTAGACTAAGTGAACTAAATGTCTCTACGCTCTTCCTTATTACCAATAAGTGGAGCAAAGATATTATGTTTATTAATAAGCCTATTCTAGTAGAATTTATCACAACCCTTCCATTCAAACTTTCACCCACCTTTTTTGTCTTGAGGCCTTTCCACCATGTTAAAGTCTCCACCTAGGACCTAGGGCATAGTATCCAACTAACACATCCAATTCCATAACTCGATCTTCTCTCTATAATAATTTACAACATAGACAAAGAAAATGCTTATCTATTCTACATTAACATTCAAAACCACCCACACCAATCTATGGCAGGGAGAACATCCCCACCTTGTACATAATTACTCTATTTGGGATCAATAAGGATGGTGAACCTGCCTTTCCCCCTTTGATGATTAGTATTGTAGTATTTGGCATCCTTCCATATGCATTTCATAGTGATATCAAGATTAAATCCAACAGACTCATTTTCTTGTAAAAGAAGGATGTCTATGCCTCTATTCATCATTAGGAATATCCTAGAATAATATATTTTTTGTTTGGGGACTCAAGTCCCCTAAAATTCTAAGAAGAAAATTACCAATCCATAGGAAAATTTAGGGGTTAGTTTCCACAGGAGCTTTAAAGCTCTTATAGCAGCTAGGCAACTGCTTCTTGGGGTGTTTTGCATCTCTCTTTCTTGAGGTTGAGCGAATTGGCCCGCCCCTCTTATTTTTGGTGACACCATCTAGATCTGATGAGGCATCAACCGGTTGGGCCACAACATCCTTTTCTACCTCAACCTTCTTTGATTTTAGTTTTCTCTTTTTTAAATGGGTCCTAAACACAAATACATTGGGCTCCTTATATTTTCCTTTGTATAGAACAATTTCCAACTCTTTGATTTCCCCCTCCTTAATTTATCCCTCTTTAACCTCTGTAATAGTAGTGTCACTCCTAAGCTCCCTATGCTCTCTTCTTTCATGAGTGGAAGTGTTGATCTGAGAGGTAGGGTTAAGGGGACTCACAAAACCAAGGTGGGGTTTGAGGAGGTGGAGGAGAAGCAAGGATAAACTCCAAGGAAAATTTAGATAGTTTACCCTAATCATAGTTTAACTTAAGAGTGTCAAGCCCATCAAGATTATTAGAGGGGTCCAAAGAAGCATATTTAGAGGCTACCTCCCCCATAAACACCTTCATATCTTGGTCAATCCTTGGGGCACCTCCTAATAGGCCATCATTTCCACCCATAAAGGAAGAGAGAATGGGGGGGTTACATTCTTATTTTGTTCATCACAAATAGAAATGGCCTTGGAAACAAATCCATTCTTGGAGTTGTAGGAACCTCTGAATTTAGGGCCAGACAATCTTTTGATTTTTTCTAATACATTTTTTTTTGCATTTTGAGTTCTATGCTTAGGAAATGAGGGAGGTTTTTCAAGTTCAAAGTCCAATTTGTCATTATCAAGATGGTACCATGAAGGTTCTTGAGTCCATTAAGGGAATCATCATTGGTGGAGGTAGGTAGAGATGATTGTTGTTTAACAGTATCATTCAGAGCATCCAGAGTTTTAGATAATGAAGCAACATCAACTTGGAGTCGAGTGTTGACTCCTCCATGGGTAACATCATTGGGGTTATTAGCAGCCAAAAGTTTATGAGCGTGGGAAGAGTTTGATAGAGGAGTAAAGGGCTTTCTAGAGGGCTTCAAACAAGATTGAGTTTTGTTTTTCAATAGAGGATAGTCTTGTCTCAAGTGGACTTCCCTCCTACACAAGAAGCATACATTAATATTGCCAAGAAAAACAACATGGCACAAAATCAACTAATCCTACAAATCAAATTTAATCTTGCTAGGAAGATCTAGTCTAGGGATAATTGAGACTAAAACCCCACCATCAATTTGGGGTAAAAAATGATCAGTTTTGTCCAACCTAATCACTTTCCTGATAGGCTCAAGGGCTAGCAAGATTAAATTCCAAAGGAATGGGGGGAATACTCCCAACTATTAGCCACCTAGGGAAAGATAAGAAAATAATCTTGTCTTGAATGGATTCAAGTGTCCAAGAAACAAATCTAACACAACATGCACCAATCCTCCAAAATTATTTGCTGAGGATTTATTTTTTACTATTAGGGTTAGAAAAGAAAATTAAAAAAATCCCTTTTTACAACATTCGACAAAAGGAAAACTGAAACCCTAATATTTTTCCCCAAATTTTATGCGTCCAATTGTTCAAGAAATTACGAGAAGGAATTTTATTAATGCCTTGAGATGCCAAAAATAATGCACAATTTTTTAGCCTATTTTTTTTTCTGCATCAATTGTCATGGCCATTTAAAGGTTTGGCTTGATGATGATAGGGATAGAAGGACTCTTACCTCCATTGATGGCTGACGAGTAGGTGGGCTTCTCTTTGTTTGAAAAATTATCTTTGTACCCTCTAGCATTGACACCTCCTCTTCTATGACTTGTTTAAAAGACTTTTTCATAATCTCCTTCACTACAACATCACCAAAAGCTTCAATATTATGTTTGACCCCTCAGGATTTAGAACCCATAAAACATGCGGCTAGATGGAGTAGTAAATGCCCTCTAGGTGCAGTCAGAGAGGACAACCTCCCACACATGGTGAAGGCCTCCTCAAAGATGGATCTCTCTTAGAAATTGTAGAGCCAAGACAAGAGCTTTTTACCTCCTTGAATATTTTTATATTTTCTTTTTATTTATTATGAATATATTGAGGCAACAACTATAAGGAGATTGGTTTTGGTTTGTCTCATTTTAAACAAGAATTTTGATTTGGTATGTGGTTATGCAATATTTATCCTATAAGGTTTGCCTATTTTTCAAATAAAGAATATGACAAGATAGTTATGAAACAAAAAAAAGAGCAATTAGGGTTCCTCTTTACAACCTTTAGCTTCATGTACAAGTCTATCCATTCTTGAACTACCCGTTCTAGAGACTCTTAAATAGGATATTCTAGAATCAATTAGTACTTAAGATTGTAGTAGTTTATTAATATACACAATAAGGTGGTCAAAATGAATGGAAGAAAAAATAATCCTTCCATTTTTGGTTTTCATATGGCTCAAAATTATTCATTTCTAGTTTTTTAAATATTATGCTATATTATGTTTTCTTCTGCATGCTCATTTTTTGTGTTTCACAAAACTATGATTTTAGAACTGTAGGTTTCATATTATATGTAATTCTCATGCCTTGATATGTGGATAGATTAAATTTGACATGTTAAGTAACTAATTATGGCTTGACAGCTACAAGATCAATAATTTTCTATGAAATATTTATCTTGAAAAGTGTATAGTTTAAAAATTTGGCACATTTTATGATTTTTCTCCTTCATCCCTCATCTTATATCCTGATGATGGATCATAGAGTGTGATCTAAAATGTCGATGCAAAAATATTCTTACATAGTTGAATCTAGAAATAACACACACATATTTGCAAACTATTCATCTTAGAAAGATGGCAGTTTAATTTGATATGTTTGAATCTGAAGTTTTTGTTTTGCATTTCAATTCAATAATTTTTTTTTTTGCAAGATTCCATCTATTTCAAAATATTATTTCTATATTATTTAGAGAAAATAATTAATGAATGTCTATGCAAAGGTCATATCCAATACAATAAATATGTCTTGAAGAGGAATCAATATTTGAAAATCTTATAAATGTTCATTGGGGGCATTTCTAGAGCAAGTTAATGCTAGGTAGAATGATTACTAATTGATTTCCTTGTATAAACATGGCTAGTTATTTTTCACAATGTACATACAAATTGTTTGTTATTTAATAAAATGTGTTCTCATAACCAACAAAAAGTGATTTGTTAATGGGATACACTTACATTTTTGTGATAGTTTCTTAAGGCCTTAGGAATTTGTAGATTCTGCTAATTTGAGATTTATTTAATGTAGATCCACAATTAAGTGTGCTTACAATTATCATGATGGTTGTCTTGGAATCTACATGTTTGTTTATAGAATTGAGAATATAATGTAAAAAAGGCTCAAAATTCCTAGTTGATAATGACAAATTTTAAAGTAATAGAAGCCAAGGACATGGTGGTGTTCTACTATTATGTTATAGGGAATACAATGTCTCTCTTTATTAAATTATTATTGACACTGGATGATTTATGATAGATGATATTTTCTGTTATTTTTAATATAAAGAAGTATTCATGTATGTAGTATGTTGTTGTACATACCACTCAAATAATTTGCTTTCCTTTTCCAGTTTTGTGTAGTGGAAATAAATGCATGATTTAGTATCATGGTAGGACAATCTTTTTCTTCACAATGGTTTTCCTCTATCTTCAATCCCAATTGATTTTTACCAAATCATTCATAACATGCAATTTGTACTTATTACTAGCTAAGCAATTGATGAGCTTAATTGTTGCAACTTGACAATTTTTATTATTCATTTTACCAACTATTTATTGCAAACCAACCACTTGTTTCATGCTAATTATTTTATTCTCTTCCTTTCTTCATGTATGATGCGAAACCAATACCAACTCCAAAAAATCTCCTTCCAACATGATAGAACTAACTTACATGCTATGTTGAAAAACCTAAAACCCTTATACTAAAAGAAAACTAATCTGAGAATATTTTTTTAATTTAGGGCACTAAAATTTATGTTTATTGTTACTAGACAAAATTTTTATGAAAAATATGGTGTAACTTTGCATTTACATAGGTTATATTTTTATTCGCATTCTAACTATGCAAGATCCATTTCTATTCCTCTCAGTTCTTCATTATGTTTTGTTGGAGTAAAAGATAATTTACTCACAAGCATAACTTAGGATAATTAGGAGGTTAGGTAAACTTTACTAATATTTTATAGTTTACTTGTATTTAGTAAATTGTAGTAGGGTAGTTGGTTATACATACTCTTTACATACTCTTTCAACTCATTAATACTTGCATCCTCAATCTTGCCTATATAAGTAGACTTATTGTATGTTAATAATAATCTCAAATACATTCATCTTTTTGATAAAATATTATTTTATCTTGTAAAGGTTTATAGCTTTCTATAGATCCTAGATTGGAGAAAATAATCTAACATGGTATTAGAGCCTACTTGCAACATCGCCTTTTGAATATGAGAATCTTTCATCGGTTAGTTTGATATCATCTTCTAGGAAACTTTATTTGCAGTTGAGGCATTTTGCTGTAAAATAATTTCAGATTTTATTTCTTTCCTTGTGATTTTGTAATTTCAGTTTCTAACATTTAATTTTATAAAATTTTCTATGTCACCTTATATGTAGTGGAGATTAATATGGCATCAAGCGCTCTCAGTTTGGCATGGGCTAGGATCACTGTGCCCTAGCTCATCTCCTTCTCTATGTTGTTTTGCAGTGATCGAGGGGCATTTTTGGACTATTGCAGGGGGGTCTGTTAGTTTATAGCCAGAGGAAGGGCATTTGTTTTCTACCATGGTGGGTCTTCTTCCCATTTCTTTTTGTACTATGGTGCACATGTGGTGTCATGCTTTGGTGTGGTGTGGGGTGGTCTATGGTTTAATGTGGGGGCTGTAGAATTGTGGGGGTTTTGTGTGCCCCTATTTGTGTAGACTATGAGTGGTTTTTGTGGGGTTTATTCTTCTTATGGGTTGGGTACCCTACGGTTGTAGTGTGGTCTGGTTGATTTTTCTCCTATGGGTCTTGCATGGTCTTGCATGTTGGATCTTTTGGGATGGATGTGCCTATTAAAGAATCCTTTCTAGGAGGCTCCTCCTCTTTCAATCTGCATGCTAACTCTAAGACTCTAGGAATGACAAAGCTGTTGGTGAAAGTTCTTCTCATAATGAAGGATTCCAAACTCTAAAGATTAATGGGTGTTAGGCTTGAAGTGAGCAAAGGTTAGTTCTGGTAATTCAATCAGAGACTATAGAAGAAGTTGTTAGCTACTTAACCAGACATGCATTAATATGAAAATTTATGGGAATCTGAGTTTCACTTCCCTTTATGGAATCATGGCCATGACATACGTGGACTCCAAAAGGTAAAATGGAGGTGATGTTGACTGTGAACATCTACTTTCTTGTTATTTTTTCTTGCATCACAAATAGAAATAAGGTTGTTAAAGGTAGCCCTTCTACAATCAAGTGGGTTTTCTCATCAAAGCGTGGCATGTAGGTTTCAACCCCATAGAGGAGCTTCCTTCTAGGGTTCCAATTTGGGCAAGTCTCCTATGGTTTCCTCTCAAATTTTGGAGGCATGACATCTTCTACATAGTGGCTCTTTTACTTGACAAATCGATTGGCCCTTCAACGCACATAATGGATAAAAATGTAATCACCTTTGCTTGTCTTTGTATTGAAATGGATTTAAATAAACCCTTACCAGATTCTATGGAGATTCTTCTAGGTTCCTCTTCTTGGTTCCTCTTCTTGGATACAACAGATAGACTATGAAACTCTTCTTTTTCACTATCGGATCAACCATGAATATGGTCATTTATAGAGAATGTGCCCCAAGATGAGTTCTTATGGTCCATCTAATAGTGAACCAGTCCATCCCCCTCCTAATAAAGATACAAGGAAATATCCTTTAGTGGAAGATAAGGACATATTTATTGCAATTAAGGCATTTGGTAAGGGGAGAGGTCATAAAAGAATGCTAAAAGATACATAGGTTGATGAGATTTTAAATAGATTTGAGTCTCTAAAAGAACTGGATCATTTTGATGATGCTCTTACTGGACTACCTACAAGTTAAGATCCCATGACTACATAAAAAATTGTTGGGGAGCAAGAATCTATTCCACATTTTTATTCTTAGGTTGTAGGTACATATTCACATATGGATACATATGTCACTATGATATTGTAAGGAGCTTCAAAACTAAAGGAAAGTAATTTGGTTAAGGATGGCTCAAGTTTGGGAAACTCTTTGATTGGTGTTGAAGAGGAACTTCAAGGTGCTGGGAAAAGTAAGGGTTCTTCAATAGCATTAGGGGTTCAACAAAAAATACCCAAGAAGAGTATTCCCGACAGGCCTCCTAAAGTGGGAAGAAAGAAAGATAAAGAGAAAGTGAAAATCATGGGTGAGAACCTAGTTGAGTCTTGGGCAGTCAAGACTATTGATTCTCACTTCTCACCATCTTAGAAATGAATGTGCTCTCATGGAAAGTAAGGGGGTTGAATATAATCCATAGACAAAAGGCTATTCAAGAATTGATTTGAGTTCACTCTCCTGATGTTATTTTCATTCAGGAGACTAAGTTGTTCGTGGTATATATGTTGAATTTGGCTTCTGAGATTTGGGGTAGAGGTCAATGTCAGTGCATTGAATCTCAAGGTAGTTTCAGTGGAGTGACATGTTTTTGGGATCCTTGCAAAGTTGTTCCTCAGTGGTGGGTGTCTAGCAGTCATTCTCTTTCTATGGATGCTACCAATTTGGAATCTGGAGAAGTCATCCTTTAGTCTAATGTCTATGCCCCAACCGATTTTATAGGTGTAATACCCCAAAAATGGGCTATAGGTTCATTAACCTCCTACATCTTCAAATCGAATGAAATCGACATCAAAGTCCTAACCTAAGGCACATTTGAACATCATCGAATCCTAATTGATTATCCTAAATTCTACATCGGGGAATATTCCTAGCAATATTCTTAATTATCTTAATTGTCTTTAATTTAATGATTATTTGGCGATAAATCATATTTATCCTAAAGTTTGATTAATTGAATATTCTCAATATTTAATTAATTAAGTTTAATTCTGCCACTTAATTGTTTAATTGAAGTTAATTATATTTATTCATAAATTGTATTATTTAATTTTGACAATAAATTCAAAATCCTATGAATAATTGATTAAATTCTTATTTAATTAATTAAAGCAAGTTGTCAATTTTTAATAATATTGTTTTTGAATAAAAGTTTGAAAAATAATTGATTAACTCATAAATCAATTGTTTTATTTTTCAAAATCAGTTAAGTTGGAAATAAATCACTTTATTATTAAATTAATTCATAAATAAAACATGCACATTCAAGAAAAGCAGACAACTATCAATTATCAATTAAAGCTAAACTCTATTTTGAGTTAGACTCTGCTTTTGCATGTTTTTGTGAGTTAATTATCATTTATTTAAAAATAACTCAAAAATCAACTTGAGTTTATCAAGAGTGATTTATGGCTTTTTTTCAATGCAACCTCCAAAGCCCTAGATTTCTATAAATTAAGATTTGGGATCCATCCATCCACGAATTGCACACTCACGCTATTGAATTGGAGACTGAAGAATCGATCTTGAGAATTTGAGTTGTTGTGAGATTTTCATTATTTTTGCATAGTATCCATATCATTTAGAATATTATTGTTCGATCATTTTAGCATATCAATAGATTCATATCAAGTTTTCATTATCATAATTGCACAGAAAAACCAAAAAAAAAAAGATTAATTGCATTCATTCCATATCTAGATTTTGCATTCAAATCCTTCGTTTAGGTGTCATCAACATCATTGATCTCGGTATAATCTGAGAATACATACTTGCATCTACTAGAAGGCAGTAAATCGCCTGGTTAGTTTAGTTTTTCATTTATTGCACGATTTCAATTTCAACTAACCTCTAATGTTTTACTGAAGTGTTGTGTCTACAACTAGGTACAAAATTCACACATACATTTCTGGCGCCCACCGTGGGGAAACCCACCTTTACATGCTGGTTTTGGTTATTTTTTTGGAGCTAACTCCCTTGTGCAGATTTACTTGGAGACTAAAACCCTAAAGTTTCAAAGCTTTAATTTTATCTCCCAAACAGCTTGGAGTTTTGATCTGAAATTGTTTTTACAAGTTGGAGACATATCAGGGAAGCTTAGATAAAAAATTTAGAATTTTCTGAGATCTTTTAAATTTTTAATAATTATTTTTCAATTTTTTATAAATAATTTATTTTTGGTGAAAACCATCATATTTTTTGGAAATTTTTACATTTTCAAAAAGCTCTTCAAATTATACATGGGGTCCATTCTTTGTGTTTTAAATTTGTATGCAATATAATAGCTCAAATAGTCAATTTACAAAAACTGGTCTGATTTGGTAAAATGGGTCTCTAGGGCACAAATGAAGAGATTTTTCTAAAATTTTTACATTTTTGGAAAGCTCTCTATTTTTTAGTAGGGGTCTCTATTTTGCATTTCTATTTTAAATCATATCAAAAAAATAAGATCTTGTTGACTAGAACAAATGCAACAAAAAAAATTAAAAAAATTGTGATGGGTATGCACTTATTTTTCATATGATTCAATGCATGATATGAGTTTTCATTTGGATTATTTTATAGTTATTATTTCTCCTAACAGTTGGTTTTCAGATCTAACCCCAGGGTTTGCATAAGTTGACTATACCTTGCATATCTTGTTTGCTTGTTAGCTTGTTGGAGAGTTTGTGGCTTGCTTGCATGGAAAAGCTCAACAAAAATTGCTAAAATAGGTAAAATATACTAAGAACATTGTGAGGAACTCAGGTATTCTATTACATCTGATAACACTTCATTTTGGGACATAAAACAAACTCTCTTGTGTCAAGCTTGTGTGACTTTTCTTGCTTTCATATCACAGACTTCATTTTGGGCTATAAAACGAACATAGATTTCCTTTTTGCATATCTGTTACACTTAGTAATTAGGCCCTATGAACACTATTTGTGGTTCTTGAGAGAGTGGGTTTCCAGTGAAGCTCTTCTCAATGAGGGAACCCTTGTAGGTAGGGAGGTTACTGAGAGAGTCTCGCGTTCTACTAAATTTGTGCGTCTTCAGCTTCTAATTGATACATTCTCTCTTTGGAGAGGTTGATAGATCATGAGTGGTTGACATCATAGATCTTTGTGAGATAATCTTGGTCTTAGCATGTCAGATTAATTTGTCTGCTTTGTTTACGTTAAAAGTGAAAAGGCTAGAGGATTATGCTCTACTCCCTTTTTTGGGTAGTACCAGAAACTCAGATCCTTGAATCTGGAACCAGTCTCCATGTGGTATATTTTGTGAGTCACCTTTAGAGAGGGTTAACCGTAGTGGATATTCCCTTAATTAGGTCAACCACGTGGATGGAACCTCAAGTGGTAATAGCCATTTTTGCCATGGTAGTGACAGCTGCTATATAAATGTCCTTGTGGAAGAAATCTTCACAGGTGTGGTCTCTTGTTGGGTTGTCAAATCTCCCTAGCAGCTCCTGATTGATTAAATTCTCAGACTGTGTCAAAACCTAGCGTGCCGGGATTGGAGTTCACCCTCTTGGATCATAAAAGTTGTAGAGTCAGACCATTACTACAAACCCTAGTGAGGCCAATTTTTCATTTTCTAGGAATATGTGCATTATTGCAAAAATTTTTGGAACATACACAAGTAGCACTCTTAGGGATTAGCACATTCAGTCACTTGATTGTTCATGTGCAGGGTTGCTTTGTCCCTTGTTCATTGTTTTCAAATGGGCTTGAAATCACTTGCTTGCTATTTTGCGTGCATGTTTATCTATCTGGTTACTAAGAACGAATCAATCCGGTACAATCTTCAAATCTGGACAGACATTTTTGTGAACAATTTGAAACTAAAAACCTAAAATTTGCAAAATCTGAAGCAAAATCTTTTTTGGTGTCAAAAGCCATCCTAAAATTTCAAAACTCGTATCAAAGCCAAAGTCAAAGTTGTTAGAGATTGGTCAGATTTGTCAAAAATCCAATTTTTATAGCCTATTTCCAGAATTTGTCAAACAAATCACTGTGTTAGGAACAAAGCAACAACTACTGAGAATCCAATCATTTTCCTAGAGTGGCCTTTTGAATCTGATTTAGCCTTATGTTTTATCGATTTGAGTCTTTTTCATCTTGTGTCAAAACCTTGTCATAACTATCAATCTTCAATGAATCATCAAAATAGCTAAGTGTTGTGAACTTGTGTCTGCTATCTTTTGGGAATCCACCCATACATCCAGGGCACAGTCTCCTTCATTTATGTCTAATCCAAGCTTCAATCAACCAAACCTTGACAAGGTTGCATCATTTGATCTTCTTGAATCAGATCTTTCTTCAGTTGTCTTCATCATATTCTTTTGTTTCACCCAAGGATAATGGTGGAAACTAGAGCTTCCTCTCACAAGAAATTTGGAGAAGTATCCCATACCATACCTTTGAATACTCTCAAGACTCCAACTCTTGAGCAACTCTATAATTCTGGTCTTTACGAAGACGATGGTCTTGGAAATCTTTAATTAAAAATTGGTTACATACCCCCTCCTCCATCAATTCAAGGAGTCAATCAACAAACTCTACATCAATCTATTCTAGGGAGTCCTAAAAATCCTAACATGTCTCAAAGAATTAGTACACATGAGGAAGAAACTCTAATCACCACTATGATGAAACAGATACATGCTATGCAAGTCAAACTTAACAAACTTGAGAAAGAAAAGGAACCTAAAGAGTTCTCCATGGAAGCTCTATGCCCTTTTCCATTTGATAAAGACTTGTACATGTCAGAATGCCCTTGGATAGAATATGAGCAACGTGATAATCCTTTTTATACTTCTTCCATGGAGAGTGACACAACCATCTTTGAAGACTATGATAACTATGATGAGGGACAATATAGTGATACCTATGACACCTCTGTTCCTAAGAGTCCTCCTCACCGTGTGCTCGTGCTTATTGGAAATGGGATGTCACATTGGATAGATCGTGATGGTGATCCATATGATTTTGATTTTGAAAGAGACTTTGATGATTTCTGTGAACAATACCTAGATGACACATCTACTTCTATTGAGGAAGAGAAAGCTTACTGAGCTGATTATAAATGTGCATACTATAAAGATCTCTCCTCTAAGAACTCTCATGCTGAAAATAAAGATTACACTCTCAAGAAAGATCATGTTAATGTTGAACCTTTTTCTTGTGATGGTTCCCTTCCATCCCCTACTTGCTCCAATACCCATACATTTCCTAAAGCTCCCAAGCCTATCAAATCTTTCACAGAACCTTCATCCAACAAAGATCCTAATACTTTTCATGCGGTTCTCTACAGTTATCCTCAAGGGCTACCTCTTAAAGAAACTCAAGCTAACCTTCACTTGGCTAAACCTAAAGAGCCTAAGCTTTTATATGCTATAATGCCTACTCCAGCTAGTCCTTCCCCATCTCTTCCAAAGTCTTCTATACAATTGCAGCATGATCCCTTATCCTTAGAAGTAGCTCCATGTTAAGAGGACTTTAAAAATGATAAAGAAAAGAACATAAAAATGGATCAAGATCAAGAACCCTCCATGTCATCCACTCCTTTTCCCAATGTCTCTTATCTACTTCAGGGTTATTTTGATCCTACACGCCCTTTCTCATGCATTCCACCATGTCTTAAGTCTTCTCCTAAGTAAGATCACGTTACTACTTACACTGTTGAGCTTATTGAAAATCAAAATAACCTTACTAAACTTGCATTTTCCAAAGATGATACTTCCATTAAGGTTGGTAAAAATGGTGTTGTTACTTCCAATGTTAAGCCTATTGAAAATCAAGAGAAAAATTATGCGCTTATGCTATCCAAAGATCCTTGTCAAGATCAAAGTCTTCCATCTTCTTGTTCTACCACTCCACATTCACTTCCACTTTCTACTCTTCCTAAGTCTTTGCAAGCTTTGAAAAATCCTATCAAAGAAGGTGCTCATATTCCAGATGTCCATGATTCTATTGAAAATTCTAATGCTCACTCTAAAGATGCTGATATCCTTGGTTGTCATATAGATGCTGATGAACTTATTGATTATCCTTTTGTATCTTCCATGTCCATCCTTGGACCTCCTCCACCAATACTAAGGGATTCACATCTTCCTTCCATCTTGGGCCCTTATGTCCCTTCACTTTCCCCTCCTAACTCTCCTAATTCACCATCCATCTTGGGTCCTTACATCCCTCCATCTCCCATCTTTCCTCAAGATCAACATAGATGCATACCCTTGAATCCTTTTCATCCACCCACCCATTTAAACCATTCATATCCTCCTTCTTCCACAAGTCCCAAGTTCTTTGGAAGTAACTTGAATGGTCAATACAAGAAAAAGAAGCAATACAAGAATCCATCAAAAAAAGAATATCACCATGTCTTCTCTAATCGACATGGAGGCATAAAGTCAAAAGAGATATCTAAGAAGAAAACTACAAGACAAGTATGGGTTCCAAAATCCATCATTGAAGATATTCTCTCTAAATCATCAAAAAGAAATAAAAATCCTATGGCTATATGGATTCCAAAGTCTCTCTTGAAAGAGTCTGGTGTTGAGAAAAAAGTGAAGTTGACATTCAAGTTTCCAAAGGCTTCCACTTCATCTTCTTCCAAAAATATTTTTCCATTCCATGCGCCTAAACCACAACCTCTGCTATCCCTTTTCCATATTCCTTCATGTATTCCTTCATTCACATTTCCTCCATCCTCTCGCCACCCTTCAAGGTGTGTGTTGATGTAGATCTTTCCTTCCTTTCCATCTACCCTTTCGCAATCCTTCTGCCTTCTATCCTTTTTCCTCATTTGCCTATTCCTCCTATCTTCCAACCTCACTTGTTTTACATAAAACCTTATCCTCCATTTTTCTCTTTCATCTTCCTTTCCCTATCAACATCTTTGAGCATATCATTTTGAATCCTTGGTGTATCATGGTTTATCCTTGCAAGGAGCACTATCTAAAAAATCTTGCCTTCTTCCAATAAAAAAAAATAAAAAATAAAAAAAGAAAAAAAGAAAAATTGAAAATGTGCCTTGGCGAAAACCTGGAAACAGGCACCTTGGTAGAAAAAGTAAAGAGAAATAAATTCATCTTATGGTGAAAACCACTCCCTTGTGGCACCTTGGATAAGTACCGTGATGAAAACCTAGCAATCGAGCATCATGCGTAATTTTTCTACATATTTCATCCATTCCATCTTCTCTCTTTGATCTTGACAATGTTGATCTATACACAAACATTTGGCTATCTTGTGAGCTATCTTATGATGATCTTGCTTTCATTCCATTCATGTTTAGCATTCATATTTATTCTAGCCTTTCGCTATCCTTTTCCCCTTTGGTCTTGATCTAATAAAAAAACAAGAGTGAAACATGGTGCTATGAAGCCTCTTGACATGTCTGCTCCTTTGGACTACATCCTTTCCTTCTATTGCATTACGATTTTGTGACTTATCCTATACTGGCCTTTCATTGCTTATCCAAATATGGTTTACATGACTTTTTTTTCCCTAGCTTGGGTATTCTTGAGAATTTTTCCCTTGAGGATTTATTCCCTTCATTCTCCTTCATTCTCTTTTCTTCCATCTCTTTCACCAACTTGCTAATCCCTCTTGTTCTCCACCTTGCTAGACATTGGGACTACATGATATGATCTTGCTTGGGAGTTTTCAATGGAAAAAGATGCTATCAAGTATACCAAGTATCAGAACAAATATCAGAACAAGTATCAGAACAAGTATCAAAATAAGTATCAGAACAAGTATTAGAACTAGTATCAGAACAAGTATTAGAACACCCACTGGGGCTACACCATTTGCTTTAATTTATGGGTTTGAAGCGGTACTACCTATTGAGGTTGAAATCCCATCACTAAGAATTAGAATGCATGGTCTAGTAACTGATGATGACTAAAAAGTGTCTAGGTTGCAAGGACTTGAACTACTAGATGAGTGCAGACAAGCAACGTATGATCATCTTAGAGTATATCAGAAGAGAATGTCTAGAGGCTACAACAAGAAAGTCAGACATAGAGAATTTTAGGTTGGCGATCTAGTCTTGAGAGAGAATCCTAAAAATCAATCACATCAAGAATGCAAGGGAAAGTTTGAACCTAACTAGTTGGGTCCCTTTTTTATCACTGCTACTTTTGGCTCTGGTGCCTATCAACTCTCAATGACTAAAGGAGAACAGCTCTGAGAACCAATCCATGTTCTCCATCTGAAGAAATTCTATGCCTAAGGCATTTAGTGTATGGTAAAATGTTTTGAAAAAATCTTAAAAATTGGAAAAAGTCCTAAAAAAATGAACATCTTAGTGAAAACCTAGAAATCAACGCATTGATGATTCACAAAAAAATTGAAAAATATCAAAAAGTACAAAAAAAATTTGAAAAAATGAAAAATACAAAAAAATGAGAAAAAGAAAAAAAAGTGCCTTGGTGAAAACCTGGAAACAGGCACCTTAGTAGCAAAAATAGAATCCCTGCCAAGATGGTGAAAACCTGGCAAATGGGTGCCACTTGTTTCAAAATGCTCCATCTATCAGTGCAATCTTGGTCTTTCCTAGCTTTCAGTCTTGCTTTAGTTTGTAGATATCTCCCAGTTTGTTTTTGCATTCTTGTTTTCAATAAGTCGATCTGTATGCCAATCAGCTCAAGCGTCTATATCCTATCAATGTTCAAACTTGGGGGCAATCAATGTCATATCCTATGGCCTCCAATGTATCTTAGGCATGTCATATCTAGTCAGAGTCCTTTGAAACTTCATCCGAGTCAGCCTGTCTGTCTTATCTCCAGAAAGGATTTTGCATCTACAACAACGCAATCAAACATCAAACTGAAAACAATCTATGCTTTTTAAATGCTTTTATCTCCTTCTATGTTTATTGATTCGCATTGAGATTTTTGCATATTGTGTCTCTTTGAGCTCTTTGATGATGTCCTTTATAGGATTTAGAGAGTGATGACTGGGGGCATAATCTTTTCTTTGTCTTCTACTTGTATGTGAAAATCTAACAACTTTGGAAATTCTGGATTGAAATGGTGTCCGATTGTAAGAGCCTCTATCTCAAATTGGATGGCCATGCGTACCTCAACCATTGATACCCAAAAAATTCAAGGACATTTGATCTAACTATTATCTTTTTGAGTGAATTCTTTCTTCTATTGTGAATTACGATCTTACCTAAGAATGTGAATGATAAAGGGTCACTACGGGTAATTCACATTGGATTTAGAATGATCTCTTGACTGTTTGATGTGTTTGTACTACAAGGTGTATTCAGGTCATCATGATGTTTATGTTTTGATGCTTATACAAATTGCTATATCAAAATGGACATGATATTCAGGTGATCCTAACATTTATGCCTTGGTGCTTATATCTAATCCGACATTCTGAAAACCAAATCAATATTCATATATCCATGGTTTCCTAATCAGTGGATGTTGTATTGATTCCTGTGCATACAAATTGATATTCATATGTCTATGGTTTCATAACTAGTGGGCATTGTATCGATTTATCCGGTTACATAAACATTCAATGATGAGAATGACCGACGTATGATCAATGACTAGGTCCTAGGTCTTAGGTTGCATTTCATATTGCATGTTTCTTTGGATTTTACATGTTGCATGATCTCACAATGGTTGGATAAACTTCAATGCTTAAATGATTCTTCAATCACATCTTCAAATCTAACAAGAGCTGAATCTCACATGAAGGTTCCTCCGATGAAACAGTAAGTAGAATCCTTTTTCAGGATCAAAATCAAAATCTAAGATCATTTACTATGTCAAAATCATGATTTAAAATTTTTTGGACCCAGGATGGTCTACTGCTTGCATAATCGACCTTCTAATCATCACAAAAATCTAGTATTCAACTTAACTGATTATCTTATATCAAACTATCAAAATTTCAACTTGGTTAACCATGGTCAACTCATGGTTTCACCTAGTCAAACTTGGTCTCTAGGACCTCTAAATGATGCAGAATGCTTTCTCGAATGTGTACAACCACTTCTCAAATCAATTAACATGCTTCTAAACTATCAATGCTGACTTTTCTTATCAGATTTCAATTTTAATCCCGAAGGGGGCATGGTATTGCACATCATTCAAGTCTGTAATCTAAATTTGAAATCATATATTTCCTCAATAATTGAGACAAAAACCACGTCTAGAAGCTGATTCATCAAAAAGACCTCATCACTTGGGGCAAATCAATCATCGCTTGGGGCATATCAGACTCATCGAGATCCATATCAATCTGGTATTCTCTTAATCTTGTAAATTGTATCAGTTTTTGTAACTATCAGTTCAATTGTGTTATTCCCTTGATTCTTCGGTAACTGAAGGGTTCAGATGTGATACCAATGTGATTCTTATTGACAATCGAGTCTAGAATCGATCACTCACTTCTTCGCAATCATAAGGTTCAGAATCAGACATTTTGACACTTTTTCGCAATCATCAGTTCATTTGCTGTTATAGTTAACATTATCTTTGGTCATTCAGGACCTATTATCTTCATATCAAATCTTTCAATCAACTTCTGGTTCATATCAATTTCAATTTCAAACATCAGTTTCAACATCATACACATACTGTCTTTGAACCACTGCACTTTGCACAACAATTCAAAGAGGGGCAAAATGTAATACCCCAAAAATGGGCTATAGGTTCATTAACCTCCTACATCTTCAAATCGAATGAAATCAACATCAAAGTCCTAACCTAAGACACATCTGAACATCATCGAATCCTAATTGATTATCCTAAATTCTGCATCGGGGAATATTCCTAGCAATATTCCTAATTATCTTAATTGTATTTAATTTAATGATTATTTGGCGATAAATCATGTTTATCCTAAAGTTTGATTAATTGAATATTCTCAATATTTAATTAATTAAGTTTAATTCTGCCACTTAATTGTTTAATTGAAGTTAATTATATTTATTCATAAATTGTATTATTTAATTTTGATAATAAATCCAAAATCCTATGAATAATTGATTAAATTCTTATTTAATTAATTAAAGCAAGTTGTCAATTTTTAATAATATTGTTTTTGAATAAAAGTTTGAAAAATAATTGATTAACCCATAAATCAATTGTTTTATTTTTCAAAATCAGTTAAGTTGGAAATAAATCACTTTATTATTAAATTAATTCATAAATAAAACATGCACATTCAAGAAAAGAAAACAACTATCAATTATCAATTAAAGCTAAACTCTATTTTGAGTTAGACTCTGCTTTTGCATGTTTTTGTGAGTTAATTATCTTTTATTTAAAAATAACTCAAAAATCAACCTGAGTTTATCAAGAGTGATTTATGGATTTTTTTCAATGCAACCTCCAAAGCCCTAGATTTCTATAAATTAAGGCTTCAGCTCTTCATTTGAGATCCATCCATCCATGAATTGCACACTCGCACTGCTGAATTGGAGACTGAAGAATCGATCTTGAGAATTTGAGTTGTGAGATTTTCATTATTTTGCATAGTATCCATATCATTTAGAATATTATTGTTCGATCATTTTAGCATATCAATAGATTCATATCAAGTTTTCATTATCATAATTGCACAGAAAAACAAAAAAACAAAAAGATTAATTGCATTCATTCCATATCTAGATTTTGCATTCAAATCCTTCATTTAGGTGTCGTCAAGGTCACTAATCTCGGTATAATCTGAGAATACATACTCGCATCTACTAGAAGGCAGTAAATCGCCTGGTTAGTTTAGTTTTTCATTTATTGCATGATTTCAATTTCAACTAACCTCTAATGTTTTACTGAAGTGTTGTGTCTATAGCTAGGTACAAAATTCACACACTGAACAGGAAATTCCAATCTCTAGAATCATATCAAAATGGTTAGGGCCATGGCACCCTACCTTCCCTAGATCTTGGGGGGATGTTTCAATGCTATTGTTAGTTTAATTAAGAAATGGGGTGGTTTTGGAAAGTTGGAGCATTCTTATAGTCTCCGTCATGATGATATAGATTTTTTGAATCTGATAGACATTAAACCTTCCAATAGTCTCTACTTGGAATAACAGAAGGTGGGGTGAAGAAGCCAACTTAGAAAGGCTTGATAGATTTTTGGTGTCTTGATTTTTGTTGAGAGATAATTAATGAAACACCAATTCAAAAATAATTGATTGGAAAGGTTCAGATCATTGGTCAATTAAACTTTTAGCTATCTCTTTCAAAACCACATAAAACCCCTTTTTCAAATTCCAACTTATGCGGTTTCATGATTCTTCTCTTGAAAAGCATATGGCTGATTGGTGGATCAGAGGCAAACCAAATTTTGGGACAACAATGTTCTCTTTCACCAAGAGGCTTCAATTTGTGAAATAAAAGCTAAAGAAGTGGAATATGTAGAGTTTCAATAATGTCTTCATGGCCAAGACTTCTTCACAATCTCGCTTAGATGCTATCACTTGTAAGATAAGAGATCGGGGGCTCAATGAGGAGTACTTTCAATTGGAGACTGAAGTTGTTAAAGATCTTGAGGAATGAGAGCTTTAGGAAGAAATTTTTCAGAAATAGAAATCCTATATTGAGTGGTTGTAGGAAGGAGATAAGAACATTTCTTTTTTCCACAACTTAGTTAAGGATAGGAGACACAATAACTTCATCACTTCTCTTAAATCCTCTGAAGGGCATATTTTGTCTTCTTTCATCTTGATTTTGAAGGACGTTATGCAATATTATCCTAATCTCTTTAAGGAGAAAAATCCTATGGCTAGAGAGGAGGATGATTTAATCTTTGAATGCATTCCTTCTTTGGTTACTAATGAGATGAATTAATTCCTCATAAAGCCCATCACTTTAGAGGAGATGGAGGGGATAGTTTTCCAAATGAAGAGAGGTAAAGCTCCTAGAACTGATGGTTTTCCTGTAGAATTTTATGAAGAATTTTGGGACATTATCAAGTTGGACCTCTTGGAGGTGATTCGGAGGTCTCATAAAAATAATTAGATGATGAAATCCATTAATTTCACCTTCCTTTCACTTATCCCAAAATGTGAAGGAGCTGAATCTTTAAACCTCTTTAGATTGATAGCTTTTTGTAATGTTGTTTACAAAATTATTACTAAGAAGATTGTTGAAAGACTCAAGTCTTGGCTTAGATATTTAATTTTAGAATAAAAAGGGGGCTTTGTGGATGGTAGGAAAATTTTGGATGGAGTTGTGGTTTGTACTAAAGCTATTCATTCTATGGCTCTTTCCAAAGAAAAAATAATGTTCATCAAGCTGGATATGGCTAAGGCGTATGATTGGGTCAAATGGTTTTTCTTGTCAAATATTTTGAAATCATTTGGGTTCACAAGTGAATGGATTGAATGGGTTATGAGTTGTGTTATCACTTCTTCTTTTTCTATCCTCATTAATAGTGATTCTTCTGAACTTTTTGGGGCTTCTCGCATTCTTCAGTAGGGAGATCCTCTTTCACCTTATCTCTTTATTTTAACGGTTGAAGGCTTGGGGAGATTTATCAAGGCTAGGGTATGACAAGGACTAATTTAGGGATGGATTTGGGGAGATAGAGTCCCCTCCCACTCTCACTTACAATTTTTTGATGATACATATTTTATGGGCCTTGCTAGAGTTAGTGAGGTAGAGAACTTCAAAAGGTCCTTGGACATTTATATGGTAGATTCTAGGTAGAGAATTAATGAAGATACTTGTCGTCCATCTTTTTCTTTAATACTCCCAAGCCTATTCAGATTAGAATAGATAGAATTTTTCCCTTTTGAATTGGGGCCTTTCCTTTTGTGTATCTTGGTATTCCCATTATAGTTGGCTTGTTACCTAGTAGGTTCTGGTAGGATGTTTTATATAAGTTTCACAAAAAGGTTTCTCGTTGGACTTATAGATGGATATCTTTGATTGGTAGAGAGATCCTCTTAAAGTCTATAATTCAGTATCTCCCTTTATATTGGTGCTTTATTTAGGCTTCTCTTAGCTTCATTAAATATTTTGACTCCATGTCTAGACAATTCTTATGGGATGACAATTTGTTTTCAAATAAATGGAGTCTTTTTAAGTGGGATTCAGTTTGCATAACTAAGTAAGAAGGGGGCCTTGGTCTTAGGTAGACTCGGCTAATTGGTCAAGCCCTAGATGCTAAGTTAAATATTGGAGGAAGCTTTGTCATGAGGATCAAGACTGGGCCAAGATTATCACTGCAAAATGTTTGGATGAGGTTGAGCATAGGGATGTCCCCTGTTACAATCTGGAAGGTAAAGGATCTATTATTTGGAGTATCCTCAAAAGAGGGGCCAAATTAATCAAACAATGATTATTTTGGATTTTAAATAAAGGTTTTGAGGCCTGATTTTGGATGGATGTGAGGGATGGGTTCCCACCTCTTATTGTTGAGTATCCACATCTCTGACCTCTAATATTTTTCTTGAGGCTAGCTGGACTAAGGTGGAAGATTATAAACCCTTGCAACATTTGGGACATGTGGTTGTTTTTATTTGGAAAGAACCACATGAATGGCCTCCTAGAGGATATGAGGAGGAATATTAGGAACTTGTGAGAATCCTTGCAAGTAGGGTCTTCATTTCTTCAGAGGAAAGGGATAAGCTTGATTAGGGCCTCACCTAAAAGGTAAATTTTCTATTGGCTCTGGATCTTGCGAGTTGCTAAGGCAACTCTTTGTGTATGTTGGGGCACCTTGGTGAAAATAGGTTTGGAGTAACTTTTCTTGGCCTAAGTGTAATTTTTTTATGTGGTTGGTGGTCCATAATAAATGTCTCACTTGGGACAACTTATGCAAGTGTGGATTTGAAGGTCCTTCTGCGTGTGTTCTTTGTAGGGGTAGTGAGGAAACCTCCTCTTATATCTTCTTCTAATTTCCATATTTGAGATAACTATGGCATTGTTGGTGGGAGCTTTGGAATAAGCTTTTCTTTCATGTTTCTACCTTGTTAGAGCTTTGGTACCGGTTGGGCCACCCCCTGATCATGCCTCTTTCCTGCATTCTACGTGAACATTGTCCCCACATTTATTTTATGGAAAATATGGTTAGAAAGGAATAGAAGGACAGTTCAGGGTAAGAGAATGATAAGCCATAAATTATGGATGTGAACCATTAGTGTGTTGCATGAAACCCTCTTAACCAAGTGTGATATATCTAGTAGTGTGGATCCTAGAGACTTGCCTATTATTTAGAGGTTAGGTTTGGAGGGATATGGGTCCCATTTCTCCTCATCTTGTGTGGTTCATCATGGAAGGAGTAAGATTCTTCAGGAGGGTTATTGGGAACCTCCCCCTATTGAGGTTTTGAAGATTAATACTGATGGTTCTTCTAGAGGTAATCCTAAACATGCTAGGATTGGAGGAGTTGGTAGAGACTCCTTCAGAGTGGTTCAATTCTTATTTTATACTTATAAGGGGTATCACACTAACAATTTTATGGAAGCATTGGATATCCTTTATGCTTTGGAGATGTGTTGTGATTTGGGTTGGTAGAAGATCATCTATGAATCTGATTCACAAGTAGTTGTTGACATGCTGAATAGAGGGGAAATAGAGGATAAGAACTAGAAATTAGTGGGTGTGGTCAGACAGATTACTAGGTTGAGAAGATCTCTAGATTGTGTTACCTTCTTCCATATTCCTCAGGAAAGGAATAAGGTAGTAGATTGTTTCGCTAAATGGACTTCTGATTACATGGGAATTTGGGATGTCAAGGATTGGAGTCAGTTGTCTTGTGAGTATTCCAGTTTGTTGGAAGATCTTGTTATGGAGGATACAAGAGATTGTTTGAGAGGATTAGGTGATCATTGACTTCTTTTTGGCCTTTGGGCCACATGTATTGTTGTTCTCAATTTCTTTGTATTCTCTTATTTAAAATTTGATTCAATAAATTTTCACCCCCTTCTTTAGAAAAAAAGATGTAGTGGATTTTGATATTCTATTGAAGCCATTTTATTATTTGCAGACTGGTGATATTCATTTATGGTTGGCATAATGCAATTGATATGATTACATTGTTGTCTAATTAATGACTTTAATAGTTTTTTGGCATCCCATTGCCTTTCTTATTCGTAACTTGATATGTAGAGGGAATATTACATCTTTGTCCAAGACTATAATATTTCCATGCCTGTTAATGATCTAATGGATGACATGAAGTTTCATATTATATGTGGTCTCATATATTTGACCATTTAACATTATTTTTTGTTCCAAGAAATGATATTCAAAGATATTGATCATATATGTCTAAATGAAAGTTGCAAGCATATTTCATATTTTCAAGGTCAACCGTATTACTCATCAGAGGACAATGTACTTGTAGGTTGGCATTTCTTGAAACAATGGCTTCATTAGTTCTTGGTAAAAATGTCTCACATGATCATATTTTGTTGCAGTGAATTGCATTTGCATCAAATTTTCAATTGGTTAATTGGATTAGATTTAATATCCTTTTATATAAATATTTGTGTTTATGGTTTTATTGTGTGCTCATGGTGGGCCTGAGGGTGTATCTTTTGCACAACATTATGGGACTTTAGTCCCATAATCATACTATGAAAAGTCAATTGTGGCTTTTATACTTGGTGCTCTCCTTTTAAGGTGTAATAATTGGATCACTTGGTTACAAGAGGCTTCTCATGTATTTATGGGTGGATTTCTCTTTCTAGCTTGTGGTGCTTGACATCTTCACACACACACACACACACACACACACACACACACACATTTTAAATTCTATGTGATGGCTATATCTTTGAACTTTTTAAGATTCATTGTAATTGAAAATGGGTATTTATTTCATTTGGAGAAGGGGAACTATAGAAAATAGAGTGATTTTATCCCCACTCATCTTAGTGACCATCATTTATTATTATTTTTATGTAATTTTGTTTCTATTCTTGGTACACCTTGTGAGCATAGTATTTGGAAAGGCTATAGGGATTGATTTTCTACAGTTTAAAAAAAAATATAAATAATGATATTCTATAGTCACTTATTCATTTTGAGTGCCCTCATTTTATTTGGACTCACATTTAGTAGTCATATGAAGATCATGATACTCTTCCATCCCTCAATGATTATGATTCCAATTCCAATGTGCATTTTCATTCTTCAGAGATTATAACCCATATCTATGACCCTTTGAAAGTTTTTGACACTCTGAATGAGTTTGCAATTTCTTTAGACATTCACAATTATTTGTTAGAGATCTAGTTTCTTAACCTTCACTTTCATTTGAGACTTTCATCATTCCTGATTCATAGGATTCTCATTGTATTATTGATTGAGATTCCTATTTGACAAACATTGGTTATTTTTTTGAGTCTCATCTTGTAGAATAGGGAGACATATTTGAGCATTTACCTCTCTTATTTGATGATGGTTGTAGTACATTAATTTTCACCTCATCTTTGGATCTTGCTCTGACAGTGTCCACTAGTTCCCTATTTTTCATCTTCAACTATGATTGGGTATGCTTTTAATTATTTCATGAAATCATATTATAAGGTCTTGGCAACACATGATTAGATTTCTAAGATATAATCATCCTACATATGGATTCATTTTCCTACCAATTTTTATCCAAAATTGGAAGCAATTTTTCATTTTTACTTGTTTTATCTTCTTCCCGAAGGGATACATATTGTTTGTAGGAATTAGACTATGTTTTGTCTTCAAACACTTACTATTCTTGTAGGACATTGTTGATAATTGGGGGACTATGTTGTCTCCTTTCTTTCTACCTATAGGGGAATATTTGATTGTATATACATGATGTATGTAGTCCTTGGGGGATGTAATTAAGTCCTCCATGGACATGCATCTCATTTCTTTTATCTCTTTTGGAGAGGAGTTTTGTCCCATCTGGTTATCTTATTTTCTCTGCATTGTGAGAGAATTTCATTGTATTGCACTTGCATTGCACATAAGTACCTAACATGGCCTAGTTGTGAGGACCCATCTTGCATCTTGCATCTCTGTATGATAATATTCCCTAAGTTTCACTAAAGAGGGAGTATTGGAGTAAAAAATAATTTACTCATAATATCATGTTTAAGTTAGGATAATTATTAGGAAATGACGTAGGGGCAGTGTAGATACAAGCAGAATCAAGCAGAATTGAGTCCACTTGAATCCATAAACAAGCCCTGATCAGAGTTACACAATGGAAGAAATATAAAATCAAATGAAAGAAATTAAATCACAATGGATATGAGACAATCAACTGGCAGCAACAACAAAGAATTATATTATTTCTTTCAACATGCTCGACTGTGAGGCCTTTCGGGTTTCGGGCTTATACAATGAAAATTATGAATTCAGAGTCTCAACTCACATCCTATCTTTGTCTCCAATGATTTATCTTGATAATTATATTCTTACTACCTTCTTCATGCCCTACTACATCAATCTAGACCCCTTATATAGCCAACTAAGCCACAGGTCGGCCAGTCAGACATTTAATTACAATATAGGTCCAGTCTGGAAGATTTAAACCAAAACTAATGCTAGAATTAATATAAATTGATGTGCTTTGTATTTAGGTCCTTAAATGACCTGATAAAATTCCTTTAATGGTGCAAGGTCCCTTTTGATCACATAGAACATCGCAAGAAGAAACACCACATGTTTCACCTGAAAACTGGCAGAAAATAGGTCCCGGGGCAAAATGGGCATAACATTTTAATCATAATGAATTGGGGATTTTCATCTTTGGAAATGATATTAATTTAGGTCCTGTAAAACTCATTAAGAGAGAAAAGGCTGATTCCTTATGGATCAAGATCACCAACATGAACAATCAGCACCAAAACTATAGGAAAACGTAGTTTCGACGGAAAGGAAAACAACTGTAACTTTGAAACAGTCCATCCAAACTTTATGTGCTCATAGTTGAAGGTTCCCAAATAGGTCCTCAGAATAATGTAAGCTTTTCACACCATGAAACCATCAAATGCAAAGATTATAAAGAAAACAACAGCAAACGGGTACATAAATCAGGAAATGTTTTTGGTTGATGCAAGATTGCTCAAAGACCCAAGATGCTCCTGCATCAGACACTTGGGGTAAATAAAGAACTAATGTCCACATCAGGCACTACTCATAGTCTAACCTAAATCATAAAGATCTAACTCAGCTTGTGTAATCCATGAACTGTCTTCAACTGGCTTGTCTTTCCACTGAACTAGATATTCCATGTAGTCTTTTCCTCTTGTACTTTTGCTCACTCTTTTATTCAAGATCTTCTCAATGTTGTCTCTATTATTCTTAGGATAATATGGATAATCTTCTATCTCATCATTTGATTCAAAGTACTCAAAGATATTAGCAATGTTGAATATGGGTGATATATCCATGTCCTCTGGTAATTCCACTTCATAAGCATTTCCACTATCAAACTTCTTCAGAATCTTACAAGGTCCAAACTTCTTCATTTTCAGCTTATTGTAGGTACCAACTAGAAATCTATTCTTTTTCAAATGAATCATAACCTCATCTCCAACTTCAAAATATTTATGTCTCCTTCTCTTGTATTCTCTATGTTTGTATTTCAGATTACTGTCCTCCAAATTATTTTTAACTTCATCATGTATTCTGCAAAATGATCAGCTTCAACACTTCTTCTGGTCTCAGTAGGTAAATCTCTCAACTTGGTGGTTCCCTTAGGATGAAATCTAGTAACAATCTCAAATGGTGTCCTCTTAGTACTTCTATTCATAGAATTATTATATGAAAACTTTGTTTGTGCCAAAACTAAATCCCAATTAGCAGGCTTATCTCCAACTAAACATCTCAACAAGTTTCCCAAACTTTTGTTCACAACTTTAGTCTGTCCATCTGTCTGAGGGTGAAATGTAGAACTAAACTTCAATTCTGTATTCATCTTCTTCCAAAGTGTTTTCCAAAAATAACCAGTGAACTTAGTATCTCTGTCTAAAACAATAGATTTAGGCAAACCATGCAATCTTACCACTTCCTTGAAGAATAATTCAGCTACATGCAATGCATCAGATGTCTTCTTACAAGGTATGAAATGAGCCATCTTTGAAAATCTGTCAACCACTACCAAAATAGAATCATTACCTCTCTGAGTTCTAGGCAATCCAAGAACAAAGTCCATACTCACATCTTCCCAAGGTCTATTAGGTACAGGCAAATGTGTATACAGTCCAACATTCTGACTAGTTCCTTTTGCTACTTAACAAATTCTGCAACCTCTAACCATTCTCTGTACATCTCTGTAAATCTGTGGCCAAAAGTATCTTTTTGAAATCAAATTCATAGTCTTATCAATCCCAAAATGTCCAGCAAGTCCACCACTATGTTTCTCCTTCATTATGTTCTCTCTCATAGATCCTCTAGGTATGCACAGTTGAACTCCTTTAAACATGTCTTCTTGAATGAAATAAATAGTCCACTTATCACTCACTGTGTGTTCCTTGCAAGCTTTACAAGGTTCTGCAAAATCAATTTTAGTCTCATAAAAACACTTCAAATCATCAAAACCAAGTACCTCAACTCTCATCTATGTTAGCAAACTTCTTCTTTGGCTCAAGGCATCAACAACCTTATTTGACTGTCCACTTTTATGCTTCAATGAAAAGCAAATATTTTGTTCTTTCTTTTCTCTTGTAAATTTTTTATCATCAAACAAGCATACTCTGACTGTAGTATAGTGACCTTCATCAAACTTCTCTATCAAAGGCAATAACACTTGTTTCTTTCCATCCATCCAAATAGTATATTGATTCAATCTACCATCATGCAAAGCTTTCCTATCATACTACCAAGGTCTACCCAAAAGAATATGACAACAATCCATAGGCATAATATCACACAAGAATTCATCATGATAATTCCCAATTTTGAACTTAACAAGGCATTGTTCACTTACAAGTAGTTTATGCTCCTTCTGGATCCAAGCAATATGGTAAGGCTTCAGATGTTTCAATCTTTGCAACTGCAACTTGTTAACCAGCTCCTCAAATGCCAAATTATCAGAACTTCCACTATCAATGATTACCTTGCAACATTTGTCAGCGATCTTACATCTGGTTCTAAACAAACTTTTCCTCAAAATAGGTTCCTCATCAGCTTCTTCATTCCACAAGATCCTTCTTAGTATCAAGTTCTCACCATGTTCAGATTCATTAGACATTTCCTCAACTTCTTCACAAGCCAAATTATTTCTACCATTACCTCTAGTCTTCTTTCCAGAGTTAGTACATTCAAAAGCTCTATGTCCTTCACCACATTTGTAACAAGAACCTTTAAACCAAGATTTATCTTCTCTTTTCCAATTATTGTTATTCCTAGAGTAACTAGTATAGCTACCTCTAGAGTAATTACCTCTTTTACCAGTAGGGTCATCTTCCCATCCTTTATCTTGTACTACATTTTTAGATCTGCTACTTTCTCCATCAGATCTGCCTCTACTTCTCTGAAATTTTTCACCTCTTCCTCTCTATCTTTGTTCATGTCTCTTTGTCAATCTCTCTTCAGTCTTCAAAGAAAATTGGTATGCTTCTTCCACACTATCTATTTTCACATAACTGATCTCATCTTGAATAGATGTCTTCAGGCCATTCATATATCTAGCCACTTTCTCAACTTCATCATCCACATGTCCAGATTTGATATCCAATTTGTAAAATTCCTCAGTATATTCTTTTACGCTCATGTCCTTTTGTCTCAGATTTTGCATTTTCCTCATCAAAATAACTTGGTAGTCAGTTGGAAGAAACTTCTTCTTCATCTTTCCAAGCATCTTCATCCATGTCTTGACCTTTTCTTTTCCTCTCTTTTGTCTCTCAGTTTGCAAATGATCCCACCAAAGAGATGCATGCCCTTTCAACTAATTTGTGACTGCTATCTTAACCTTCTTGTTATAAGGAGTACCTTCATACTCAAAGTATTTATCCATCTCAGAGATCCAATCCAAAAGTGCATCGGTCTCAAGTCTTCCATCATAGCAAGCAACTTCAACCTCAGGTCTGGAGTTAGCCTTAGACAAAACTCTCAAAAGTCCTTCCTCATCTTGTTCAACTTCAGGTTCAAAATTAGGTGCTTCTTCTTCTTCTTCATCACTAACATCTTCAAGATGTGTACCTCTTCTTTGGGTTGTCTCTATAGCTTCAAGCCTAGTTGCAATTTGCCTCAATATATCCATGATAGCATTATCATTTCCTCTACCACGAACCATCTTGACAATCAGGTTCCAGCAAGATTGTAACCTTATGCAAGTTATAGGTCAGATCTCTAATCTGCCACCCTACAACCAATCCAATAAGGTTCTCCATGATCTAATCCATAAGAAAGAACTCACTCTGATACTACTTGATGCAGGGGCAGGGTAGATACAAGTAGAATCAAGCAGAATTGAGTCCACTTGAATCCACAAACAAGCCCTGCTCACAGTTACACAATGGAAGCAATATAAAATCACATGAAAGCAATGAAATCACAATGGATATGAGATAATCAACTGGCAGCAACAACAAAGAATTATATTATTTCTTTCAACATGCCCGACTATGAGGCCTTTCGGGTTTCGGCCTTATATAATGAAAATTATGAATTTAGAGTCTCAGCTCGCATCCTATCTTTGTCTCCAATGATGTATCTTGATAATTATTTTCTTACTACCTTCTTCATGCCCTAATACATCAATCTAGACCCCTTATATAGCCAGCTAAGCCACAGGTCGGCCAGTCAGACATTTAATTACAATATAGGTCCAGTTTGGAAGATTTAAACCAAAACTAATGCTAGAATGAATATAAATTGATGCACCTTTGGATTTAGGTCCTTACATGACCCAAGAACATTCCTTTAAGGGTGCAAGGTCCCATTTTATCACACAGAACATCACAAGAAGAAACACCACATGTTTCACCCAAAAACTGGCAGAAAATAGGTCCCGGGGCAAAATGGACATAACTTTTTACTCGTAATGAATTGGGGTTTGCGCTCTTTGGAAATGATAGTAATTTAGGTCCTCTAAAACTCCTTAAGAGTGCAAAGGATTATTCCTTATGGATCAAGATCGCCAACATGAAAAATCAGCACCAAAATTGTAGGAAAACGTAGTTCCGACGGCAAGGAAAACAGCTGTAACTTTGAAACAGTCCATCCAAACTTTATGTGCTCATAGTTGAAGGTTCACAAATAGGTCCTCAGAATAATGTAATCTTTGCACACCATGAAACCATCAAATGCAAAGATTATAAAGAAAACAACAGCAAACGAGTACATAAATCAGGAAATGTTTTTGGTTGATACAAGATTGCTCAAAGACCCAAGATGCTCCTGCATCAGGAAATTAGGTAAAATTTATTAATATTCTTACTGTTTACCCGAATTTAGTAAATTGTAGTTGGGTAGTTGGTTATACCTTCTGTCTGCCTACTCTCACAACTCATTGGTGCTTGCATCCTCACTCTTGCCAATATAAAAAAAACTATTGGTAATTGATAATCATCTGAAATAAATTCATCTTTTTGGTGAAATATTATTTTCTCTTCTAAAGGTTTATAGTTGTCTATATATCTTTGAGTGGAGTGAATAATCCAACACATTCCAAGTTATTCTTTGTACATTTGAGTTAATCATGCTATTTTTGCATTCTTATTCTTAGATATTCATATAACTAATTAATTTACTCTTGCTTTTCTATTTCCATGTGGTAAATATATTCTTATTTTCCTCATGCCATGTAATACATATATATGTTTTACGTAGCAACATTCTGCCATTGTGTGTGATTCTATTCATATCAGATCAATGCATGTCTATTAAGTGGAAACTCTTGATACAATTTTGTATCTACTCCTTAACATTGATTCTAAATAATAAATAGTTGACACTTACCAATCATCATATTGTAATAAGAAATAATATTCTCCACTATTACTATTTTAGATGCATGCCAACCACCCCATTGCCAATTTTGGAAAATTGTAGGGATTCCAATTGCATCATAGCTCTTGTTAATAGCATGATCTGACATAACAACTCTTGTTAATATCATGGTCTTACTATCTATATGTCAAGTTTAGTAATCTTCAGTTGCATAGGTTGATAACCAATTTGTACCAAGTCAACTTAGATTCATTTCGTTATAGATAGTAGCTATCAATTAAATAAGAAAATGAGAATATAACTGATTTATTCCTGCAAGAAAAGATATGCTGATTTTCATGGTATAGGGGTTTTAGGGAACAAAACTTTGAGATATAGTTACATTTCTTCTTTAATTTTAAACCTTAACTAACAATATATTTGTAAATGAGAATCTTTTCAAGATGGCGATTAATGAAAGATAGGAGAGATGGATACATACTAAGGTAAAGATCTTTGAAGATTTTTTATCATATAGTCAAAATTTTATAGATTCTTCAAAGGAATATAGAGAAATTATGACATTACAATTTTTATGAAAATAAAATACACATAATAAAAGGACAACTTTAACATATTCTTAATTCTTAAAGAGCAAAGAATTTGGTTTATAACCTAAACTAGGTCAATAGAGTGGTATTGATCTATAATGAATTAATGATCTCTAATAAAACTTAAATTTACTATTAATGGTATTTACCTTTCATACTAGTTGGTATCTAGGCTAAAATATAATAGGAGATGGTAACAATTTATATTTGTATAACTTGAAAATTTGTAATTATTACCATGCAAAACTCTTACTATATGTATTTCTTGCTAGAAATAGTTTATTTTTCTTAATTAACATGGAATAAAGGGTTATAATTTGGAATTATATTACCCTAGGAATGGGTAAAGAACCATAGCCTTTGGAGCCAACATTAAACAAGAATAAAAAAGTTAAAGAAGGAAATTGTTAGTCTTGAAGGTTACTGAATTATGACCATTAACACCAAATATAAAAAAAATATCAATATTAGTCTAATAATCATTCTCAAAGATCCTTATATGCTAAATTTAATTGTCGATGTTATATAATCTTAACCTTAATATAGATGATTGGTCATTGACATTTAGCAGTTTGACATTAAGATAATTATTATTGATTTCTTGGAAGTTTAGAAAAAAAAAACATATATTAACCATGGATAATGCATGTTAACTTCTATTAATGAATCATCCTTATTGATTATGTATTAGTTCATGAAAGTTTGTGATTGAATTATTCTTGTCTTCAAATAGATAGGCCTAGGAATATGCATACGTGATTAGCTATCTTATGTAAAATTGTGCTTGAACTGGTTATTTTCTCTCACTCAATTATCAAGTAATTGATTCGATTCACTTTCCTGTGCCTCATCTATTTAAGCATATGTAATATTTCAAGATGCAATATGTGCCTAAAATATTAAATGCATGATTGTATTCTCGTATCTTTTAAATATTTATGTTTAGATCATCACCATGTTTTCTTTATGTTTGAGATGCCATTTGACTCTATGAAAAGGTATCATATAGCTAACTTGATGCTTCTAATTGCTTATGTATTCTTGTGCATTGTGTGTATTCAATATTATTTGTGTTTATAGATGGTGTTGGATATAAAGGAATAATGAAGGATATATTATCGTTATACATCTATCTATCGACAAATTAGTCTATTCTAGTAATTTTTATTATTGTCTCATTACTCCTTATCATATCATGATATTGTTACATTAGCATTAGATTGTAGATATATTATGAGCTACATAGATTCCATTAGTTTAATCTGTTTTGGATTGCTAGACATCCTCATGCTAGGTCAAGTATTCTTCATTCCAAGATGAATTTTGAGGTAGTGCAAATACTTCGTGGTTGGGTGGATAAACATTTTAAGAGTGTTCTCTCCTATGATGTGTTCAAGGGAGATAGATGTGGGGAATTACTATCAAGGTGGTACCTATTCGTTGTAATCAATATTGTGCTCTAAAATAAATGAATTTGTTTTCTTATGTTTTAACTTGTTACTATCTTTTGTACTCAGACTTTGTGTTGAAATATAATACCATGTCTTTATGATCGAGCAAGTTACTTTAATTAATGATTAAATATGTGTATTTTATGAATTATGCTAATTTGATATTATAGAGTCCTTATGTAAATCAACCTAAGATTACAACGAAATCAATCTATTTTGTACCATTAAAATAGAACAGTGTAAACTCACTGATAGTCCCTTCCAAGAAGGATTAATAGCACAACTTTGGACAGCTTTAAGTTGAGAAAATATTGTGTGATTTAATATCAAGATATTTTAAACTTGCTAATTTATGTTAAACAATGATATTAGAGTTGGTGGAAGATGACATTTTTTTGAAGTTTATTAAGCATCTTGAAATCATAGATAAAGAATATACTTGAGGTAAATTCTATTTTTTATAGAAAACGTATACAATTAGATATGTATATCAAATAAAGAATATTCTTGACATAAGTTTTATAGATTCCTTTGAAAATGTATATAGATGTGATATCCAAAGTTTTCCGATGAGATTTAATATTTTGTAGATACTTATACTATATTTCATATTTTAAATATTATTAGTAATATTTTATTCATCTATCAGTGATGTATACAACGATGAAACATTATATTAATGAACTTTTTTTTTCTGGTTTTCATCGACATGATTAACTTTTTTCCATACCGGTGGCAACGATCGGCAACATGAAATGACAATTGCAAGATGATAGTGGAATACAGTTTAAAGAACAATGACAGAAGAAGAATGTTGTGAACAAAAGATAAATTTTGATGGATACCCATAACCTAGATGACAACTCAGTCAAAATCCTTTGAAAAGACTGAAAAGTAAACGAATTTAATCTATAAACAGAGAAGGCATAAAGACAAGCATCAAAGTACAAAGTATTTGTCCAATGCAGGCCTTTCAATTGCTATTTGTTTCTTATTTGCCACTATAAACAGGAATGGATTTTAACATGATAGCTATTTATATGTATAAATATGATTCTTGACAACCTGCCGACGAGATAATTATTTTGCATTGAGTTTGATGTTGAAAATAACTAGCAATAATTTGAGAATAACAATCACAGAAGTTGATTTAGCTATGCCATCAACCAACTTCAGAATTTGAAAGGTTGAATGGTAGTTGTTCTAAATTGTGCAGATATTAATTCCAAATTATGGGTAGTGATTTGATCAATGTTATTTCTGAGCTAGATTGCGTGACAGTTTTTTTCATGAATGTATTGGATTACATTTTGTGATCCATCATTGTGATAAATAATGTTAATGATCTGTTAATGAATTGAAGTCGAATAACAATCTGTATACACCCAAGAAGAAGATTTCTCCACTCAATTTGCAATGGATCCAGTGGATATATCAGTGCAGTTGTCTCCATTGAGAGTGCAGGAAGAATCACGTTCAAGAACTGAGGATTCTCCCGTGCAAAAGAAAAAGAGTTATAAGGGCGGATGGAGAATTATGCCATTTATTGTGGGTAAGAAACCAGATCCTAAGTTCTCCTAATGTTTTGTTCTTTTGATTTGATTGAGATTGAAAAGATGTCAAATGAATTTCAAAACCCAAATTAGAGCTATGGTTTTTTCTCAAAACATAACCTAGACATATTGAAGAATGGACATGATTATGGTGTTGTAATTTTGCAGGAAATGAGAGCTGTGCAAATCTTGCAACGGCCAGCTTATCTGCTAACTTGGTGGTGTTCTTGATTACTCAATATAGGATGGATAAGCTTGAAGCTGCAAAAATTTCAACCATCTGGGGAGGAATAAAAGATATATCACCCATTCTTGGTGCTATTGTAGCTGATTCTTATTTAGGAAGATTTTGGACAATCCTGTTGGCCTCTTTCACATACATATTGGTAAGTAAATTTTATCATTGCTATTAGATTTCTACAATCTATTTGAATTCTGCCAATTTTTTCTGGATTTGATTGTGTCAAAATTTTTATCATCAACGTTTGGGATCATATACAGTGATCTATCATCAGAATGCAAGAGAACATAAGGCAATGAAATTTTTTATCATCAATGTTTTGGATCACACTCTGTGATCCATCATCAGAATATAAGAGAACATAAGGCATCTCTTGCATCCTGATGATGGATCATAGAGTGTGATCCGAAACATTGATGATAAAACTAATTTTGACACAATCAAATCCAGAAAAATTTTATAGAAAACAAATTTTAACTTTCTAGTATACATCAGTGAAATTTTACACTTAAATTGTTTGTAAACATTGACATGATTATTTTCATTGGGATCTCTGTAATCTTAGCCATCTGAATTGATTTGGTTCAAGAATCAATTTTTAAGTAACTTTGCATTTGAGCGAATAGCTTGTTTTAAGCACATCTTTTGCATCTGTAAATTATTTGTTGGAAGAAGATATTATCCATATTGTGTGCAAGCTCATACAGTAGAGGCATTTTGTCAAACAGCTTCAGTTCTCCATGCTTGTAATCCCCATTAATGAGGATTGGATTGGTTTGATGCAGGCAATGCTACTTGTGACATTCATGTCTATAGATATAGATCAAATAAGGGGAACTGTATTTGGCCTTGCACTGCTCTATTTATTTCTGATACTAACGGTTGTGGGCTCAAGTGGGGTGAAGTCATCTTCCATAGCCTTCGGTGCAGAGCAATTTGACAGCAATAGTGACGAGGATAGGAAAAATCAGCAAAGCTTCTTCAATTGGTATTATTGTGCAGCTACTTTGTCTACCATGCTGGGACTCACAGTTGTTGTTTATGTACAGAGTGATGTCAGCTGGAAATTGGGATTCGGTCTGGCTACCATGCTCATGATTATATCCACTCTCCTTTTCTCTCTTGGTACCAAGTATTATGTCATGGTCGCTCCACAAGGCAGTGCCTTCATTGAGTATCTTCAAGTGATTGTTGCATCTATTAGAAAGAGAAACTTAGTTTTGCCTTCTGATTCAAGAGAATTATACGATCTACCTTTGGATAGAGAACAAGATGATTTGAAACTCTTTTCAACAGGTTTTTTCAAGTATGTATCTTCTTTTTTGCTCTCAATGCTTTTTTATACATTGTTTATGTAGGGTTCTTAGGAAAGTATGTTCATAACTAATTAAGTGTTAAATCAACATTTAGTTTAATGACAAAGCTTATGTAATAAAAATATTAATTGTATTAAATTCAAACTGAAACATTTTATTATTATTAATTTTTAAATTATTTAAAAATAGAATTAAAGAATTTAATATGTATGAAGGCATATATGTGGAAGAAACAAAATTAAAATTAACATAAACTTAATTATATACTTAAATTTTGAGAAATTAGATTTTTCAATTAAAATTCATAAAGAGAAAAAAATGTTGATAGAAACAAATTTAGAAGTACATGACATTATTTATCTTTTAATAAACTAATTCTCCATTTTTAAAATAAAACAATTTATTATAATTGAATTATAAATGATGTGATGGTTAATTTGTGGTGGTGTTGTTCTTACCATAAGATTCAAACTTGGCTCTAGTATTTTTGTTGAATGTTTATATTGAGAACGTGATGGTTGGACTTGGTGTGGTGTTTTTCTTGTCATATGATTTAGTCTCACCCGGGTTGTTTTTGTTGAATATTTATATTCAATATGTGATAGTTAACTCGTGGTATTGTTGTTCTTATAGTAAGAATCAAATTCAACTAGGGTGCTTTTATTGAGTGTTCATATTAAAAATATGATAGTTAAATTATGTTGGTGCTTTTGTTGAGTGTTCTTTCTATAATATTCAAATTTAACATGAGTTTTTTTTAATTTCAATGTTTAAATTGGTATGAAGTCTCCCATTCTCACCTTGCCATCACAAATATTTTGTGAAAAAATTTCAGCATATGATCTTCAGGAACTGCACCCCCTGTGCTGTAAATCCACAAAAAAACTGCAAAAAAAAAGTGGTATGTTTTTAACATTTGTTGATTTTTCTTTAAAAACATTTCTTTGTCTTTTAATGCATTTTGTATGGAGATTAGCTAGGCTAATATTTACTCCTTTAAAAAATGATAATCAATCTTGACAAATATTAATTTATATAATTAAAAGACCTCAAATAACTTCATTTTAATTTAAGCTAGAAATAAAAGGAAAACATTTCTCGTCCTTTATATAGTGTAAGTTTTGTACCTAGACATTTGGATCAAACTCTACGAAAATAAGACAAGAAAAAGAAATTGATCCCAAACCTAATATTTTCCAATCTTTCTCTCGTCTTACCCTCTTCTCAATAAAAGATCATAAAATTTAATCCCAAACATCTAAAGAAAAAACTCACACATTAAAACCCACAACAATATGATACACTCTACAATATAGTCAATATGATAAATCACAACAATATAATAAACTCTACAATATAGTCAATATGATAAATCTTACAATATAATCAATATGAATAAAAGAAAAATATTTCTCAAATTTTGTACCTTTATATTTGAATTCCCAAACTTAACATTTTCTATTTTCTCTTGTCTTACCCTATTCTCCATTAAAGACCATGAAATTTAATCTGAAACCTGCAAAGAAAGAACTCACACTTGAAATCAGAAACCGTACACAACAAAATGGTGAACTCTACAATTTAAACAGTATGACAAACTCTACAATTTAATCAATATGATAAACTCTACAATATATTTGCAGTTCCTAACCCAGAGGAAGAAGTAAAAGAAAAATATTGCTTCCCACCTTAAAGAAACTTGTTTCTGATCCTGCAGGTTTTTCAACAAGGCGGCCATAATCAGCAGAGAAGACTACAAGGACCATGGCTCCACACCCAATCCATGGAAGCTCTGCCCAGTTCAGAAAGTAGAACAACTCAAATCAGTGATAAGAATACTACCCATCTGGAGTACAGGAATACCAGTGTCCATGATCTTACTGGGCAGCGCAAGCACTTACATGGTATACCAGGCAATTGTCATGCACAGAAAACTGACCACCCATTTCGAAATGCCCGTAGCTTCCATGGCCGTCTTCGCCCTCTTAACAATATCCATTTGGCTGCCCATCTATGACAAATTCATAATCCCACTATTCCGTCGCATGAGAAACAGAAGCGAAGGCATAACCCTAATTGAAAGAACAGGAACAGGCCTTTTAATCTCAGTGATCACCATGGTTGTATCAGCACTGGTAGAAATCAAGCGTAAAAACAGCAGGAAAAACATCTCTGTGTTTTGGCTGGCGCCGCAGTATACTCTGCTGGGCTTGGCAGAGGCATTTTACGCCATTGGTATGATAGAGTTTTTTTATGTGCAGTTTCCCAAGAGCATGAGAAGTACTGCTGTGGCGTTGTACTGGTGCGGCATGGGGATTGGCTTGTTACTCAGCAGTGTTGTTATTACTGTAGTTCATAATGCCACTGGAGGGAACAGAAAAAATGCTTGGCTGGCTGAAAATCTGAATGAGGGGAGACTCGAGTATTTTTATTGGTTTTATGCAGCTCTCGGTCTGCTTAATTGGTTTTATTTTCTTCTCTGTGCAAGGTTGGTGAAAGACCCCAGACATTCTGCTCAACAGCAGGAAAACAAAGAAGTATCAGTGTCTATGTAGAGTTAGATTATGGTATGTTTGATCTAAGGATTGTATTCTGGCTACAGAATGTATCAAAGACAAAGAATTTTTAAAAAAATCTTTTAAATGTCTAACATACACTGTTTTTTTCCAATTTGTAGTGGATTTGTAAAAACAGAAAATGCAGAACAAATGCTGAGATTTTCTCAAGAATCTATAATGTTTTCTGCATTTTCGAAAGTACATTTGGGATTATATAATCCCAAATGTGATGTCCACCAACCTAACTGGCAGATGAGCAGTGAATGCTTTCTTGTGATCAGGTATAGCTAATATGTGTAGACATGATATACCATGCAGTTGTAAACTAATGCATGGACATGTAATATTTCTATGTTCAATGTTGGTGAAAGATCCCAGAGGATGCAGCGATAATTCTTATCAACAGCAGGAGAATAAACAAGTTTCAGTGTCTATGTAGAGTTTGATATCATATATTTGATCTGAGCATTGTCTCCTGCCTTTGGTATAGCTTATGCTAAGGCATTTAAACAGAAATAAAGACGAGCAAGTGTTGTTTCATATGTTTTCTAAGGCATTTATAATGCAGCCTATAATTTTTTTGTAGGGCAAAATCTAAATCCCCTGTTCTAACTGTGTATGAATTAAAACATCTATAACAACCAAGCAGCAGTAATGTAATGGAAACAAAATAAAATTCCAACAAGCACCACATAACAGAGACACAGAAACACCAAAATATACGTGGAAACCCTCCAATGCAGAGGGAAAAAACCACAGGGCAGTCCCAGAAAACTTCACTATGAAACAGAGAAAGAGATTACAGCTATCATGAGTTCACAATAAATTCATAATACATCAACTGAAGCTCAGTTAACATATCTGTCTGTGTGAAACCTGAGCAAAGAAAAACCACCTTTCTTTTTTCCCTCTCTCACACTCTTACTGTGTATTTCTCTGTTTCCATCTCATAGACTGCACCTCAAAAATGGCTGTCATGCATCATTACTTCACTCCAGGTCAAAAATGCCCTTCCTGCTGTTACTGCAGCGTATCTCACAAGTAATGGATCACACCCCCTTAAGAAGAAAAACTGCCCGCCAAAAACAAAGTCATTTCTCAATAAATGAAAAACCTGCCCTGAAGACAATAGGCAGCCGGCTCATAAATGAGCATTGACAAATAAAAGAGTGTGCTGGCAACAGAGGGTGCCATGTGCACCCAACATTTTTAACATCACACTTGTCTAATACCAAGTGTGATGTTAACCAACCTAATATGTACCCGTGCTTTGTAAATTGACATTGAATGCTTTCTTGTATATTCAAGATTTTGTGATCAGGTATACAGGTAATATATGTAGACTTATATTATGGACTTGGAAACCATTTTCTGATTTTTATTGTGTAACAATTTTTTAGCATCAACGTTTGGGACCACACTATATGATCTATCATCAAGATACAAGAGAGCAAAAGAAAAGAGATCCATCATCAACATTTTACTTGTATAAGTATTTTTGTTTTCCTTATTTTATTGTGTTTTATGTGTAGATTTGTTGGGGAAACGTATAGTTCTTAAATATTTTTGATATCATGTTACCTATATATTGAATTTAGAGTTTGCCTTCTTAGTATAATCCACACAATTTGATTTCTCATTTATGTATACATTTATATTAATGGACATCAATGGCTCCATACAAATATGCTAATGTGTTGAAATTATTAATTAAAAATTAATGCATGGACATATCACTAGTCATATAATATTTCGTCGCTCAAAAAAATATGTTGTGTAAGGTTTTAGTTGTATGTGTGCTTCTTTTTTGTTTATTCTATTGTGTTCCATGGTAGATTTATTGGGTGCATGTATAGGTCGGTTTGAAAATACTTTTGATATCATGTTATGTACAAGCATTGAATTTAGAGTTCACCTTCTTGATTTATGTTGCAGATAATTTGGTTTCTCATTCATGTGTGCCTTTACATTTAATCCACATCAATGGCTCCATGCAAATATGCTAACATGTTGAAATTTATTAATTGGAAACTAATGCATGGACACATCAAAGATCATGTAATACTTCATCACTCAAAATAATAAGTTGTGCATAAGATTTTAGTTGCATGTGTGTTTTTGTTTTCTTTTAATTTTTTTTTCTTTTTATTGCGTTCTATGTGTAGATTTGCTTGGTGTTTGTATACGCTGGTTGAAAATACTTTTGATATCATGTTATCAACACACCTTGAATTTAGAGTTCACCTTTTCGATTTTATGCTCCACATAGTTTTAGGTTTTCATTCATATGTGCATTTATATTAATTGAAATAGATGTTTCCATGTAAATATACTAATGTGCTGGAATTTATTAAGTTGTCAAAAAAATATTTTATTGGGTTTTATGTATAGATTTATTGGGTGCATGTGTGGGTTGATTGGTACATGCTTTTGATATCATGTTATCTACACACATTACATTTAGAGTTCACTCTCTTGGTTTATGTTCCACACAAATTAGTTTCTCATCCATGTGTACATTACATTAGTTGACATCAATGGTTCCATGGAAATATACTAATGTGTTGAAAATTATTAAGTCTTTAAAAAATGATATGGACAAATGATGATTGGTTAGATTAATGGTGAATTGGAAGTTGAATAGTTGTAAAGGAAGATGAACTACATTGGGCATAATAATGAGTTATTGGGTGATGGAATCATGTTTTCTATGATCTAAACTTACGCATCAAATAAAAGTGATAAGATTTGGTATTAGATATTACAAAGTGTTAGTACTATAGTTTGAAAAGATAATAATATAATGATATTAAAAGTAAAATATGAAACCAAACTTGTAAAAAATCAATCCAAGTGAGAAACAAAGGAAAGGGTTGGTAAAAGAATAGGCATTAAGAAAACCCTAAACCAAAATTGGGAACTTAAAGCTAAGAAAAGAAAGGGAAAAGAAAAAAAATGACAACAAATAAGAAGTGTAAAAAAGAATGCCAAAGTGGATAAGTTGGATTTTCCATTTTGCACGTTTAAAGGTCCATCTCATTGTTGTGAATAAATTTGACATCCAAATTTTTATTAATGGGACATTAAGATGGTTAGTAGTCCTTTATCCTATTAAAATAATATAGGGACAACTTTCTTACCTTTTTATGATTTTATGAAATAATTCTTAATGTATATGTAGGTATAATTTACTATCAACATAATCATTACACCTATGAAAAATACAAACACTAAGAAGTACTTAGTTAAATTTTTACCTACTTGACCTCGATTTTCTTTGAACTTCAAAATTTTACAACAATAGCTTTGATTAAGTCAATTGGGAAAGGGCCCAAACCCATCAACACAAAAATAACATCAAGCCCTTAGGAAGTTTGAAAGGAATTCATGAGAAGTGAATTCAACCTGAAAAACCACAAAAAAAAACTAACAATAAAAAACTAGAGACCAAAACCAACAAACCTAGAACTAGATAAATGAGAGATTAATCTCCTTCTAATCTTGATTGAACTCTCTACGAGTATCCAGAAAATAAGTCTTTTTGGGCTGAAGCAGAACCAAGTTTGTAGAAGGGCACTCTTTCACCATCTGAACAACAACCTATAGATTCCCCTCGCACTTCCTTCTTTTATCCTTCCTATATTTCAATTCTTCCTAGAGAGCATTGAAGGAAGAAGTCATTCTGTCCATCATCTTCTTACTAAAGTTGATCAAATCCACCAGCTTTTTATTTACTTGATTTTGGTTGGCCTATTGGCCTTGACATTATCCAAAGCCCAAAGCATCTCATGTTTCTATTCATCAGAGGGAATCAAATCCTTTAGATCATAAATCTGTTCTTCAATGATTTTCTAATTGTCCAATTCTCGAGCAAGCTCATCACCAACCTCCCAAATATTGTCATTCACACTGGTATGGGACCAATCCCCCCCTTTGGCCTCTGCCTTTGTAATAGCTTCTAACCTGTTAATTTTCTTTTTGGTCATGTGTAGCTAGGAATTATCCACTTGATTATGACATTTTGGTAGTTGTACATAATGCATAATTTATCAACTTATCCATAATATGTAGATAATCCAGAATTTCATTAGCAGGGGTGAGATAACGGGAGTAGGGAGGGGAAATATTTTATAGGATCTTTGGGTCTCCTTTATAGGTCTGAGGAGTTGAAACATAGGAAGGGGGATTAGGAGCTTGGTTGGAATGTTTAACAAGTGTATTTTTTATGTATTCCACTCTAATCTAGTTGACTAGGAGGAAGAATAATTGTCAGAGACAATGACAGTTTCCTCTAGCTCTTTTTCCTTACCTAAATCTTTCAACTTGGCTTTCCTCAAGGGTTAACCCTAGTTAAGCTAGGAGGAGACAAGACCATTAAATAAGGGGAAGCCTTAGAACTACCACTTGGTTACTTAATTCAAAAATTAAAGGGGGACTATTTGGGCTTGCCTCAAGATTCAAAGCTAGATGAAAGTTATATAGGCAGAGGATTAGACCTTGATGCAATTTGGGGCCCTCATTATTTTTGGATTTCATCACAGAATGAGACAGGGAATATAAAATCCAAAAAAGAAAAGTTGAGCAAGTTAAATTATGTTGAAAATGATTGAGCATAGGAAAAAGGTGAGAGTGAAAGCATTTAAACCTACCTTCCAGAGTGATAAACTTGATTAACACAAGAACCTCATCTTTCCATTCATAAGAGAGTTCTTCTCGGTTGAAGTCATTCCAAAGATGAGGTATTTTCTCATGTGGCCAAGGAATTTATTAAGGTTCTATTTATAATGAGAAATGGAATTTATAGAAATGATATTCCCTTCCATAATCAACCTAGTAGTGGCCACAATTGATTCCACAAACACCACAAAGAAAACACTCACAATATTCACCTTTCCTTGGTCCTAGGACTTAGCAAAATCCTTTGAAAGTTTTGAATAGAAACCCTTCATACCTTTAATGTAATTATCGCCATGACCTACTTGTAGAATAGGCCAAAGGGTATTTTTTTGCTTGAACTCATCATAGTTGGGTATGTGCAAGATCATGAGGGGCCAAATGATGCCCAAAAGTGGCAATGAAAAATTAGTAAATCAAGGTTAGTCAACTTGATGTGAAAATTTAAACTAGCTATCAACCTAATACCAAAAAGTTGTAAGAATAGAATTTGTAGGAAATTGAATGTAGCTTCTAAACCACTAGGCCTTTTCTAAAAAAAAATTAATATAATTGGTGAAAAGTATAGATTTCAATACAACAATACAAAAATTTCAGGAAAAAAATAAGTAGGTGTATGTCTGACCACCTTAATCATGATCAAATGATAATATTTTTTTATAAGATTTAATATATAAGTAGTAGACTCATGCCCGGATGTGACGCATATTTTTTTATAATTTTATTCTAAAAAACTAATTAATTATGAATTTTCTGCTACAATGTTTTCAGAATAAAAAAAATTCCGTGTTTGACCACCTTAACTCATTCAAAACTTTACAAAATTCAATTTTTTTTTTCTTATAGTAGGCGAAGCATAGAATGTGACACATTTTTCGGATTTAAAAAATGTTATACCGTTTGAAAGTTATAGTCATTTTTCAATCAGTATATAAATCAACACTTTAGAGGTAGCTCAATTAGAAAATAACTAATAATTACTTACTGAATTCAAAATTTGACAGCAATTATATCGATAGAAAGCTGATAATATCCTTAAAATGCCCTTTTCATTTTATCAAATTCAGGTGAAAAAAAGTCGTTAGCTACATTGTCGAAGTCTGGAACTTAGAGAAACAGGGGAAAAACACACATTTGAGACATTTCAATAGTTGACCATGTAGGTTTGGTGCACAAGGCAATACCGAGCCTAATCGGGTACCCGATATTTTCGAGTACCCAAAAATGACGGCATAATTTTTAATTTTCACTTTGCCTTCCCTCCACTTTCTCCCTCCCATTTCTCCATCCTTCATATGATATATTATATATAAAAAACTATATATTAGATATATTAAATATTTATAATATCAATTATACATTAAATATTATATAATATACATTTTACATTAAATATTATTTAATATATATTAATATTAAAAACTATATATTAGATTATATATTATATATATTAAATATTATATATAATAAACATTTTACATTAAATATTATTTAATTATATATTAGTATCAAAAATAGATTCTGGTTGAACCGGACAATTGTACCACGCCTGTTGATAATCCGATAGCTCAACATAGTCATTGGGAGGTTAAACAAGAACAACCAGATGAATCTTTGAACTAGTCGAAGATTATGGAGAGCGGGGAAGGGTTTGGTAAAATGAGCAGCTATATTGGAAATTATGCAAGCACCATAGAACCGACCGCATTAATAAATTTAAAGAAGAGATCAGTGGCAGTGCGATATTATAAGGAAAGCCTTGCTGTTTCGATGGCGCCGCCTCGATATTATGAAGAATGTCTTGCCGCTTCAATGCCGGCACCGCCTCTGTCTTAGACTTTCTCCATTGCTTCTCATCAGTACTCTGAGATATGGAAGGGATTGCGGGCTTTTGCACAACATAGTCCATCATAAATTCTCTATAAATCATCATGCATTACAGTATTCTGTGCATTTCTGAACGACTTACTCAAAGAATTTAATTTTCACCATAATTTTGGCTCCATGGATTTTCATTTTGCGCTCGGAGAGAAGCTACGGATTGCAAGAATTTGATAAATTTGGTTAATCTCATTTTCTTTCTCTACCATTTCTGAGTAATATGATTTTATTTTTGTCCATCTTAAATGATTTCACCTGAAGTGAATGAATTTTTTAGATGATTTTGTCTAAAGTTAATGAAATTTCTTCCATGGATGCTAATGAAATCTCTTCCATGAATGCTGATAAGACATTTAAATTCAGAGTTAATAAATTGTATAGCTTGAATGTTCTTTGTTGCAGAAGGTTATTTTCATGGTTTGTGATTCATGCAATTCCTTAATAGTTTTATTCTTAATAGAATTCATAACTAGATTTTCCATAGTCAATTTTCTTCTTAACCATTCCAATATTTTCTCCTCAACTAAACATTTTGTAATCAGTTGATATACAATCACATTTTTCTCTTGGCAATTCCTATGGGCTAGCGATTGAGCCTGTAGATCCATAAAAGGATTGAAATCTGGATTTGGTGGAAGAATAGTATTAGCAAGAAGTCATTCACTAACACCTTATATTTATAAGAACTAAATCTAGATTCACTAGAAGCACTAAAGAATCTGGAATGACCCCTTTTGACACATTGGAATGCTCAAGTGCATCTTAAGGGGTCCTAGGACCCCTTCGAACACACTTGAGCATTCAAATGTGTCAAAAGGGGTCATGGGGACTCCCTAGGGGTCCTAATATGCCTTATCACATGTTAAGACCCCTAAGAAGTCCCCATGACCCCTTTTGACACATTGGAACACTCAAGTGTGTCTTAAGGGGTCCTAGGACCCCTTCAGACACACTTGAGCATTCAAATGTGTCAAAAGGGGTCATGGTGACACCCTAGGGGTCCTAGTACACCTCATCACATGTTAGGACCCCTAGGAAGTCCCCATGACCCCTTTTGACACATTTGAACTCTCAAGTGTGTCTTAAGAGGTCCTAGGACCACTCTGAACACACTTGAGCATTTGAATGTGCCAAAAGGGGTCATGGGGAATCCCTAGGGGTCCTAGTACACCTCATCATGCGTTAGGACCCCTAGGAAGTCAACATGACCTATTTTGACACATTCCAATGCTCAAATGTGTCTTAACGGGTCTTAGGACCCCTTTGGACACACTTAAAGTTCAAATGTGTCAAAAGGGGTCATAGGGACTCCCTAGGGGTCCTAGTATGCCTTATCATGCATTAGGACCCCTAGGAAGTCCCCATGACCCCTTTTGACACACCGGAATGCTCAAGTGTGTCTTAATGGGTCTTAGGACCCCTTTAGAAACACTTGAGCATTCAAATATGTCAAAAGAGGTCATGGGGACTCCCTAGGGGTCCTAGTATGCCTTATCACGCATTAAGATCCCTAGGAAGTCCCCATGACCCCTTTTGACACATTGGAATGCTCAAGTATGTCATAAGGGGTCTTAGGACCCCTTTGGACACACTAAAGTGTTCAAATCTATCAAAAGGGGTCATGGGGACTGCCTAGGGGTCCTATTACACCTTATCACATGTTAGGACCCCTAGGGAGTCCCCATGACCCCTTCTGACATATTGGAATGCTCAAGTGTGTCTTAAGGGGTCTTAGGACCCCTTCAGACACACCTGAGCATTCAAATGTGTCAAAAGGGGTCATGGGGGCTCGCTAGGGGTCCTAGTATGCCTTATCACGCATTAGGACCCCTAGGGGGTCCTCATGACCCCTTTTGACACATTTGAACACTCAAGTGTGTCTTAAGGGATCTTAGGACCACTTCAGACATGCTTGAGCATTCAAATGTGTCAAAAGGGGTCATGGGGACTCCCTAGGGGTCCTAATAGGTGATAAGGCGTACTAGGACCCCTAGGGAGTTCCCGTGACCTCTTTTGACACATTTGAATGCTCAAGTGTGTCTTAAGGGGTCTTACAACCTCTTCAGACACACTTAAGCATTCAAATGTGTCAAAAGGGGTCATGGGGACTCCCTAGGGGTCCTACTATGCCTTATCACGCATTAGGACCCCTAGGGTGTCCCCATGACCCCTTTTGACACATTTGAATGCTAAAGTGTGTCTTAAGGGGTCTTAGGATCCCTTTTGACACATTGAAATGCTCAAGTGTGTCTTAAGAGGTCTTAGGACCCTTTTAGACACACTTGAACATTCAAATGCCTCAAAAAGGGTCATGGGGACTTATTAGGGGTCCTAGTATGCCTTATCACGAGTTAGGATCCCTAGGGAGTCCCCATGACCCCTTTTGACACATTTGAATGCTCAAGTGTGTCTTAAGGGGTCCTAAGACCCCTTAAGACACACTTGAGCATTCAAATGTGTCAAAAGGGTTCATGGGGACTCCCTAGGGGTCCTAGAACACCTTATGATGCGTTGGGACCCCTAGGGAGTCCCCATGACCCCTTTGACACATTTGAATGCTCAAGTGTGTCTTAAGGGGTCTTAGGACCCCTTCGAACAAATTGGAGTGTTCAAATGTGTCAAAAGGGGTCATGGGGACTCCCTCAGGGTCCTAACGCATCATAAGGTGTACTAGGACCCCTAGGGAGTCCCCATGACCCCTTTTGACATATTTGAATGCTCAAGTGTGTCTTAAGGGGTCTTAGGACCCCTTCGGACACACTTGAGTGTTCAATTGTGTCAAAAGGGGTCATGGGGACTCCCTAGGTGTCCTACTATGCCTTGTCATGCGTTAGGACCCGTAGCGAGTCCCCATGACCCCTTTTGACATATTTGAACACTCAAGTGTGTCTTAAGGGGTCTTAGGACCCCTTTTGACACATTGGAATGCTCAAGTGTGTCTTAAGGGGTCTTAGGACCCCTTCAAACACACTTGAGCATTCAAATGTGTCAAAAGGGGTCATGGGGACTTCCTAGGGGTCATAGTACATCTTATCACATGTTAGGACCCCTAGGGAACCCCCATGACCCCTTTTGACACATTTGAATGCTCAAGTGTGTCTTAAGGAATCTTAGGACCCCTTTTGACACATTTGAATGCTCAAGTGTGTCTTAAGGAATCTTAGGACCCCTTTGGACACACTTGAGCATTCAAATGTGTCAAAAGGGGTCATGGGGACTCCCTAGGGGTCCTAGTACACCTTATCACATGTTAGGACCCCTAGGGAGTCCCCATGACCCATTTTGACACATTTGAATGCTCAAGTGTGTCTTAAGGGGTCCTAGGACCCCTTCGGACACACTTGAGCATTCAAATGTGTCAAAAGGGGTCACGGGGACTCCCTAGGGGTCCTAGTATGCCTTATCACATGTTAGGACCCCTAGGGTGTCCCCATGACCCCTTTTGACACATTTGAATGCTCAAGTGTGTCTTAAGGGGTCTTAGGACCCCTTTGGACACACTTAAGCATTCAAATGTGTCAAAAGGGGTCATGAGGGCTCCCTAGGGGTCCTAGTATGCCTTATCACACGTTAGGACCCCTAGGGAGTCCCCATGATCCCTTTTGACACATTTGAATGCTCAAGTGTGTCCAAAGGGGTCCTAAGACCCCTTCGGACACACTTGAGCATTCAAATGTGTCAAAAGGGGTCATGGGGAGTCCATAGGGGTCCTACTACACCTTATCATGTGTTAGGACCCCTATGGAGTCCCCATGACTCCTTTTGACACATTTGAACACTCAAGTGTGTCTTAAGGGGTCTTTGGACCCCTTTTGACACATTAGAATGCTCAAGTGTGTCTTAGGGGGTCTTAGGACCCCTTCAGACACACTTGAGTGTTCAGATTTCTCAAAAGGGGTCATGGGGACTTCCTAGGGGTCCTAGTACACCTTATCACACCTTAGGACCTGTAGGGAGTCCCCATGACCCTTTTTGACACATTTGAACACTCAAGTGTATCTTAAGGGGTCTTAGGACCCCTTTGGACACACTTGAGTATTCAAATGTGTCAAAAGGGGTCATGGGGACTCCCTAGGGGTCGTAGTATGGCTTATCACATGTTAGGACCCCTAGGGAGTCCCCATGACCCCTTTTGACACATTTGAATGCTCAAGTGTGTCTTAAGCGGTCTTAAGACCCCTTCGAACACACTTGAGCATTCAAATGTGTCAAAAGGGGTCATGGGGACTTTGTAGGGGTCCTAACATGTGATAAGGTGTACTTGGAACCCTAAGGAGTCCCCATGACCCCTTTTGACACATTTGAATGCTCAAGTGTGTCTTTAGGGGTCTTAGGACCCCTTAAGACACAATTGAGCATTGAAATGTGTCAAAAGGGGTGATGGGGACTCCCTAGGGGTCCTAATGTATGATAAGGTGTAGTTAGGACCCCTAAGGAGTCTCCATGACCCCTTTTGACACATTTGAATGCTCAAGTGTCTGTTAAGGGGTCTTAGGACCCCTTTTGACAGATTGGAATGTTCAAGTGTGTCTTAAGGGGTCTTAGGACTCCTTCGGACAAACTTGAGTGTTCAAATGTGTCAAAAGGGTTCATGGGGACTTCCTAGGGGTCGTAGTACACCTTATCACATGTTAGGACCCCTAGGGAGTCCCCATGACCCCTTTTGACACATTTGAACTTTCAAGTGCATCTTAAGGGGTCTTAGGACCCCTTCTGACACACTTGAGTGTTCAAATGTGTCAAAAGGGGTCATGGAGACTCCCTAGGGGTCTTAGTATGACTGATCATGCATTAGGACCCCTAGGGAGTCCCCATGAGCCCTTTTGACACATTTGAATGCTCAAGTGTGTCTTAAGCGGTCTTAGGACACTTTCAAACACACTTGACAATTCAAATGTGTCAAAAGGGGTCATGGGGACTCCCTAGGGGTCCTAGTACACCTTATCATGCGTAAGGACCCCTAGGGAGTCCCCATGACCCCTTTTGACACATTTGAATGCTCAAGTGTGTCTTTAGGGGTCTTAGGAACCCTTCGGAGACACTTGAGAGTTGAAATTTTTCAAAAGGGGTTATCAGGACTCCCTAGGGGTCCTAGTACACCTTATCATGCGTTAGGATCCCTAGGGATTCTCCATGACCCCTTTTGATACATTTGAATGCTCAAGTGTGTCTTAAGGGGTCTTAGATCTTCTTCGGACACACTTGAGTGTTCAAATGTGTCAAAAGGGGTCATGGGGACTCTCTAGGGGTCCTAGTACACCTTATCACATGTTAGGACCCCTAGGGTGTCCATGTGACCCCTTTTGACACATTTGAACTCTTAAGTGTGTCTTTAGGGGTCTTAGGACCCTTTCGAACACACTTGAGTGTTGAAATGTGTCAAAAGGGGTCATGGGGACTCCCTAGGGGTCCCAGTATGCCTTATCACGTGTTAGGACCCCTAGGAATTCCCCATGACCCCTTTTGACACATTCAAATGCTCAAGTGTGTCTTAAGGGGTCTTAGGACCCCTTTTGACACATTGGAATGCTCAAGTGTGTCTTAAGGGGTCTTAGGACCCTTTGAGACACACTTGAGCATTCAAATGTTTCAAAAAGGGTCATGAGGACTCCCTAGGGGTCCTACTATGCCTTATCACGTGTTAGGACCCCTAGGGAGTCCCCATGACCCATTTTGACACATTTGAATGCTCAAGTGTGTCTTAAGAGGTCTTAGGACCCCTTCAGACACACTTGAGAGTTCAAATATGCCAAAAGGGGTCATGGGGACTCCTTAGGGGTCCTAGTACACCTTATCATGCATTAGGACCCCTAGGGAGTTCCCATCACCCCTTTTGACACATTGGAATGCTCAAGTGTGTCTTTAGGGGTCGTAGGAATCCTTCAGACACACTTGAGCATAACAATGTGTCAAAATGGGTCATGGGGAGTCCCTAAAGGTCCTAGTACGCCTTATCACATGTTAGGACCCCTAAGAAGTCCCCATGACCCCTTTTGACACATTGGAATGCTCAAGTGTGTCTTAAGGGGTCTTAGGACCCCTTCAGACATGCTTGAGCTTTCAAATGTTTCAAAAGTGGTCATGGGGACTCCCTAGGTGTCCTAGTATGCCTTATCACATTTTTTGACCCCTAGGGAGTCCCTATGACCCCTTTTGACACATTTGAATGCTCAAGTGTGTCTTAACGGGTCTTAGGACTCATTTGGACACACTTGAGCATTTAAGTGTGTCAAAAGGGGTCATGGGGAATCCCTAGGTGTCCTAGTATGCCTTATCACATGTTAGGACCCCTAGGGAGTCCCCATGACCCCTTTTGACACATTTGAATGCTCAAGTGTGTCTGAAGGGGTCCTAGGACCCCTTCGAACACACTTGAGCATTCTAATGTTTCAAAAGGTGTCATGGGGACTCCCTAGGGGTCCTAGTACACCTTATCATGCCTTAGGACCCCTAGGAAGTCCCCATGACCCCTTTTCACACATTCGAATGCTCAAGTGTTTCTTAAAGGGTCTTAGGATCCTTTTTGATACATTGGAATACTCAAGTGTGTCTTAAGGGGTTTTAGGACCCCTTCGGACACACTTGAGCATTCAAATGTGTCAAAAGGGGTCATGGGGACTCCCTAGGGGTCCTAGTACACCTTATCATGCGTAAGGACCCCTAGGGAGTCCCCATGACCCCTTTTGACACATTTGAATGCTCAAGTGTGTCTTTAGGGGTCTTAGGAACCCTTTGAAGACACTTGAGAGTTGAAATTTTTCAAAAGGGGTTATCAGGACTCCCTAGGGGTCCTAGTACACCTTATCATGCGTTAGGATCCCTAGGGAGTCCCCATGACCCCTTTTGATACATTTGAATGCTCAAGTGTGTCTTAAGGGGTCTTAGATCTTCTTCGGACACACTTGAGTGTTCAAATGTGTCAAAAGGGGTCATGGGGACTCTCTAGGGGTCCTAGTACACCTTATCACATGTTAGGACCCCTAGGGTGTCCATGTGACCCCTTTTGACACATTTGAACTCTTAAGTGTGTCTTTAGGGGTCTTAGGACCCTTTCGAACACACTTTAGTGTTGAAATATGTCAAAAGGGGTCATGGGGACTCCCTAGGTGTTCGAGTATGCCTTATCACATGTTAGGACCCCTAGGAATTCCCCATGACCCTTTTTGACACATTCAAATGCTCAAGTGTGTCTTAAGGGGTCTTAGGACCCCTTTTGACACATTGGAATGCTCAAGTGTGTCTTAAGGGGTCTTAGGACCCTTTCAGACACACTTGAGCATTCAAATGTTTCAAAAAGGGTCATGAGGACTCCCTAGGGGTCCTACTATGCCTTATCACATGTTAGGACCCCTAGGGAGTCCCCATGATCCATTTTGACACATTTGAATGCTCAAGTGTGTCTTAAGAGGTCTTAGGACCCCTTCAGACACACTTGAGTGTTCAAATATGCCAAAAGGGGTCATGGGGACTCCCTAGGGGTCCTAGTACACCTTATCATGCATTAGGACACCTAGGGAGTCCCCATCACCCCTTTTGACACATTGGAATGCTCAAGTGTGTCTTTAGGGGTTGTAGGACTCCTTCAGACACACTTGAGCATAACAATGTGTCAAAATGGGTCATGGGGAGTCCCTAGGGGTCCTAGTACACCTTATCACATGTTAGGACCCCTAGGAAGTCCCCATGACCCCTTTTGACACATTGGAATGCTCAAGTGTGTCTTAAGGGGTCTTAGGACCCCTTCAGACATGCTTGAGCTTTCAAATGTTTCAAAAGTGGTCATGGGGACTCCCTAGGTGTCCTAGTATGCCTTATCACATTTTTTGACCCCTAGGGAGTCCCCATGACCCCTTTTGACACATTTGAATGCTCAAGTGTGTCTTAACGGGTCTTAGGACTCATTTGGACACACTTGAGCATTTAAGTGTGTCAAAAGGGGTCATGGGGACTCCCTAGGTGTCCTAGTATGCCTTATCACATGTTAGGACCCCTAGGGAGTCCCCATGACCCCTTTTGACACATTTGAATGCTCAAGTGTGTCTGAAGGGGTCCTAGGACCCCTTCGAACACACTTGAGCATTCCAATGTTTCAAAAGGTGTCATGGGGACTCCCTAGGGGTCCTAGTACACCTTATCATGCCTTAGGACCCCTAGGAAGTCGCCATGACCCCTTTTCGCACATTCAAATGCTCAAGTGTTTCTTAAGGGGTCTTAGGATCCCTTTTGATACATTGGAATACTCAAGTGTGTCTTAAGGGGTTTTAGGACCCCTTCAGACACACTTGAGCATTCAAATGTGTCAAAAGGGGTCATGGGGACTCCCTAGGGGTCTTAGTATACTTTATCACATGTTAGGACCCCTACGAAGTCCCCATGACCCCTTTTGACACATTGGAATGCTCAAGTGTGTCCGAAGGGTTCCTAAGACCCCTTAAGACACACTTGAGTGTTCAAATATTTCAAAAGGGGTCATGGGGACTCCCTAGGGGTCCTAGTATGCCTTATCACACGTTAAGATGCCTAGGGAGTTCCCATGACCCATTTTGACACATTTGAATGCTCAAGTGTGTCTTAAGTGGTCTTAGGACCCCTTCAGACACACTTGAGCATTCAAATGTTTCAAAAGGGGTCATGGGGACTCCCTAGGGGTGCTACTATGCCTTATCATGCGTTAGGACCCCTAGGGTTTCCCCATGACCCCTTTTGACACATTTGAATGCTCAAGTGTGTCTTAATGGATCTTAGGACCCCTTTGAACACACTTGAGTGTTCAAATGTGTCAAAAGAGGTCATGGGGACTCCCTAGGGGTCCTAGTATGCCTTATCATGTGTTAGGACCCCTAGGGAGTCCCCATGACCCTTTTTGACACATGTGAATGCTCATGTGTTTCTTCAGGGGTCCTAGGACCCCTTCGGACACACTTGAGCTTTCTAATATGTCAAAAGGGGTCATGGGGACTCCCTAGGGGTCCTAGTAGGCCTTACGACATGTTAGGACCCCTAGGAAGTCCCCATGACCCCTTTTGACAGATTTGAAGGCTCAAGTGTGTCTTAAGGGGTCTTAGGACCTTTTTTAACACATTAGAATTCTCAAGTGTGTCTTAAGGGGTCTTAGGACCCCTTCAGACACACTTGAGCATTCAAATGTTTCAAAAGTGTTCATGGGGACTCCCTAGGGGTCCTAGTACACCTTATCACATGTGAGGACTCCTAGGGAGTCCCCATGACCCCTTTTGACACATTTGAATGCTCAAGTGTGTCTGAAGGGGTCTTAGGACCCCTTTTGACACATTGGAATGCTCAAGTGTGTCTTAAGTGGTCTTAGGACCCCTTCGGACACACTTGAGTGTTCAAATGTGTCAAAAGGTGTCATGGGGACTCCCTAGGGGTCCTAACGCATGATAAAGCATACTAGGACCCCTAGGGAGTCCCCATGACCCCTTTTGACACATATGAACACTCATGTGTGTGTTAAGGGGTCCTAGGACCCCTTCAGACACACTTGAGCATTCCAATGTGTCAAAAGGGGTCATGGGGACTCCCTAGGGGTCCTAGTATGCCTTTTCGTGCCTTAGGACCCCTAGGAAGGCCCCATGACCCCTTTTGATACATTCGAACACTCAAGTGTGTCTTAAGGGGTCTTAGGACCCTTTTTAACACATTAGAATGCTCAAGTGTGTCTTATTGGTTCTTAGGACCCCTTCAGACACACTCGAGCATTCAAATATGTCAAAAGGGGTCATGGGGACTCCCTAGGGGTCCTAGTATGCCTTATCACATGTTCAGACCCATAGGGAGTCCCCATGACCCCTTTTAACACATTGGAATGGTCAAGTGTGTCTGAAGGGTTCCTAAGACCCCTTTAGACACACTTGAGCATTCAAATGTGTCAAAAGGGGTCATGGGGACTCCCTAGGGGTCCTAGTATACCTTATCATGCGTTAGGACCCCTAGGGAGTCCCCATGACCCCTTTTGACACATTTGAAAGCTCAAGTGTGTCTTAAGGGGTCTTACTACCTGTTCAGACACACTTGAGCATTCAAATGTGTCAAAAGGGGTCATGGGGACTCCCTAGGGGTCCTAGTATGCCCTATCACACATTAGGACCCCTAGGGAGTCCCCATGAGACTTGTGCTTGTGAAATTGAAGATTCATGTAAATGAAAAAATGGAGAGAAATGCCATTGTTGTGAATAATCTTTTCAATTCTCTCAATAACATTGGGAAGATTATCAGAGAAAAAGACAAGAGAGTTGCTCGGAGGATTATTATAACCTCCTTAGTAAGTCATCAGTTGAGAAAGGCTCGTTTGATGAGACAAAGTTGTGTTGACTTCAATATAGACCGTAAAACTTTGGGTAGAGCACTTGCAAGAAGAGAAAGACTTGATGATCCGCTTCAAATTGATACATTGGCTTATGGTGGGAGACTTCCACATTTTGATAAGAAGCTAACAGATGTTGTCAAGGATGAAACTCAACAATTTTGGGATGCTAACTCAAGAGTGTCACCAAATGTGAAGGATGTCTTGAAGTTGAGAGTTGGCAATTGAGACTACACTCCACATCCTAAACATTATGTGGAGGTAAGTCAAACAATGTTGTATAAAATTTTTTGTGAGACACATCCAACATTGAAAATATCACAAAGGTCTTTTGAATCCGTGAAGCCATTTTATTGTGTACCCCTTAAGATTCAGAATACATGTTGTTGCAAATATCATGTTGAGTTTTCAATGCATCATGAATTATTACGGTCCATTCATTCTACTTTTCATACTAATGAAATGCTAGAGAATTGTGGTGCAAGTGGTCTTCCCAAATCATCAAGAGACTTGCTAGATCAATTTTTATGTCATAGAGATGATGGTTGTTTATTTTATAAAAAAGATTGCTTAAATGCCAAGTGCTCAGAATGTGGTGGCTTGTCCAAGTTTAGAACATGTTTTCATGAGGGTTTGGAACACAATTTTGGAAAGACACTTGTCCAAAAAAAGGTATATGAAATGGTGAAATATACATTGAAGAGTGGAGGTGAAGGCTCTAGATATGAGTTAGTTGCAAAAGAATACAATGTTGCTGATTTTATCTTGGATTTCAGGACAAATCTTTTTTACAAGTATGCAAGGCATAGTCACAGGTCTCAATGGTTGGATCAACAATTCAGGACATGTAAGGACACTTTTCCCATTGGAACTATTATATCCATTTTAGACTTTGTAGAGAACTATACATTGCAGCCCCAAAATGAGACTCAAGCTCAATATTACAATTCCATTCAGGTTGCTATTTTTGTACACATCACATATAGACATTCCCTTGATAGAACAAAAGATGAGTGAAAGATAATCAAAGAGTACCATTTTTATATGAGCGATGACAGGTCTCACTCTCATGAGTTTGTTCAACATTGTTTCCAGAACTATTTTGACTTCTTGCAGGAAAATGGTATTGTTATGGATAGGCATCTCATTTGGTCAGATAATTGCACCGGTCAATTTAAGAATGCCAGAATGTTTAATTGGTTGTGTAGAATGCATGTGGAGAGAGGTGTACCTCATATTTGGAGTTTTTTTGAGTCAAGGCATGGGAAAGGGGAGCATGATGGAGCAGGTGTGTGTGTGAAGAGAGCTCTAGTTAAGGAGCAATTGAGGATTTTAGGTGCTGTACTTCTTGATGCTCATTCTATTGTTGATTGGTGTACTTTAGCATTGTCACAAGGGGGGACTCTTGATTCTACAGTGCGTAGATTATTTTGGTTGGTTGAGGAGGGAACTATAGGAGATAGATTGGATTGTCAAATAGTGAAAGACTCTTCAAACATACATTCATTTTGAAGCTCCAATAGTAGTACATGGACCATTTGGACACAAGAGTTGGCTTGTTTTTGCCCCATGTGTTTTCAGTATGATTGGGTTCATTGCAAGTCAAGTGAGTGGGTGGATACATGGGTTCCATAGTATCTAACTCCTTTATCTTTAACACTCTCTATAAGAAATAATGACATGGACACTTCAATTGACTATGACCATCTTTCAGATCTTTTGAAACCAGTAAATGTTTTTGCATTGGTTGCACCGTAGGAGAATGATGAGAGGTTAGATTATTGGTTAGCACATTGTGTACAAGGTAAACATAAGCTTGTACAACTGATGACAGATGGTGATGGGTTCACATATCCTACTACTTCAGTTGTTGTTGCAGGAACATGGCTACGAACATACATGATTAGAAAGAATGGAATTCTCGCATTTGAAGAATATGAGAAGAAAAAAACTATTCTCATGTATTCACACCTTGTTATAACAACAAATGTCAAGTTGTTAAAGCATCAAGGAAGACCAAAGACAAAAGAACTTTGGACTATTAGTACTGCTGATCATGAAGCACTATTGGAGACCCTGAAGCAAAGAGATGACCCTTTAGGAACACTTGACTAGGTAATAAGTTAACTTAGTGCATTGTTTTCTAAGTTCATTAAGCTTAATTTCAATAAATTAATTTCACCTTTCTTAGATTGTATTTTGAGTCAATAAACTTGGTTTTGTATGTGGATTGTAACTTGTGCAGGAGCACCTATGAAGACACCTATGGTCACCATGGATCCAATCTGAGATAGAAGGACAAAAGGATCCTTAATGGTTAATTGAGATCTTTTGAAGCCTATAATGGCAATTTGTAACAATCAATTTGATTTAAAAGTTAAATGTCCTAAAAATCTTAATAAGGACTTATGACCAAAATCATGTATGGGTGGCCAATAGTGCCAAGAAGGGATCTTACATGTCATTTACTTATGTCATTTGCATGGTTTGAATTCTTACATGTTTGATTGTTGTTTATAATGCTTTAAGGATATTATTTTTTATCATTTCAAACAATCTATAAAAGTTAAACCTCAAACATAATAAGCTTCAAAGTTCAAATTTCACAAGCTTAATCATGATTAGTTTCACAGTTCAAATTTCAAACATACCACTAACAGTCAGTTGAAAGTGGCTCACTAGTGTATCTTTCAAACCATCTAACTTGGCATCGAACGGTCTGCTCCATCAGCTCTAGTTGGCTAGGTAAATGCTAGTGACAACCCTGTTCTACCCACAAAGTCATGGGAAAGCTTGCGACCACGCTCGACCCAAGTGACCCCAAGGTGCACTAAGCATGATTGGGCAGCGATCTTTCAGGGCTCATATCTTAGAGCTCATGAGAGGTATTGACAAACCATTAGGGGCTATGGGATCATGTTTCCAATTTCTACAATAACCTCTCTCAATTTTGGGTGATTTGACTTTGTTTGCATTTGGCAAGGTGATCTCAGTCGATGCCAAAACTTGTAGTGAGGGTCAGTTGAAAGTGGCTTAGCAACATATCTTTCAAACCATTTGACCTGGCATCAAACCATCTACTCCATCAGCTTTGGTTGGCCGGGTAAATGCCAGTGACAACCCTATTCCACCCACGGAGTCATGGGAAGGCTCACGACCACACTCGACCCAAGTGACCCAAAGGTGCACTAAGCACAATTGGGTAGTGATCTTCTAGGGCTCGTATCTCATAGCTTATGAGAGGTATTGAAAAACCATTAGGGGCTATGGGATCATGTTTCCAAGGTCTACAATAACCTCTCTTGGTCTTGGGTGATTCAACTTCGTTTGCATTTGACAAGGCAATCTCAGTCAACGCCAAAACTTGCAGTGAGGGTCAGTTGAAAGCAGCTTAGTAGCATATCTTTCAAACCGTCCAAGTTGGCATCAAACTATCTACTTCATCAGCTCTATTTGGCTGAGTAAATGCTAGTGACAACCTCATTTCATCCGCAGAGTCACGGGAAAGCTCACCACCATGCTTGACCCAAGTGACCCCAAGGTGCACTAAGCATGATTGGGCAGTGATCTTCCAGGGCTCATATCTTGGAGCTCGTGAGAGGTATCAACAAACCATTAGGGGATATGGGATCATGTTTCCAAGTTCTAAAATAACCTCTCTCAGTTTTTTGTGATTCGACTTTGTTTGCATTTGGCAAGGCGATCTCAGTCGATGCCAAAACTTGCAGTGAGGGTTAGTTGAAAGTGGCTCAGCAACATATCTTTCAAACTATCCTACCTAGCATCAAAATATCTACTCCATTGGCTCTGATTGGCTGGGTAAAAGCTAATGACAACCCCATTCCACCCATGGAGTCATGGGAAAGCTCGCGACCACGCTCGACCCAAGTGACCCCAAGGTGCACTAAGCATGATTGGGCAATGATCTTTCGAGGCTTGTATCATGGAGCTCGTGAGAGGTATCAACAAACCATTAGGGGATACAAGATCATATTTTTGAGGTCTACAATAACCTCTCTCAATTTTGGGTGATTCGACTTCGTTTGCATTTGGAAAGGCAATCTCAGTCGATGCCAAAACTTGCAGTGAGGGTCAGTTGAAAGCGGCTCAGCAGCGTATCTTTCAAACCGTTTGACCTAGCATCGAACCGTCTACTCCATCAGCTCTGGTTGGTTGGGTAAACACCAGTGAAAACTCCATTCTACCTATGGAGTCATGGGAATGCTCACAACCACGCTTGACCCAAGTGACCCCAAGGTGCACTAAGCATGATTGGGCAACGATCTTCTGGGGCCCATATCTCAGAGCTCGTGAGAGGTATCAACAAACCATTAGGGGCTATGAGATCATGTTTCTAAGGTTTACAATAACCTCTCTCAGTTTTGGGCGATTTGACTTCATTTGCATTTGGCAAGGTGATCTCAGTTGATGCCAAAACTTGCAGTGAGGATCAGTTGAAAGTGGCTCAACAACATATCTTTCAAACCATCTAACCTAGCATCAAACTATCTTCTCCATTGGCTCTAGTTGGCTGGGTAAATGCTAGTGACAACCCTGTTCAACCCACAGAGTCACGGGAAAGCTCGTGACCACGCTCGACCCAAGTGACCCGAAGGTGCACTAAGCATGATTGGGCAGTGATCTTTTGGGGCTGGTATCTTAGAGCTCATGAGAGGTATCAACAAACTATTAAGGGCTACAAGATCATGTTTCTAAGGTCTACAATAACCTCTCTCAATTTTTGGGTGATTCGACTTCGTTTGCATTTAGCAAGGCGATCTCAGTCGATGCCAAAACTTGCAGTGAGGGTTAGTTGAAAGCGGCTCAGCAACATATCTTTCAAACCATCCAACCTGGCATCAAACCGTCTACTCCATTGACTCTAGTTGGCTAGGCAAACACCAGTGACAACCCCATTCTACCATTGGAGTCACGATAAATCTCGTGACCACGCTCGACCCAAGTGACCCCAAGGTGCACTAAGCATGATTTGACAGTGATCTTCTGATGCTCATATCTCAGAGCTCATGAGAGGTATCAACAAACTATTAATGGCTATAGTATTGTGTTTCCAAGGTCTACAATAACCTCTCTTAGTTTTGGGTGATTCAACTTTGTTTGCATTTGGAAAGGTGATCCCAGTCGATGCCAAAACTTGTAGCGAGGGTCAGTTGAAAGTGACTCAACAGTGTATCTTTCAAACTGTCTGACTTGGCATTGAACCATTTGCTCCATCAGCTCTGGTTGGTTGGGTAAATGCCAGTGACAACCCCATTCCACCCACGAAGTCATGGGAAATCTTGTGACCATGCTTGACCCAAGTGACCCCAAGGTGCACTAAGCACGATTGGGTAGTGATCTTTCAGGGCTCGTATCTTAGAGCTTGTGAGAGATATCAAAAAAATGTTAGGGGCCACAGGATCATGTTTTTGAGGTCTACAATAATCTCTCTTAATTTTGGGCGATTTGACTTCGTTTGCATTTGGCAAGGCGATCTTAGTCGATGCCAAAACTTGCAGTGAGGGTCAGTTGAAAGCAGCTCAACAACATATCTTTCAAACTGTTTGACCTGGCATTGAACTATCTACTCCATTAGCTCCAATTGGCTGGGTAAATGCTAGTGACAACCCCATTCCACCCACGAAGTCATGGGAAAGCTCGCGACCGCACTTGACCCAAGTGACCCCAAGGTGCACTAAGCACGATTGGGTAGGGATCTTCCAGGGCTTGTATCTCAAAGCTCATGAGAGGTACCAAAAAAATATTAGGGGCTACATGATCATGTTTCTAAGGTCTACTATAACCTCTCTCAATTTTGGGCGATTCGACTTCGTTTGCATTTGGCAGGGCAATCTTAGTCGATGCCAAAACTTGTAGTGAGGGTCAGTTGAAAGTGTCTCAGTAGCATATCTTTCAAACTATCTGACATTGCATCAAACTATTTGCTCCATCAGCTTCGGTTGGCTGGGTAAATGCCAATGACAAACTCATTTTTCCCATGGAGTCACTGGAACACTTGTGACCACGCTCGATCCAAGTGACCCCAAGGTGCACTAAGCATGATTGGGCAACGATCTTTCGTGGCTCAAGTGACCCCAATATGATGAGTTATATACACAGTGAGTATATACATAGTATTCAAACAATATAGTACTAAGTGGATCAAGTGAGTATATATAATGGTATGAAACATAAGAACATAGGAAATCTATAGAAGTTAAACCTCAAACATAATAAGCTCCATGAACAGGGTATTCTAGAGTAAAGAAAAACAAATGTAACTTCAACAAGATATAATTTCAATCATAATGATAATCATAGTCAAGATATAACTTCACCATTCAATTCCATAAACATGAATAATAAATATGTATATACAAAAGATGACGCAAATATAACATATAAATGAACATGTTCTATATATACAAAGTATCAAATGTATCAAAAGTATCTCCATATACAAATATGGCACATACCATTTCAAAATGTCTACAAAATCAATGTTTTAAGGTACTATACAACGTGGCATATATACCATCTCAAAATGTGCCAAGTGGCATCTCTAAATGACCACAAAACTAAAACTACATGCTATGTTGTAGGGTGATCATCAAAATGTAGCCTCTTTGAAGAAGTGTTGGGCTCTGATTGATCCTGCATAAAAAATGAGTTCAAACCCAAGTTAGATTGCTTACTTTATACGATTTGTACATATATATATATACACTTCATAATTCAAACACTAATTTAATTAAAATTATAACTGAATACAAATATCTGTACCTGGTCTCTTGATCACCTACCATGATCAGGTGTCCTAGCATAAGTCCTGGGTAGCGAAGGGACCATGCCAACAATACCAACTATGACCTATAAATATATATTTGCAATAATGATATTAGTAGAGTGGTGCAACATAGAGTAATAAATCAATAAAATAGGATGATAGCATAATAAAATTACAAATTGATTGAACTAAAATTAAAACTTACATATGATGATCCCTCCTTTGGAATGGTGGGCTGGGTCAACAAAGATACGAAAGATTCTTGTGGGACCTCCCTCACACTCAGAGTAACCTTTGAGAGTAAAAATATTGTCAATTATATATAAATGTACTTCATCATAGCAACCCTGGTTACAAAATACAAATAACAATATGTAAAAGTCTATGTACAATCAGCTTATCACTCCGAATCGAGATGCCTGTAACCCTATGCTGCCAAACAGTTGTCGGGACATCATCAATAGCCACACCCTATACAATAAAGTGCAAGTAAAATATTTATTACTAAACACAAGTGGCATACATGTGCATGCATAATTAATCTTAAACAATTAACTACCTTTCCTTTGTCAACACCTGATGAAGGAACCCCCTCATGCCCCCCATTGACATTGGTTGTACCCTACAAGAACATAATCAGATGACAATATATAAGTAAATTTATGAATTTTATTGCTTTAATTGATAGAGATTTAAGCACGTACACCAAATGATATAAAAAATAACTAATGGGTACATAATTTATAATATACCATATAGTCATCAAGGCCAAATGAAATGGCCGAAAGTGTGGACTCATCCACTTGTCTCACCTCCTCCTATGTCATCGACTGAACATAAATGGAAAAAATATATATACATAAGTGCATGCAATCATTAAAACTAATCTAAATAAATAAATTATTTTAAAATTAAATAAGTTATGTGACAAATTTATTTATAATGTTTACTCTTACCATATCAATAGGAGTCAATGGCTCTATGTACACCTCTTGAGCAATCTCATGAGATGTAGATGCTCCATGAGGTGTTATAGCCTCTGCAGTTGCGTCTCCTGTATCCTCCTCATCAATAACATGTAACTGATATATATCAGCATCAGTAAGTGGTCCGAGGCACATATTCTTGCATATAATGCAAATATGGGGCTCGCATACATGTGAAATCTGACTAGATGTCGATGCGCTAGCATCATCCACACTAGGAGGAAACACTGATCTAGTCTGTGTGATCAACTAATCACTTAGTAAATGAATGGCCCTAATAGTCTATGAGATAGCCTCTGCAATGATATCAGGATGCTACACTCGAGGAGGGGGTGCGACATCAGTGGGGGGGACAAAGGTAGTGGCCTTTTTGCACTGGGCAGATGGCCTAGTATGAGGAGCTCCTCTACCTACCCCCATGTTGGGCCTCATACTCCAACAATCAACATGGTGACCAAGCACAAACTCAGCATAAATTTTTTTTATGAAATAAAATGGGACCTCCAAATTGCTATGGGGTGGTCTATCAAAAACCATCCACCAGTGATCCCAAAAGTTTGTGTGCATTGCTTCATTTGTTTACCATTTTATTGATAATTTGGGCTTTTTGGGATCAACTGGTATTCCAATTTTAGGATTGATAAAAAGGGTGGCTATATCTTCCTTGGTTATATTAAGGGATGCAATCCCATCAAGGTCAAGCCCGTCATCAAATTGGGTGTGCATATCATCACGCCAATGAAGAGCAGCATTATGTTGCTGCGTGAGTGTGTCAATATTTTTAGCAATTGTATTTAGTGTGGCCAGCATGGGACCTAATGTAGGTATATTTCGATATGTGTTTTGGAAACCTCGTATTGTGTTCAAATTATCTTGTATCAAATCTTCTAAAGATCGAGGGTTTTGACATGGAGGATTATTTTTGGGATTGTTATTTGGTGTGGGAGGGTTATTTTCTTCATTGTTGTCAGCGATGCCCGATTAAATAAAAAAAATCTAAATTTCAATCTAATTTTATACAGTATTACAAATATAAATAGAAAATCCTATTTCAACAAAAAAATGACATTTGGCATGAAAATTAAATAAAATAATCAAAATAAATAAAAAATCTACTTACCGAATATGCTGGGAGTCAAATTTGTTGTTGCCCAAATTAGATACCAAAAATATATCAGGTATATGATATATCAAGATGTTTTGACAAGGAAAAATGCAGAAAGAAATGAAGAAAAGGGCTGGCAGGTTTCAGATTTATGCCACAGTTATTGGGTACCCGATAATATCGGGTACCCAATTAGGCTTGTGCTTTGGTGTCAAGTTTGCCCAGGTGTATTGACACCCAGGCCTACTCAAAATTCAACAAGCATTTTCATGTTCTTTTGGACAAGTGAAAAGTGAATAGTTTTCACATCGCCACTTTTTGGCCCCTCATGATCTTGCACATACCTAGTTATTAGAATCTGTACATGAATAAGGTCTCCTCCCATGGATTTGTTGTTAATATGATTTAGAACAATAGAGAGGGGGGGTGAATCAGTTTTTCTTAGGTCTAGATGTATAAAACAATCTTTCAAACTCTTCAACAAATTAGATCTAATAACCAACAACTACTTGGTCATTACTAATTGCATAACAGAAACATATAACATTGCAGTCCACTTATCCAATAGCATCTAACTTGTAAAACACATAAATGTTCAAACCGAAACATTCACACAAGTATCAACACTAGGATTTTTAGTGGAAACCCAATTTGGGAAAAACCACTTTGTAACATGTTACTATTATGTTCACTCTTCTGAAGTGAGCTTGGTGAAAAGCCAACCCTGTCAAAGGTTACAAACACACTGTCAAGTGTGACCCAGTTAAAGGATTTCAACCACTCTAATAAAAGTGCACCTTGTTATAGGACTTACGTACAATCCATTAGAATGCAACCTTGTTCAAAGGATTTATACCTATGACTATTAGGTCAACCTCTGTTAAAAGGATTTTGACTGTTACAATGGTTAGAAAGTAGTAGTAATATTGATCTGAGAAACATACAACTCACTTTGCAAATATCAGATCCAATTCCATACACATGTTGGCTTACTGACTGTGAACCTTTTCCATCTCCATCACCGATCTTCTCGGAACCCTTCAAGCGATCACAACACTTCTCATGAACATCCCTTTTTTACTTAGACAATCAATAACAATACTTCCAACATTCACTTCTTTCTCTTCCCACTTCACACATTCAACATCTTTCTTAGGTTTCCTTAATACTACCTCTTTTAGGTCAATACATCTTTTTCTACTTAATCTCCTTCATAGATCTTAGGGCTAGGTTACATTCATTGAATCTGTCCTACATTATGTTCTTCGGCTTATCTTTTAAATATCTCAAATCTCTTAAAGATTTACAATAAAACATTTTACAATGCATTAAATGCTTTCATACTATCAATAAAGAAAGTCAACATGTTTTACATAATTCAAGAATTCAATGATGTCGGCTAGAAATCCAAATTCTTCAACAAATGCAAAATACTGACGCTCAGTCAATACTATGTCCAACTTCTTAGTCTTCTCTAGAAAGCTTGGTCACCACATAAACTGTTCCCTCGGCTAACACTGTCTTCCTCTAAAATTAATTGGTGCTCGATCAACACTATTTTTACTCGGCATTCACTAGCTCGATCAACACAAACAACACTCAGCTTAAACTAGATTTCTTCACTTATGCTTGGTCAAGCCTACCAGTTTAGTCTTCATTCTTACTAAGATAAACAATACATTGTCTTATCATTGTACCACATAATCAAGTACTCATTGAAGTATCAAGATAACTCAACCTTTCCTTAGGTGCTCTTGTTACCAACCTTGTCTATCCCCTTAGCATCACTCAAATAGATATAGGACTTTCTTAAATAGCAATAGTCTTACTAGTTAAGGTTTGACATCAATGAAAATACAACAATTGCTTCAATTTCAATTTCCAACAATCTCCCTCTTTGGCATTGATGACAACACCATATGAATATCACATGAATTACCAACCAATCCAAAACTTATTTGTCATCAGAGAAATGTATTTAATATCCTTAGCTTCATTTTGATACATAATTTATTAGCCATGCATGACTATCCACTGAATTTCTCTCACTATCTTGATCTTCTCATTCTGTGTATTCTTCTGTATTCAACTATCATTATCTCCCTCTTTGACACAAATACCAAAGCAGCAACAAAAACATACATCCTGTAGATGTGGATATCATCCCTTCAGTTCAGTAAAATATTTCTCCCTCTGTCATCTTACTTATGACTTATTTTGACTTGCTGTGCTCTTCACAACTCTAGGCTGCTCCTAAAGTGTGACCTTTCTCTGCATCAATATGTTAGATGTTATATGCAGCACACTTGATACGATGCTCCTAGCTTGACTAGGCAACCTCAGTTAGGGGAAGGACCCCTAATTGACTTCTCAGGTATTCATGAGCTTCTTTAGGTAAAGCTTTAGTGAATATATCTGCTATTTGTTCCTTGGTATTCACATATTCCATGCAGACCTCTTTATCTTGTACCAGTTCTATCAAGTAGTGATACTTGATGGCAATGTGTTTGGTCTTTGTGTGCATCATTGGGTTTTTAGAGATGTTGATAGCACTTGTGTTGTCATAGAAGATGACAACTGGTTCAGTGATTTCTTCTTTCATGCCTACCATCAATTGCTTTATCCATATCAAATTTGAACAATTGACAACTACAACCACATACTCAGCTTCAACAATAGATTGGGAAATACAATTATATTTCTTGCTTATCCAAGAAACTAATCTCTATCCAAGAAAGAAAGCTCCACCACTAGTACTCTTTCTATCATCTACATTTCTTGCCCAATCAACATCTGTATACACTCTCAGTTCAAATTTGTCATGCTTCTTATAGTACAATCCATAGTCAGTAGTTCCTTTCAAGTATCTCATCATTCTTTTAATTGCCATCATGTGAGTTTCCTTAGGATTGGTAGAAAATCCAGCCACAATCCCAATAGCTAATGCAATATCTGGTCTACTATGTACAACATACTATAGCTTCCCGATCATAGATCTATACAAAGTCTAGTTAACTTCTACAACATCATCATTCTTAGACAACTTTTGTCCAGTAGCCATGGGAGTACTTACTAGCCTTGAGTCTTCCATACCAAAGGTTTTTAGTATCTCATGAACATATTTAGATTGGGTGATGAATATCCCTTTCTCCATTTGATATACTTGCAAACCAACAAAAAATTTGATCTCTCCAAACATACTCATTTCAAATTCAGTTTGCATTTCATTTGAAAATTTCTTACACAAGGCATCTTGTCCACCAAATATAATATCATCTACAAAGATTTTGGCTAACAAGATTCCTTTACCTTCTTCATCTTTCATGTACAGATTGCTTGTGTCATTTGTCCTTGAGAATCCAATCTATATTAAGTAGTTGTGCAATCTCTCATACCATGCTTTGGGAGCTTGCTTTAATCCATATAGTGCTTTATTTAGTTTGAAAACCATGTGTCTTCTGTTTGGATCAAAAAATCCTTCAGGCTATTCAATATACACTTCTTCTTGCAATATACCAAAAAATGCAGACTTAACATCCATTTGGTATACCTTGAAATTTTTATAGGCAGCATACGCAAGCAGAGCTCTAACTCCTTCCAATCTTGCTACAAGGGAAAATGTTCTGCATAATCTATTCCTTCTTCTTGTGCGTAGCCTTTGCATACCAGCCTAGCCTTGTTTCTTGTGATTTGACCATGCTCATTCAGCTTATTACGAAATACCCACTTTGTCCCAATGACATTTTTATCTTCTGGTCTCGGCACCAGAGTCCAGGTATCATTCTTCTCTATCTAGTCAATCTCTTCATTTATTGCTTCTATCTAGTCTTCATTTTCTAATGCTTCCTTTGTTGTCTTAGGCTCATATTCACATAGTAAACATGTTGGATCTCTTACTTTTCTTCTTGTTTGAATTCCTGTATCTTTATCACCAATAATCTATTCAGGCTTGTGATGTCTCTGTACATATTGTGCTAGAATAGGTTCTGCTCTTCTTTCATTTGGCTCATCAGGTTCTCCAACCAGATTGTCAGATTCAGCTTCTGAATGCTCGACAACCTCTTCCTAATACTTGATAGCTTCTTCTTGTTGCTTGACATGTTCTTCTTCTCTCTCAGCATTATTATTCTGATGCTCGACATTACTTACCTGAGACTCAGAATCAGGTGTAGGTCCGTCACTTGCCTCTTCTTCCTCTATATAAAAAAAAGATCTGTAATCTTCTAGTATTCTGTTACTATCAGCTTCATTTTTCTTTGCATACTCATCAAATTTGACATTTACACTTTCCACAATTTTATTAGTGTTAGAATTTAGACACTTATAAGTTTTACTTTTTGGGGAATAGCCTAGGAATATATCTTCATCGCTTTTAGCATCAAATTTTCCATTCCTACTATCCTTCAATATGTAGCACTTACTTCCAAAGATTCTAAGGTATTTTACATTTGGTGCATACCCATGTCATAATTCATAAGGTGTCAGATTTGTACCTTTTTTGATCTATACTCGGTTAAGAGTATAAATAGCTATACTTATAGCTTCTTTTCAATACTTCTGTGCAACATTCTTTTCAATCATTAATGTCTGTGCACAGTCCAAGACAGATTTGTTCCTTCTCTCTGCTATACCATTCTGTGGAGGAGTTCTAAGTGTAGACATCTATCTTTTGATCCCTCTATCATTGCAAAATAGATTGAACTCATTTGATGTGAATTCTCCACCTTGGTTAGATCTCAAACACTTCAGGTTTTTACCTGTCTCTTTTTCAACCTTGGCCACATACCACTTAAAAAATTGAAAAGCATCAGATTTTTCTTTTAAGAACATTACATGCTTCACTCTAGTATAGTCATCAACAAACATGATAAAATATATAGCACCACAATAACTTTGTACACCCATCGGTCCACAAAGGTCAATATGAAACCAAATCTAAGACATTCTCTGAAGTAAAGGTTTTTCTCTTGAAACTAGACTTAGTCATCTTACCCAACTGACATTCTTTGCACATTACATTCTCAGGTTTCTTCAATCTAGGTAGACCTCTCACTTTCATTTTCTTGCTAATTTCTACCAGATTATCAAAGTTAACATGACATAGTCGCTTATGCCATAACCAAATATCATCAAGTTGTGCAAACATACATGTTTCTTCAGATAGGTCTAGATAGAACAAATTACCTGTTGTTTGTTCTCCACTTCCAATCAGTTCACCTGTGGCATCAAATATTTTGGCCTTCCTGTGATGAAATTCCACTCAGTAGCTAGTGTTATTAAGCTGTGCAACACTCAATAGATTATAATTAAGACTCTTAACCCAATAAACATTTTCATAAGAGATCTTATCAATTAGCTTAATCAATCCTTTTCCTCTAATAGGACATGGTGCATCATTTCCAAAGTTTACACTCCTAGCTTTATAATGGTTTAAGGTATCAAACTTACTCTTATCTCTAGTCATATGATGTGAACAACCACTGTCAATAATCGATTTATCATTTTTGTTCACATAAGATATTAATGCAGTTTTCTCATCCTCATCAGATTCATCCTTCTTTGCAACATAGACAAATTCAATTTCAAAATCATCATTATCTGTGTCAGTCTCTTCTTCAGCAATGTAGCAGGATTTATTACCTTTCCCTTTGTAGTCTTTGTATATTCGGTAACTTCTATCTTCTCTTTTGTCTTTTTTCTTGCTATTTCTTTCTTCATTCCTATTATCCTTGTCAGGACATCTAGTAGCTATATGACCAACCTTGTTACATGAAAAACATATAATAGGGAGTTTACCTTTGTACCTTCCTTTTCCCATTTTTAGTCTTCTAGCCATAAGAGCTTCTAGATCCTCAAGTTCTTCATCAGATGTGTCACTGTCACTATCACTTTCACTGATGCATCTTTCTTTTTCCTTCTTTCACTTGTTCAAAACCATCTGAGACTTAAAAGAAGATTCAATACTACCAACAATGAAGTTATCATAGTTAGAAAGTTCAAAAGAAGTAAGCTTGCCAACCAAACTTTCTAAGGTAAGGACATTAGGAGAATTACATCTAGATTCCTAGATTGCAAAAATTTTGATTGGATATATATGATGTAGAGTTTTCAATACTTTTCCTATTATAGTTTCATCCTCAATAGTTCCATTTGCTCCTCTAATAGCATTTAAAACTTCTTTTATTCTACCACAATATTGTGCAATATTCTCACCTTCTTGCATTCTCATTTCATCAAATTTACCTCTTAGGCTCTTGGCTTTTGCTCTTAGCACATTCACATCATCGCCATAAATGCTTGCAAGGGTGTCCCACATTTTCTTTGTGGCATTGCAGTCTTTGAATTCTGGATAACTTAGAGTAGACGCTATCTCCAACATTGCTTGGTTGTGCTCTTGTTTGGCTTTCATTTCCTCAGCAGTCAGAGGTACAGCAGGTGTGACATAGTCATGTTCAATGTAATACTTAGAAGAATCACCAATACCAGTCAGATGCAACTTCATCAAACTTTACCATGCGGGAAAGTTTTCCTTATTCAGCTTGGGTACCTCCTTATACATCTTGATCATTTTCTTCAAGTACCTTCAAACTTGTTCTCTGTAAGCACCAACAGCTCTGATACCAATTGTTAGTATGATTTAGAACAACAAAGAGGGGGGGTGAATCAGTTGTTCTCAGGTCTAGATGTATAAAACAATCTTTCAAACTCTTCAACAAATAAGACTAATAACCAACACCTACTCGGTCATTACTGATTGCATAAAAAAAACATATAACATTATAGTCCACTTATCCAATAGCATCTAACTTGTAAAACATAGAAATGTTCAAACCAAAACATTCACACAAGTATCAACACTAGGATTTATAGTGGAAACCCAATTTGGGAAAAACCACTGTGTAACATGTTACTATTATGTTCACTCTTCTGAAGTGAGCTCGGTGAAAAGACAACCCTATCAAAGGTTACAAACACACTGTCAGGTGTGACCCGGTTAAAAGATTTTAACCACTCTATTAAAAGTGTGCCTTGTTATAGGACTTACATACACTCCATTAGAATGCAACCTTGTTTAAAGGATTTATACCTATGACTATTAGGTCAACCTTTGTTAAAAGGATTTTGACTGTTACAATGGTTAAAAAGTAGCAGTAATATTGATCTGAGAAACATACAACTCACTTTGCAAATATCAGATCCAATTCCATACACATATGTTGGCTTATTGACTTTGAACCTTTTCCATCTCCATCACTGATCTGCTCAGAACTCTTTAAGCGATCACAACACTTCTTCGTCAGCCTTTTTTTACTTAGATAGTCAATAACAATACTTCCAGCATTCACTTCTTTCTCTTCCCACTTCACACATTCAACCTCTCACTTAGGTTTCCTTAATACTACCTCTTTTAGGTCAATACATCTTTTGCCACTTAATCTCCTTCGTAGATCTTAGGGTTAGGTCAGATTCATTGAATCTGTCCTACATTATGTTCTTCAGCTTATCTTTTAAATATCTTGAATCTCTTAAAGATTTACAATAAAATGTTTTAAAGTGCATTAAATGCTTTCATACAATCAATAAATAAAGTCAACATATTTTACATAATTCAAGAATTCAACGATGTTGGCTAGAAATCTGAATTCTTCAACAAATGCAAAATACTGACGCTCGATCAATACTGTGTCCAACTTCTCGGTCTTCTCTAGAAAGCTTGGTCACCACATAAATTGTTCCCTCGGCTAACATTATCTTCCTCAGCAATTAACTGGTGCTCAATCAACACTATTTTTACTCGGCATTCACTAGCTTGGTCGACACAAACAACACTCGGCTTAAACTAGATTTCTTCACTTATGCTCAGTCAAGCCTACCAGTTTAGTCTTCATTATTACTAAGATAAACAATACATTGTCTTATCATTGTGCCACATAATCCATTACTCATTGAAGTACCAAGATAACTCAACCTTTCCTTTGGTGCTATTGTTACCAACCTTGCCTATCCCCTTAGCAACACTCAAATAGATATATTACTTTATTAAATAGTAATAGTCTTACTAGTTAAGGTTTGACATCAATGACAATACAAGAATTTCTTCAATTGCAATTTCCAACATTTTATACAAATATTCTTGATAGAGAAGGTAGAAAAGGATATGGAAATTCTAAAAAATGATTGAGAAAAAATAGAGGTATAATCTTATAAATCTCCTCACCATTGGAAAATAATTGCCTTTCATTATAATAAATGCCTTGGGAGAATTGTGCATCCTTTTCCAAGTGTGACAATGTCTTGTTTGATAGGCTCATGTGCCTCTTGAGGTAATTCTTGAGCTTTGAACCAAGTATGAATTTAGTCTGTAAACTGATCCATGGATGCCAACCTATTAATGGCCCCATTACCTTCATAGTAAGTGTGTTGTCGTCTAACATTTTACAACATTAGTTTTACTGACCTATTTTAGGAGATTTCTTTAAGTTGAATATATGTTGGTATATTAATGTCAATACTTTGTATGAGGAGCCATATATGCTTGTGGAATCTTGCATTGATTTAAAAATAAATGTTCTAAATAATGAGATGGAATATTAATTTCTCCCACTTACATGTGAATAACTGGAGTTAAGATATAATTTTCTAAAAATATAATCTGTATTAAAAAAACTAACTCTAGTTGTGCATGGATATGAATGGTCATTTTTCTATTTTTTAGCTAACATTCATAGTGCCAAAGACCTCTATTTATTGAGGTAGAATTATAATATTTTCTTATCTCTAAGCTTTTAGATACGCTAATTCTTGATCTTGTGATCAAGAAGGTTTTTTGAATAGAAATATTTATCTACCTTTGGGCAATTTCTGTATTTGTGTGTTGTTCTTATTTTATTCATATGACTTATGAGTTATTTTTCTTCATTTGGTACCATTTGTGAATTTTAAAAAACATAAAAAACTATACAAATATAAATTTTATTTTATTAGAATTGTAGATCACGTTACATTTTTGTAGACCATCTTAGACACATTACATTATACAACTTTAATAGAGGTTGCAGCCTCAAATCATGCACCACATAGTTATTTCAAATGAATAATTTATTAGATCTAAATTGTTGAAGACTACAAAGGAAACTATGAATTTACCATGCATTGACCTATTCACTAGAAAAAAAAGAAATAAAACACATAGATTAAGTAAACTAAAACAAAATAACTAACTCAACATAAAACTATGAATAATCTATCGCATGTCATGCAACAAGGAGGTGAATGATGGTGATGATGAGTTATCTTTCCAAAGCCATGCTAGAACTAAATGATTAGTTAGCATCAATTTTCAACATGCTCCCACTTGATGTTGAGACTCACACTTTGATCTCAAAGAACTCAAAACTTATCCTTGCAACATACAATACAACATTTCATCACTATAGTCTTATAGACTCAAATAATATTGTATTGCTATTTTAAAGCTTCTCTTGATTGGTAAGCCAAGATTATTAAGGAAAAACTATAGCAAAGAGTTTTACGAATAATTTTTTTGTAACAACAACATATTTTTAGCCATCATAGGCAAAGTGAGGATTTTACAATGTATCATTAAGATGTTGCCAATTATCACCTATTGCATCCTTCCATTCCTATTCAATCTAATCCATTGCTTCCCTTATTGTACACATTTGTTGGATGCATGGTAAAATATGGTGATGGACATAGTGAAATCCCTTTGATCACTCATCTAATACACTAAATTATTACATTCCCATTCTATGATGAGTAAAGATACACTACATCCTAGGATGAATATTATATAGAGAAGCAATAGATGTACCAAAATTTTTTTAGATAGTGTAAATAATGTGTCTCCTTGAGAGGTGAATTTATACACCCAATCCAATATTGTCTAGACAGAATATCTCTACAATCCAAACAAAAGTTTATAATTTTTTAAGATTAAAATAAAAATGAATTGAAATAGAAGTTCAAAATTTTTGATAAGAGATGGGGATTTAGGATGTAGTATAGGCAAGCAATACGAATCAGAAGATGGGAAGTAAAATAATGATAGTGATAGTTAAGTCATTGTTATGATAGGATGGACACCATCTATGATATGATACATCAAGAATGTGGCAAATGCAATATGATAAATCTCACATCTCACTCTTCAAATGATAGCTATAAATATGAAATGTTCTACTACAATTATTACACACTAAAATAATAAGATTATACTAGAACCATTTTTTTTGATGAATAAAGGCCTTTTCTATTAATAAAATATAGAAGTACAATATTCACAAAAAAGGGGCCACAGGAAAAAGTCACCCCGCAAAGAGTCACACGACACCTAGGCTGGAATCATACAACTATTCATAAAAAAAACATATAAAGAAAGAAACCCTCAAGCTACGAGAGTAGTAGTAGAAGAGGGAGGAGGATCTATGTCATCAGGATTATCCCAAATATTGGGCCATGGGTTCTGGTTGGGAAGCAACCATCCATCATCTTTATCTTCTTCTTTCTCCAATTCTCCTTCCTCCCGCCTAGGAGAAATAGCAAGTGCTAGGTGAGGGAACTTATCAGAAGTGGCAGGAGGCCACACAGGAACATTGGACAAAGGATGAGAAAATGCAACCGTAGTAGAAGCAAGAAAGGGAGGAAAACCAACATTTGCAACCCTCTGAGGAGGAGAGGAAAAGTGGTGGCACCAAGGGTGCAACATTCTGGAATACTTGGAAGAGGAACTCTGGCTATGACAGTGGCCCCGGGGTGGCATATGGTCAGCCAAGAGAGAATCCGGTGGCACCTGAGAAACTGTACAAGGGGCATTGCCCTAGTGATGCAACAATTCCTGCAAATGGGTGACCTCTAGGGCCACTTTTTTAGCTTGAACTTGAATGTGCATCATGACATTATTACATAAACATGCCTTAGCATAGAGAGAAATATTGATATCTAGAAAGCTATGAGAAAAGAGAACAACATTTTGATTTTTCCATAAAGAAAACAAGATCTCCATCTTGAAAGCATGCCAGATTTGGGTATATTGGGAAGGCATTCTAGGTGAGTCACAAAGTAGCGCCATATGCTAGGAAAAAGGCTTAGGCCAAAAAGGCATAAAAAGGTCATGTATCCATTTCCAATTCTAGGCCTGACAACAAAACCAAAAAATATGCATAATAGTTTCAAAATACCCACAAAAGGGGCATTTAGGGTCAGACACACCCAAATGAAAACCTTGGTAAACCAAACACTAGACAAAGTGAGCAATCTTGAGCTCAGTAATAGTATCCCAAATATTACAAAATCACCAGCTCTAGGTTTTCTGGGAGGATGAAAGGTGCCATCTATGATTGAGAGAATCAATCATAGGAAAATGAGGCACAAGCCAAGAATACCCAAGCTTGGGTTCGTAACTAGTAAATGGCATATCATGGTACCATTTCCAGTCTTTCCACTAAGGTTTAACTGATTGAATTCCCAATTTATGCAGGAAATGGGGCGGAATAGCTGAAACAAGCAAGTCAAAAGTTTGATGATATGGGTGGATGAGCCAGAACTAAACACAAAGATCATCCCAAGAGAAGAGACTCATAGTGGCTCTGGAAAATAAATATTTGGATGCTTGAATGCCACATTTGTGAAAATGAAGAGCCTTCATCCCCTAGATTTTGGCCAGAGGAAGCCCTTGCTGAGAAAACAAAGGGGACCACCAAATATTTTACTAGTTGAGAGAAAGACCATCATGAAAACCATTCCCATCCCAGTGACTCCAAGGCTTGACAACTTCCCAATCTCTCCAGATTCTTTTGGCAATAAAAGTACCCTGGATTAGGGGTCTTCATAACCAGGAGGGTTTGCAAGCCAATCCCCTTCCAGGCAGGCTTGTGTAAAGGATACCTTGAAGAGATGTAATGTCGAAGAAAAATTTTCTAGGCCTCATTTCCTATGAGACACCACACAATCCATTTCGCACAAAGGGCCATACCTTGTTTCTGAGTATCTAACAAACCAAGCCCACCAGAGGCCTTAGGGAGATAACATAAATCCTAGACAACTTTGTGAAAACCATGATGATCAATACCAGAAGCCCAAAGGAAATCCCGCAATAATTTCTTGAGCTTCTTGTAATAAGCTTTTGAAGGAGCCCAACAAGAGGAGTAGTAAACATGAGTAACAACCAAGACTTTGGAGTAGATCTAAAACTTCCTAGAGAGAGAGAGAGTGGCTTGGTGATCCAATAGGTAAGCTTCTTCTCTATTTTGGCTAAAACTGCATTCCATAATTCTATAGGAGTAGCTTGAAAGGAAAAGGGGATGCTGAGAAAGTGATAAATTTCCCCATGTTGAATCCTGGACCATCCAAAATGAGAAAACTAGGGTGGATCGGGAAGGGTAGATTTGCTAAAGCATAAGGTTTTATGTCATTGAATGGTGGAACCATAGGCCAGGCAAAAAGTGTCTAAACACTGCAAGGCTGCCTTGATATTATCTTCATCCTCTTTGAGAGTGAGAAAGGAATCATTAGCAAAATGGCCATTAACCAATTGTTGGGTAGAATCTGGTAAAGAAATTCCCCAAACATGGCCCATATAAATGGAATGAGCGAGCAAATAGTCAAAGCCTTCGGCCGTAGAACATACAAGGTAGGAGCCAGAGGACAACCCTGTCAAATAGATCAAAAAATCCCAAAAGTAGAAGACTATCTACCATTGATGGTGATGCAAGAAGAGGCATCATGAAAAATCATTTGCATAGATTGAAGAAACTTGGGGCAAAACCAAGAGCATGAAGCATAGCTAAAATAAAAGGCCATTCAATGTGGTCATAAGCTTTAGCAAAATCAATTTTGAGAAAAAGGGCTTTTTGATGAGACTTACGAGCCCATTCCATACCTTCCCAAACCAAAATGATGTTATCAAGAATAAATCTTGATTTGATAAAGCCAGTTTTCTCCGGCTGAACAATCTAAGGCAAGATGTGGTGGAGCTTGAGAGCTAGAGCCTTATCAATAGTCTTGTAAGGGACATTGAGCAAGGTAATAGGCCGCCAATTGTAGATATCCTCTAGGTCCCCATATTTGGGAATGAATTTAATATTGCCTTCGTTGATGATGTCCCCAAGAGATTGGGAATGAAATGCTTCAAGGTAGACCTGATATAAATCAAGACCAATAGCATCCAATAGGGATTTCTAAAACTCATAGGGAAAGCCATCACATCCTGGGGCTTTATCATCAGCCATAGAAAAATCAGCTTCTCGAAGATCCTACAAGGTAAGAATCTGATCACAGAAAGCACACTGAGAGGAGTAGACACATTGAGGGACAATAAAAATGCAATCAACAAGAGCTTGATTGCTAGCAGGAGAAGATCCCTGAGTGGCAAAAACTTATTCATAATGACAAACAAAGGCTTGCAAGATATTAGGAAGCTCCGTGAGAAGGCATTGACCTTCTTTAATCCTAGTTATGCCCACATTGGTATGACGAGCACAAAGAGTAGCAAAAAATTCTTTAGAAGCTTGGTCTCCAACTTTTAACCAGTGCATACGAGCTTTGATCTGAGCCCCTCTTGTAGCATAATTGTCTACAACTTACTTCTGATGACAAATCTTGGCAAGGTGGAGTTGTAGGTCTTGATTGAAAGGATCCTGAGCTAAGGCCTCTGTGGCAACATGGAGAGCTTTAGTGTTGAAATCATAGGATCTACGGTGATACTTGGCAAGTTGCCTACCATAAATGCATAGAAAATGTGTTGTACGCTAGATGGCATCATCCACCATTGAATCCAGCCAGGTGAATGTGACAAATGAGGCTCGAGATTCCAAACCCACTGAATGTGGGCCACTGTGGAGGGGTGGTGAAGGAAAAAAGTATTAAAAAAAAATTGAGTGGTGGGAGGTCGTGCCTTATTTATTTTCCAGACAATATCAAATTGAATGGAAAAATGATCTGAGAAGGTCACATCAACAAGAGGAGTAACTGGTAAGGCTTGCTATTTGGAAAAAGAGAAAAAATATTGTGCCGAAATCATAGCATGATTAAGCCTTTTATGAATTATGTCAGAAGAAGCTCTAAAGTTAGACCAAGTGTGCCAAACCGCATTAGGATGGTGGCGACCAACATTGGGATAAAAAAGCCCTAATTTCTTATGCATGTAGTACCAGGCTTCTCTTTCACCAAATTTCCATTGAAAAGGAAAAATGCCATCCTTTTTAGAATCCATTTCACCATATTAAAATCACCACAAAAAAGCCAAGTCAAGCCAATGCCAAAGGTGAGATCTCTCAACAACATCATTGGGAGCATAAACTTTAACTATGCCAAAAGAATGTTTCTCAATAATGAAAGTGGCCCAAACAGTTCTCTACATGGGATCTAAGCCATGATTAACCAAAAAAGAATGCCAATGAGGAGAAAGGAGAGTAACAACTCCACCTCAACCAACCTTGTGCTAAGAACAAAGAGCAAGGCTCTTAGGCCAAATAACCTTTCATGTAGCATCAAGCAAAAAAATAGAAATTTTAACTTCCTGGAGGCATCAAAATCCAGATGACTAACATGACGACGCACATCCTTGACAAAATAATTTTTGGGTAGGTCTGTTAGACCTTGAACATTCCATGAGATGTACTTCATGAGAAAACAATGTCATCCATACCATCACCTTCCCCAAGGGAAGCAAAAATATTTGATAAATATGTTGGAGTGAAATCATTCCCAAGAGGCTCCATTGAAATATTTCTCTAATTTTCTTGAATGCCCTCAAGCTCGGTCTCAGCATGCCCAAGAAGGTTGCGAGAATGAAAAAAATGGAGATGGGAGGAAATCACAAAATCTGCCTAAGGCATGTAGACCCAAGGAGGGTTAACAATAGAATAAAAAACCTCCTTCCCCTATAGGCTTCCAGGGTTTGAAATCGAAGCAAATTCCTTAGCACAAGCCTCAACAGGAGGAGGTGGTGGCTGAGATGTGGAAGCCAAAGTAGCAAGCTTGGATTGCTTGTTCTTGTAGTCAATTGTAACCCAGTCGTCTTTCTTGATTTCCTCTTTTTTTTCTGGAGTCAGTTGGCCGAGAACTAGAATCCTTAGGAGGAGATTTGGTATGAGGCACTACCAAAGGGTAGTCCTAAATCTTGTGTTTTGTAGATTGACAATGATAACAAGTGTTGGGAAGTTTGAGATAAAGCACCTTATGAGTGAAGGTGGTCTCACCAACCTGAATCTCAACATACTCTTTAAGGTCCTTGGAAAGGTCAACCTCTACATAGAGCCTCTTCTAAGGTCAAGGATTAAGAAAATGATCATGCTCACTATAGATAACCCTACCTAACATTTGTGAAATGGCATGCATGAAAGGCCAACAGAGTAGAGGGAAACTAGGAAACTTGACCCACACAGGAACTTTTAGTTTCTTTTTGTCAGAGACAAAAAAGTCTCAAGACTAGCATTTGAAAACTAAAAGGGAAGCCCTAAGATTCTAGGGTCCTTTGGAAAAAATGGCGTCGACATGGGTGGGATTAGAAAAATGAAACAAAAAAAAAACCCTTGGTAAGACTCTAAATGCGATCCAAGTGGATTCCATGAGGAGTCCAAGATTTCACAACCCAATCCTTAATAACATTTTCACGAGGGTTGTGTCCCATAAAATAACTAATAAGGGTATGCGTATCAAGCCAAGTACATGCATCATCAAACTCATGAGTGGGTAAAGCAATATCAGGTTGGGACATACCTTGTGAAACACTTTGGGAACAAACTTATGGTGTCTCTTGCTTAGAGGTGCCATTTCTATCCGTCACCACACCAGCACCAACATCAACTATTGGGTGAATGGTGGCCGGAGCCATAAATATCAAGTGATTTCCCACAATAACTACCATATGAAAGGACAAAAGGATGCATAAAAGAGATGCAAAACTAAACCCTAGCAGAGCGCATACCATTTTTCCAAAATCATACTAACCATTTTACTACCATTTAAATGATGAAAACTCAAATACTTATTCTATTTAATAAATTATAATTATCAATAATTATCATTTTTTTTAATAGTTAAAACAAGGGTTGTGTTGCAACATAATTTTGACCAAACGCTGGTAGGACAATTTTGACAAACAGGATAAGGATACTCAAATTTTATTTGTAGGTGAATCTATTGTAATTAGTTTATAGTTGTGCATTATGCATATTAAATTTTTGACCAAGACTAATAAGACAAAGCTTTCTACCAATGCAAGCCATCATTTAAGTTTGACATAAAGATTTAGACACTTGATTACTTATAGGAAAAGTATAAAAATGCTTATTTGAAGATCGCAATAAAGCTCAAGAAGACAAATTTAATAATTTTTTCTTGAAATATCACTATTGCTATGCTATTAAGTTTAAGAAAAATTCACCTAATGCCATGGCCAAGACCACAATTGATGTAGTGGATAGATACACAATTGTCAGCAGCCAAGCAAAAAAGAAAAATATAATCTTCATTTCATAACTATAGTAAGAAATAGGTATAGTTACATATCCAAGGAAAAATGAAGAAATTTGTCTTTATTTGATAAAATTGCTAAGGAATAAGTATATTGAAGGAAACAAAATCAATAATTGGTGATCTATTGACCAAGAAAACATGCAAAATCAACAAATTTCCTTGAAGAAATGAGAGGTGAGACATATATTAAATAGAAAAACAAAAGGGGGGGTGACATTATGGAATTCAACTATATTCACCAAAAATACAATTATACAATAATAAATGGATTCCACTATCAACTATAATAATAAAGACATGCAATCATATGATTAATATGGGGCAACATTTAGTCAAGAAAGGCAGCCCCAATGGGAATTAATGTTGTTATTATCCCCCATAAGGACCATTGGGAAGAACATGAAGTAGATCTATGGGCTTATGGAAGCTTTCACGAGCTAGAGGCTTTGTGAAGATATCTGCAATTTGATGTTATGTACTACACAATACACAATTTTAATCAAACCTTGTTGAACCAATTCTCTAATAGTAATGTTGTATCTCAATTTGTTTGGTTTTACTATGGAATATTGGATTCTTTTTCATTTGTATAGAACTCTTTTTGTCACAACACAATAAGGTAGGTCCATTTTGTATTAGGTGCAAGTCTTCTAATAGTCTTCTCAACCATATAGTTTGACAAGCTACTGATGTTGTAGCTTTATATTCTACCTCTGCTATAGAAAGTGATACTATTGGTTGTTTCTTGGACTTCAAAGAGAATACTGCATAACCAAGGCTAAAAGTGTAACTAGAAGTAGACTTTCAATCATCTTTAGAACCTACCCAATCTGAATATGTATAACCAACCAATCTTCTATCCTCAGAATGTTGAAATTTGAGACCATGAATCAATGTCCCTATAACATATATAAGAATCCTTATAGCTGAATTGCAATGTGTCTCCTTAGGCTTTGACATGAACCTTGAGAAAAACTCACTCCATGTGTGATATCTAGATGAGTAGTAGTTTAGTATATCAAGCTTCCAATTAGTTGTCTGTATAGAGTGGGGTTCACTTGACACATCTAAACACTAGTAAATTTTACCCTATTTTTTGATGAGGATTAGTTGAAGTTTCGATACTCATTGGTTGAATAGATGACCAAAACTATTGTCAAACTTTTTGTCATCGATTATACGACAAGAAAAATAGTCGTTGAAATTCCGACCTCCTTAGTGGTTGAATTATTGATTGAATTACCTGGAAGAATTGTAGATCAAACCTTCTATCTATGTGACAAACATTCATCAAAATTGTGACCAATCAGGGTCCATAATATTATCAGAATTGACATCGAACACATAGCAATCTCATCGAAATAACTATTATTAAAATGTCAAAAAAGTGACCAACAATAATTTTTGGTTAAAAAAAATATGTGTCATCTTGTTGTTCTTCTTTTGAATACAATTGAGAGCTCTACCCACAAATTAATTTAAGTGCCCTTGGAGGGTTTGTTTTATATTTGTGCCAAATGAAGCTAGAATATAACCTCCTTCAGAAAGGGTTATAAGTTTGTTCTAATGTTATCTGCAGGGCCTAACTTCAACCTGATGGTCAAACATTTTAAAATTTTGTGACCTTTTAGAAGACAACTTTTGAGAAGTTGGATTTCTCATTCTTTGAGAAAATTTTGAGAATATGATTATAGAATTGAAGTTGTTGAGGACCTCACATGAGCTAGTCCAATAATTTTTCATTGTATTTTAGAGAGGTCACAAAAATTACAAAATCTGAAAAGGCTAAGTGTTGGGGTATCAGATGGCTCAATATTGATTAGGTCTCAAAACATTAAACAAAGAGTGATAACATTCTCCCTTCTTGTTAAATAATTGCAAGGTGGTCTAGACTTATTAAAAATCTTCCATGCTTGTGAAAGGGAAGCATTTTTTTGATTGGGTTTGGTTGCTCAACACCAATTCCTAAGGAAGACATGGTCAAAGAAAGATGAAATGTAGCCAAAGAAAGTGTTGAATAAAGAAGTGCAGGAGGGTATGACTATATATATGGAGTGTTGGAATTGAGGGAAGAGGAAAAGAGACTGTAACTAGATTACAAATGACATGAGATTGCAATTGTGCAAATTACAAATGTTGTGAGCAAGCTTTGCTAGAAGCAGTGTGGCATAGCAGTTTTGGGAAAGACCATAGTAAATTGATTGTGTCAAGATTGGTTTTGAATTTTTGCTTTTCTTAAATATGATAAACTTGGAAAGATTATTTTGCAACAGAATCTCTTAGTGTTATGGATTGTCGGAGGTCAAGGAGCTAATAATCCAACCAGTGAAAAAATCATTTGAAATTCATGAAAGGGCACAAAATGAGATTATTGAAAATTTTGAAATTCTCACAAACTCTTTATAGTTATCAGATTGCTTGTGGAAGGAAGCAAAGGTGCGAATACACTACTTAATTAGGACACAAGCCTTTTTGCATTACATTAATCACCACAAGGGAGTCACGCACTACCACTAATTGCTTCACAGCTAAAGAGGATGCCACTGTGATCCTTGTGACAACACCTTCCCTCCTGGTATGATTATTGGCGTAGTTTCCCAAGAAGAGAATCACCCTATAAAAAGCTTTCATTTTTGCATTTGACACTTGTATACAACTAAATGTATCTTCATAGAATTAATGTTAATCATCAACAATAAATGAAATAGTAACTAAATTACAACCACAATTGAGCAACTATTAGCTAATATCAATGACTAATTCAGCATCCTATGGCTCTCTAACTAGAATGTTAATGAAGTAAGCTCTTAGCAAGCTCTCACTAATGATAGTTCTAGAATAAGAATTGATTGAAATAAACAATGCTACAGCTAACAATTATCAATATAAATGCTAAAATACTCTTAAATTCTCTTCTAACTCAAATTGCAAGAGGTTTGATGCAATTCTCAGATAGGTAGTTGATGAATTATGAAGGATTTTAGCCTTCCTTTTATAGATTTTCCCAATGTGAGGGGGTGTAGTTGTGTTTGATCATGGTTGAGTTGGGGTTAAGTCTTTGGTTCCACCCTTTGAAGACAAAGAAAAGTTTGTGTCCTCAAAGCTTGGGACAAGTAGACAAGATGGATGGCTAAGATTCTCTTTCACTTTGAGTGATTGAGATTCAATTTGGCTTGATCCATGTGAATGCCTTTCCTCAAATTTCATTGGTTCATTGATTTTCCTCTCCTTTTGGGTTGTTAAGAGTAATTGATTTTTATTAATTGATTTAATTGATTTATTTTAGCCATGTACCCCTTGAATGAGTTGAATTTAATTTAATCCAAGACTATACAATTAATTGAATTAATTGTATTTTGATTTGATTGCACTTAATTAAAATGCTCTCAATTTTGATTGATCTTGAATTAGGACTTGATTTTAATTTTGATTGGCTAATTATGCATTGTGATTCAATTGATTCAATTATGTCCTTGATTTGCTCTGATTCCACTTGATTTATTTTGATTTATCATTAAATTGTCTTTGTACATTTTTAGGTGATTACAAATGCCCCTCTTTGAGTTGACATGCGAAGCATGTCAATTCAAAGAATACTCTAATCTTGCTTGATTGATAGGTCCTGATTCATTGATAGTCAATTTTTGATGTCGTTTGATGGTCTTTTGATGGTCGATACTCTGATTCTTCATATGAGATTGATGTTAGTATGATTGATATGAAACTCTTGATTGATATGGTTCTGATGATCATTCTTGATATGATGATTGATTTGCTGATTGATCCTGATATGATGTTTAATCTCAATATGATGTTTGATTTGATGATTGATATAATGCCCCTTTCGTTTGATTATGAAATTTTTTTTGATAACAGCTTTTGATTTTATTTGATGATCGATCTCTCATTTTCGTTGATGTTACTGATGATGTTGATCTGATTATATTATGGTATGCCCCCTTAGAAATGAAACATATAGTTGTTTCTTGATAGATAGATTTAAATGATTTGATTGATTGATATGTTTTCATTTCTGAAAAACACTTTATGATATGCCCCATTTAATGCAATAGGTTAATATAGGTCAAGGTCAATTTTCTCCTCAAAATTAGGTCAGAAATAGCTTAGATAGGTTGAAAAACCTAGATTTACTATTCATTTTCACTTTTGACTCCTGTGATTTTGCTCTAGTTCTACTTGGATTGTCGAGATGGTTGTACCTATTCAAGAGCATCGATTCAAGTGAGGTCAGAGATACGTGAGACCACTTGATTATGGAGCTCTAGTAAGTACTTTTCAAACCTTGGTATTACATTTATTGCTCTTTAATTAGCATTTATTGCATTTCCCATTTTAAACACTGCTTTGAAATATTTAATTCATGCGTAGGATAATTTCAATGTCATGTAGGACTTTTAAATGTCGCATCCATAGTTTTTAATGTCACGTATGATCATTTTGCTATCGCTTATCAATTTTCTATTGTCACCTGTGTATGAAATATTCACGTGTAGACCTAGGTTAGAAAAACCCAAATTCCATGTATTTTACCGCCTGTGAAACCCTCTATTTTTTATGTTGCTTATGAGGAATTAGATGTCGCTTAGGCTATTTTAGTGTCACCTATGAGTATTCTGTCACCTAAGAAAAAAGTAATGTTGCTTGTCAAGAATTGTGTCACTTAAGAAAAATGTCACCTGCAATGATTAAAATCACTCCTACAGTATTTTTTTGAAAATGTTCTTTTGTACTTGACTTTTTTTGTGAAGAATTTAATACATCCAAATGGATGATTTGAATAATTTGATTAGGTCAGTCATATTTGACCAAAACAAACTGATTAGAATATCCATATAGTAATACCAACAAATTTTAATTGTCAATCTGTTATGATAGGTTGATGGTTTTAATATTTTATTCTCAAGATCTAGAGAAATAAAATAATGATTTTCCTTCCTCACGATATAGAGTTAGGAGTGTTGATATGCTCCTGATGAGAAAATGAATTTTAAAATAACTTGATCGACTTTAGATGTTCCTTGATATACTATGCTGATATGATTCTTTTATTTTCATGCCAAACAGGCTCACCTTGATGTTTTATATATTTGATCAGTTGCATCCTGGGTGATTGATCTTGGACAGGCACTGACTAACGCTGAGCTACGTGTCATTGAGACTTTCCTTCTTGAATCTTCCTTGGTTCCAGTTGAGTCGTGGACTACTGACAGCTATGGCAGAGCATTGGCAATTTGACCATAATACTTTCCATCTTCCTCATGGTGAGATGACGATCATGCCTAAGAACGTGTATCATTTGCTTCAGATCCCTTGTCGCAGAGAGATTTTTTACTATGATTCTATTTATGATTCTACTATCTGCCAACGAGTATTTGAGGACAATCTGATTGATGATGATACTATCACATGGCCACAGTTTGCCTCCTTTCCTACATTTCCTGCAGTTCTGGGTGCATTGATTGGTGGTCTACTCCTTCCTAACTGATGAGGTTGTGGTTTTTCTATTGGTTGGGGTAGGATTCTGGAGGATTTACTAGCACAGCCTTGATGTTTCAATTGGGGTTCTTGTGTACTAGCGCAGCTATATCGAGATCTTCATGAGGTGGTGTACAAAGAGAGTTCTTCTTTATATGCTGGTGCTATCATACTTCAGTTATGGATTTGGGAGCATCTTCCTATTACTAGGCCTATTTCTAATAGGAGATGACCATGTGGATTTCCTTATGCTTACTTATATATTGGTATGGTGATTCAGCATCATTTAGGTCATCTGGATTTTTGGAGACGTCAGATAGATGATCTTGATCAGGTGATATGACATCCATACCTTGGTTGTGAGGGTTGGTGGGAGGATGACGATGAGTTGCCATATATGTTTTCTCCTTGTTGGATGATTGGCCAATCTAATACTGTTATATATCGGTTCTATTTTGGTCGAGTTTCCAGATAGTATGGTAGGATTCAAGACATGCCTCAGGGCAATCCTTTGTATGCACGGGTACAAGTCGAGAGATCCATGTGGGGCCCTTGTATTGATTTTTAGTTTGCCATGAGTCAGATTACTGGTATGGCTTTCTATAGATGGGAGATGTTACTAGGTATGGTTGATGCAGGGATGTCTCATGAGTATGTAGACTGGTGGGCTCAAAAGAGGTTTATTCATTTCACAGATCCAGCTGAGCCTATTCCAGTGTGATATGGTGGTGGTGGTAGTGGTGATGATGGGCATGGTGGTGGTGGAAGTAGACATCGGAGACATAGAGGACATAGAGATCCTCTTGTTGTTGTGGGTAGAGGATGGGTGAGGGCTGGACATGATCGAGGTAGAGCCAGAGATAGATAGGTTGATGCAGTCCATATAGTTCTTCCTAGAGCTGCTAGACAAGATAGAGCTCATTTACAGCAAAGAGCTCAGAGACGGGCTCATGTTGATGCTGCTAGGTAGGTTCCTAGGGGTTTAGATCCTTTAGTGCAGTTATAGAGAGTTTCCCTGGCACAACAAGATGATGTTTAGCAGGATCAAGTACAATAGATTCTAGCATAACAAATTCTACAGCTAGCTCATTAGCCATAGGATCAGGGACAGGGTCCACATGATGCTCCCTCTATTAGTACTTTAGCTTGAGATATGCAGTCTATGAGGACAAAGATATCTACTATTGTGGGGCGTTTAGATCAAGTTGCTACCTTGATGCAACAGTTTCTTTTAGCAGTGATTGTTCAAAGACCGAGTGGAGTGAGCACTTCTCAAGCTCCTCCTTCACAAGATGATAGAGATCCAGGTGGTTTTGGTGCTATGGGATCTTGATCAATTGATGATAGATTTACTTATCATTGATGTCTTCTGTTGCACCTTTCATGTTTTCTTGATTGATCATATCTTCTGATGTACCACTTTCATGATATTGTATCCGGATATACGTTGATGTATTGGATCCTTTGAGACCATCCTTTTGATGATATATGATGATGTATTTCTTCTTCTCTATTGATGAGTTGATTTATGAGATTATCTTTATATGCATCTATATGATGTTTATGATGCATTTACTTTAATGTGATGAATGCAATGTATCTTATTTTTATGATATAGATAGATGGATGCATTGATGTATGGATATTATGAGTTGTTTTCTATTTTTCCAAAGTATGGATGCAAATTGGTTTTATGATCATATGGATATGGATGATCCTATGTTTTTGTATTTTCAAATGTATGCAATTTTATCCATAACTACATGTATGCAAATGATGTATGAGTTATGATCTTTTTTCCTTTCCTCCAGATAATGACTAATGATTAATGATATGCATGTATGCAAAAGATAATCTCATTTTCATTGTTTTGGATTTTGAATCATGATGTATGACTTGAACCCTTCCATTTCATTTTCCCTCTTGAAATTTAAGCTAAGAAAAGAAAAACAAATATATACAATGCACTTAATCTAACATGTATGTAGCTAACTGTCATTATTCAAGATTTAGAGCTTATTATCATCATTGAGTGTTTTTGGATCTCGTTCATAAGTACAATCATCACTAGTTTAACTATGATGATATGAATACCTTTTCCTTTTTCCTTGCTTTCCCATCGGTCTCCTTGGTATGACTATCACTGATTGAAGCCAATCATGAGAGTGTGAATATCGATTTTGTCAAATTCTATGTTGCAAGTGGATGTTGGTATTATGATATTGAAGATCAAAATAGCCAAGGTATCTATTTGTGTAAACAAGTAGAAATCTCCATTTTATCCTATGTACAAGTCCTTGATGATTGTTTGATGATCACATCCTTAGACAAATAATACATGATTTAAAACATTGATTTTAAGATAGTCATTCAGAAATCAAGAAAATATCATCCTTTCATCATAGCTTGTCTAGTCTGAAACTTTCATCGATTCGCTAGAAAGAAATGATTTCATCAATTGAGTCAACACTTAAAAAAAAATTGGCAATGTTTTTCAAATCCATAGTTCAAGTGTAGTTCCATCCATTTCAAATTTTTAATCCTGATAAAAGATAAGGTCATTTAAGTTCTTGGATCAAATTTTTATTTTAGGCTCATATTGGATTGGAATGTAGATTTGATTAAGTGTTCCTCTTTCGAGTATGATGAATTGATTCTATGATTGAATAGAGCTTGTTGATGAATCCTTAATCCTTGAGAGTAGATTGCCCCTAGTTTGATATTGATTTCATTTATGGGACTTAGGACAATTTTTTGATTAGGTGACCAAAATCTTAAGGTACTTGCAAATGCAACTGTGGGGGTTTATTATGCAATATATACAAATGCTAGTGAATGCAATATTAACAAGGTGACCTTCTAAGTATGCAACTAACTTGGACTTTCAACGGTGCCTGTTTATGAGGTTTTCATTGATTGAATGGATCAAGCTCTTTTTTTCTATTTGTTTTTTTTTCATTTTTTCTCGGATTAAGAGTTTGGATGTCCCCTTTGATCATTTCTTCTTGATAATCCTTGATAAAAGAAGGTTCAACCATGTGAAGGTATTGGGACAGTGTATTGTCATTCAAAAAAGTTGGCAAGGTATCAGGTTCAATGGTATCCCATTCAATTAGATCTGGTTGAATGAGAGTTAAAGGGTCAACACTTGGGTTTGTCTCGATTGGGCTTAAAGTGTATATCTCATTGTTAGAAGGTTCATACATTGTATCTTGAAGATCTCAGACATGGGCTTCCTCTAAATGTTCTGAAGAAGAAGGATCAAAATCTTCCTCACTAGACTCCATTATGGTTTTTGTTGGATAAAACTCATGGGGATTAAACCTAGCATTCGATTCTTCCATAGTAGGTCTCCATGAAGGAATGTGTGGTTCACCTACCCATTAATTTATTTCAATTTCTATGCTTGGCACATTATTTGGACCCTCTTGACTAGAACTAGATGCTTGATTTGGAGTTGATTCCACCATTAGTCCTTTATTTTTGGTAGAAGCATAGGTATGGATGACATCAATACCCTTGTCTTGGCATGACTCATCTAATAAGGTCTCCCATTCCCATTCATTAGAATCCTCATCACTATGAGATTCGAATTATAGTATTTGATCATATACTTTGGGATAGTGTTTTTGTGTATATCCTTCTTCAAGATATCCTAAACCTATTTTCTACTTGGAATCTCACCATGTGGACTCTAGGGGTTCAATTAGCCCTTAATTTCTTGTACCTAAAGGTCCTTGACCTTTATACCCCATCTTTTGCATGCTTGCAAAACCTTTACCATATTGATGAGTAGGGATGGTTATATTTTGAATGTGCTTGACGTGAGCACTTGATTCTTCATCCTTGTATAACCAATTCAGAATTTCATTATCCTCTTCACTCATGGTGGATGATGTACTTGCCCTTACAAAGTTTTCATTATATTTATGAGGTAAACTTGGAGGTTTTCCAAAGGACTTTGGTGAAAAGGGTAGATCAATCATGGATAAGGAATATTCACCCACTCCTTGATGTTTGATTTTGCATTGCTTATCAAAGTTTTTCATCATTTTATCCATCTTTTGATAATGGGCTTCTTTAAGATATCTTGAAATAGCTTTGGTAGATTCTTCTTTTTCTTCTTCACTAATATTATTCTCATTAACCTTCTCTTTTCCCTTAGTCGATGTAGTTTGGTTAATGAGTTTTGGAGTTTCTTTAACAACAATTTCTTCTTCCATCTTCTCTTTTCCTTTTAGCAAAGGGATGTATTTAGAAATTTTTCCTTGTTCCATTTGATTGGGTATAGACCCTTCAGCATTGTGTGGGACCAATGAGTCATTTATAGGTTTGATGTTATTACAATATTGGAAGGGATTGAGGTCTCCACTTACCATTATTTCTTGCCCTTGATATGGGAATTTTAGGCATTGGTGGTAGGTTGAAGGAACAAATTGCATTTCATGGATCCATGGCCTTCCCAAAAAAATTTTATAAGTCAATTTGAGGTCCAATACTTGGCATATGGTCTCTTTTTGCATAGGACCAACTCTTATGGGCAAAACTATGACTCCTCTTGACACTCTTTCTTCATCATCGTAGGCTTTTATGGTTATCTTTTTCTTTGGGTCAATAGCCTCCTCTGAAAATCCTAAGGCTTTTACCAAGATAAGGGTACAAATATTTAGGCTAACACATCCATCTATAAGGACTCTTTTTACCCTGTGCTTATGGATCAACACTTCTATGTGTAAGGGCAGATTTTGGGGATGATTAAGAGACATATCATCTTGTTCAGAGAATGATAAGAAATGAGGTGCAATTAAATGCCCCACCATGTTTTGGAACTTGTCTACCTCCAAATTTAGAGGCACATTTGTTTCCAACAAGGATTTTTCCAAGACATCCTTGTGGATTGGTGATAGTTTAAGCAGCTCAAGAATAGAAATTTGAGTGGGAGTTCTTTGCAATTGGTCAACCAAGTTGTATTGTTTTGATGATGATGTGGAAGCTTGGTTTGATATCACCACTTTTGGAGCATTATTAGGTATAACAATTTTTTATGCTTTCCCCCTAGTGACCACATTTGCTAATGCTTCTCTTGATTTGCCTTTGATTATAACAACATTTACACTTTGATCTTCTTCACTTATAGTATTTATTATGTTGTCATAAGTATGGGAAAAATTCACTTTATCATTACCCTTTTTATGGTTTTGATTTGTATTAGATGACTCCCCCTTTTCATGATTCAAAAAGGGGTTGTTATAGGCTGTGTGATCCCCATTGTTTTGAGGTCCTTCAATTTGGATGATGTCATTATTAATCAAATCTTACACCAAGTGTTTCAATTTCATGCACTCATTGGTTGGATGACCTCTTTTTTGATGGTATTCACAATGATGAGATGCATTCCACCAATGAGGTTTGACTTCTGGTTCATAATTTGATATGTTGGGTAACGTGATAACTTGATTAGCCAACAAGGTTCTTAGCACCTTCTCCAAAGGTTCACCCAAGGGAGTGAATTTCATTTTATTATAGCTGGAGTTTGATTTTGACTTATCCCAAGTCTTATTGTTGGAAGTGTTAGAATTTTTGTTGTTATAATTATTGGGATTATATGGAGCTTTATTTGCTTGGTTGACATTGTTTGAAGAATTCTCTCCATAGGGTAGTGTTGCCCAAAATTCTTTGTCGTTCATTTTTGGCCACAGTCCTTTTTTTCCAAAAGAAATGCTCAAGTGTCAAAAACCTAGTGTGTTTTCAACCTCCTCTTTGAAGGCTCAAGATGTTTCTGCCCTTTTGGTTTGAAAGCTCGGTGTGTTTTCGACCTCCACTCTGAAAATTCTATGTGTTTTTAACCTTCACTCAAAAACCCTCTGTGTTTTTGACCCTAAGTGCGCAACTCCAACCAGGCGGGTCCTAGTTTCTCAATGCTGTGCTAGTGCAGTGAAGATTCGATGGCTGTCACATGATCACATGAGATCTTTCGATCCCATGAGATCATATGACAACCATTGATGTGGCACCACGGGCTCATCCAAGTAGTCAGCAAACAATGAGGTGACATGTTCGGTTAACGGCTAACATCCTACAGTTGGTCGCATGATCGCATGGGCTCTTCCGAGCCCATGTGACCATGCGACAAACCATCAATGGTTTCAGTGGTGACAGTGGCAGTCAGTGGCTAACACCTTCTGGTTGGTCACATGATCGTATGGGATCTTCCGAGCCCATGCGACCATGCAACAAACCGTCAGTGGTCAACGAGCTTGCGGCTTGCCGGTGGGTCCTAGGATAGTGATGTGTCCATTTCTTAGCAGTTAGCAGAGGTTGTTGTGGGCCCTCGTAGATGTAAGACCTACGGTGGTCGTGCATTCGCATGGGATCTTTTGATCCCATGCGATCATGCGACCACCGTTAGATCCTCCTGATGCTTCCGAGCGGTGTGGTCATGGGTCTAGCCTTGTGGTTAGCTCCTGTTGGGCCACGTGGCAAGGTTTGACAAGTGTGATGTCTTGCAGGTCCCGAGGGATGCTTATGTGGTGGCAGGGCAAGTTCAAAAGGCTTGTCGCATGATCGCATGAAGGCCTTTTAGCTCATGTGATCATGTGACCATTGCTTTGTCAAAGCAGTGTGGCCTATTTTTGCGGACTCTCTTCCAAGGTGAATGTTGCAGGCATGGGTAGCTCAAGAAATTTATGTCGCTAGGGCATGTGCAGTTAAGGGAAGATGATGAGGAGGTTTGTGCGGTCGTCAGGGGTCATTTTTTGTCTTGGCAAGGTACCAGTGTGCATTCATGGCATGACTTTGTGCAGAAAAGAGTGATAAATCTAGGTTGTCTACTTGCAAGTTGATTGCAATATAGGGTTGGGGCACGCAAATGAAATATCTGATCGGCCATGATATTTATAGAGCACATTTATGATCAGAAGTGACTAGTTTTAGGGGTGATTATTCTATTGTAGATTTATGTAACCCTAAGGAGATATTTTTTTTTTTTTTTGCCTGTGTGCAGGGGATGTATATATTCTTTTTTGGAGCCTGTAGTGCTCAGAATTCACATGTTTGTAAAACATAAAGCCTCTTTCTTGGGGAGCTATCTATGGCATTTCTTTTTGCCCCTTTGGCTTTCCACATCCTATAGATTCTCATTGATGAATTCAAACATTGCAAAGTATTCTATGACATTCTTGTTGTCCTCATGCTTGCTTGTCTGGATTACCTCTTATTGAATTTAGTATATGTATGTTTCAGTAACTCTTAGGTTTTTTTTTTATTCCTCTTTCTTTCTGCAATTCATGTGTATGCTGGTGAATGATCTGATTCGAATGCTTTTGTGGGCATACTTCCACCCTTGGAAATCTGTCTCATTCATATACCCAATTGCAGAGATGAATGTTTGTCTGCAGGTTGTAGTCTGTGTCTGACTCTTTAGGAGTACTGCTGTCTTGAGAAATTCCTTTTTCCCTGCATAGTATTCCTTTACTGCAAACTCCTCTATAAAATACTTATGCAGGCCTATTCATTGAGTTGTAATCTCCTAGACCTAGGATTGTGTACTAGTTTCATCCTTCATACTGCAATTCATACCCTAGTTTCGGTGGATCACCTAGTAGGATAGGTTTGCTTTCCTGTCATTTCCCTTTCATGCATTCCTTCTAACTCTTTCCCCTCAAAGTTTACTTTCCTGTTAAGAGCAAATCAGGGTGATTATCCAAGAGGAACCAACCTAGAATCTAGAGGTCTCATCTCGGTTAGCGAAAGGTCCCACAACCTTGAGATGATTCCCATGTTATACTAGATTATCAAGACCAAGAGAGCTTGAGATCAGAGGCACAAATTTAGTGTATAACAATTTTTGGCATGCCCGGTGGGACCAAGAGGTCACAAGTTTTCATAGTTCTTGTTGGTTTTGATATGCATCCAGTAGGTTGCAGACCTTTGAGAGGTCATTATTTGGCATATCTGGTGACTCCAAGCTCACATCTACTAGTTTCAAGGTGATTTAGTACCTAGGATGGATTACCATCCTTCTTTTCATGAGGGTATCCCTTCATTTCATGGAGGTCATCAACACTCATCTCATGCTTGCCCCCCACCCACCCAACTTCCAGCATCATGCTAGTAGAATTACTCATACCAACAACCTCAAGAGGAGATGATTTCTTTGAAAGAACATTCTCATCATGCCCAGATCCAATAACAACAAGCTTTGGCTCAGCAGGATCAAGGTTACAGGAGGTATCTGGCAGAACAATACAAAAGAAATGAGGCCATGCTTGCTGAGGGGCTGGAAGCACAAAAGAAACACTATGAGGAGGTGTTGGAAACGTAGAAAAGGCATATGTAGACACAAGGAAAGGAGCAGTTTGATGCTAGGTGGAAGCAGTGTGAAGAAGTCATTGTAGGACAACAAAAAAGTCAAGCAGCCCTTGCAAGTAATCTGGCCTCACTGAACAAAGTTTACAAAGAGAATTTAATTAAGGTTAGTGATGCTATGGTTGAAAAAGAGGAAGATTTCCAAAGAGCATTAGCAGCTTAGAGGGATGCTTATGAAGAGTTGGAGGTTCATAAGAATAACTGTGAAAGAGTGGTTCAAGACTAGAAAACTTTAATGGAAGCCATGTTTGATAGGGGCATTAAATTTCAGCTTGAGAAAGAATAGGAGTTGGCAGCCCATAAGGAGTTTTATGATAAAGAAATACAAGAGCACAAAGCAATAATAGGGCTCTTGATTCTAAAGGGTGCAAATGATAAGGAGACTCATCGGATACAACTTGAGGAAGCTCTTTGTAAAAAGGAGAAAGAGGCTATATCACAGTTATCTGATGAATCTTTTAATGGTTCCAAGCAGACTATCAAATTGGAGGCTGATTTATTTGAGGAGCTGCCTTGTTTTGTTGAAGATGACAATGCTTCTAATGTGCCACCCATCTCAGCTGCTGAAGAACAAAGAGAGGAATGTTCTCCTAAAAAGAAGCCTGCTGCTAAGAATGTTGATAAGAGAAATGATGTGGAAGAAGAAGATCCTCTGCATGAATTGGTAGTTGAAGATCTTGACAATAGTGAAAGGAGCCCCAAGTTCATTCTTTCCAAGGGTTTCCCTTTAAGGTACTTAGCAAGAACAGAGGCCGGCCACAAGGATCTAGTCATGTTTGTGTCCAAACATGAGTGTTCAAATGAGGCCGAAGTTGAGGGTGAACTTGCAGTTCAGCAAAGGCAAGCACGACTCACTTATCTACCCCTGGATGATGGAGATAGAAATCTATTGGCTAAGGTGAGTCAATTTGTTTATGTCCTCCAGAAGGTAGTGCATCGGTTCTTCACGCAACTGTGTGTACTGCCCTCCTTGTTAGCTATCCTCCTGTATGAAAAGTGCAATGTACTAAGGAGGAAGGGTAGCTATTTCAACATACCAGTGAATGGTTTTGTTTAACCATGTTTCTGCACTGGTTAGCTTAGGTTAGTTTCTAGCTTTCTAGCTTAGTTTTCTTGTTTTCCAAGAAGTGCTTGTCCACAGTTTGTCTTCTCAGTTCAGTTTTTGTCTCTGAAAGTTTTTATGCTCGAGAAATGACTCCTATGCCCAATGGATTGCTTCAAGGCAACTGGTCTAAATGTCTAGTAGGCTGACATCCCACAAAGGTCACCAAAATGTTGCCCAAAATTCCCTGTCGTTCATTTTTGGCCACAGTCCTTTTTTTCCAAAAGAAATGCTCAAGTGTCAAAAACCCAGTGTGTTTTTGACCTCCTCTTTGAAGGCTCAAGATGTTTCTGCCCTTTTGGTCTGAAAGCTCGGTGTGTTTTCAACCTCCACTCTAAAAATTCTATGTGTTTTTGACCTTCGCTTGAAAACCCTCTATGTTTTTGACCCTAAGTGCGCAACTCCGACCAGGTGGGTCCCAGTTCCTCAATGCCATGCTAGTGCAGTGAAGATTCGATGGCTGTCACATGATCACATGGGATCTTCCGATCCCATGAGATCATACAACAACCATTAATGCGGCACCGCGGGCTCATCCAAGAAGTTAGAAAACAGTGAGGTGACGTGTTCGGTTATCGGCTAACATCCTATGGTTGGTCACATGATCGCATGGGCTCTTTCGAGCCCATGTGACCATGCGAAAAATCATCAATGATTTTGGTGGTGATGGTGGCGGTCAGTGGCTAACACCTTCTAGTTGGTTGCATGATCGCATGGGCTCTTCTAAGCCCATGTGACCATGCGACAAACCGTCAGCGGTCAACGAGCTTGCGGCTTGCCGGTGGGTCCTGGGATAGTGATGTGTCCATTTCTTAGTGGTCGGTAGAAATTGTTGTGGGCCCTTGTAGATGCAAGATCTATGGTGGTCGCACATTTGCATGGGATCTTTCGATCCCATGTGATCATGCGACCACCGTTAGATCCTCCTGATGCTTCCGAGCGGTGTGGTCATGGGTCTAGCCTTGTGGTCAACTCCTGTTGGGCCACGTGGTAGGGTTTGACAAGTGTGATGTCTTGCGGGTCCTGAGTGATGCTTATGTAGTGGCAGGGCAAGTTCAAAAGGCTTGTCGCATGATTGAATGAAGGCCTTTCAGCTCATGCAATCATGCGACCATTGCTTTGTCAAAGCGATGTGGCCTATTTTCGCGGACTCTCTTCCAAGGTGAATGTTGTAGGCATGGGTAGCTCAAGAAATTTATGTCGCTAGGGCATGCACAGTTAAGGGAAGATGATGAGGAGGTCTGTGTGGTTGTCAGGGGTCATTTTTTGTCTTGGCAAGGTACCAGTGTGCATTCATGGCATGACTTTGTGCAGAAAAGAGTGATAAATCTAGGTTGTCTACTTGCAGGTTGATTGCGGTACAAGGTTGGGGCATGCAAATGAAATATCTGATCAGCCATGATATTTACAAAGCACATTTATGATCAGAAGTGACTGGTTTTAGGGGTGATTATTCTATTGCAGATTTATGTAACTCTAAGGAGATATTTTTTATTTTTTTTTGCCTGCGTGCAGGGGATGTATATATTCTTTTTTGGAGCTTGTAGTGCTCAGAATTCACATGTTTTTAAAATAGAAAGCCTCTTTCTTGGGGAGCTATCTATGGCATTTCTTTTTGCCCCTTTGGCTTTCCACATCTTATAGATTCTCATTGATGAATTCAAACATTGCAAAGTATTCTATGACATTCTTGTTGTCCTCATGCTTGCTTGTCTAGATTACCTCTTATTGAATTCAGTATATGTATGTTTCAGTAACTCTTAGGTTTTTTTTTTATTCCTCTTTCTTTCTACAATTCATGTGTATGTTGGTGAATGATTTGATTCGAATGCTTTTGTGGGCATACTTCCACCCCTAGCAATCTGTCTCATTCATATACCCAATTGTAGAGATGAATGTTTGTCTACAGGTTGTAGTTTGTGTCTGACTCTTTAGGAGTACTGCTATCTTGAGTAATTCCTTTTTCCCTGCATAGTATTCCTTTACTGTAGACCCCTCTATAAAATACTTATGCAGGCCTATTCATTGAGTTGTAATCTCCTAGACCTAGGATTGTGTATTGGTTTGATTGTGTATTGGTTTCATACTAGGATTGTGTATTGTGTACTGCAATTCATACCCTAGTTTTGGTGCATCACCTAGTAGGATAGGTTTTCTTTCCTATCATTTCCCTTTCATGCATTCCTTCTAACCCTTTCCCCTCAAAGTTTACTTTCCTGTTAAGAGCAAATCAGGGTGATTATCCAAGAGGAACCAACCTATAATCTGGAGGTCTCATCTCGATTAGCGAAAGGTCCCACAACCTTGAGATGATTCCCATGTTATACTGGATTATGAAGACCAAGAGAGCTTGAGATTAGAGGCGCAAATTCAGTGTATAACAGGTAGAATAAAAGAGGTAGACTTCAAGTTGTGTGACTCCACAACCCCATCATTCACAAGATTTTTATTGTTATTTTTGGTCCATGATTTCGATTTATCATTGTGATTGTTGGACCCTTGATTAAAATATTTAGGAACATAATTATTGTTATTGCTGCTATTATTGTTGTTGTTGGATTTGTTGTCTTTAAATAATTTAATCTCACCTCTTTTGACCAAGACATCTTCAATCTTAACTCCATTTTCAATAAGTTTATCAAATGTTGGAGGACATTGAAGTTGTAATCGATAGTTTATTTCAGCGGTCAAGTTATTGGTGAAGATCTCCATCTTCTCTTTCTTTGGGATACTTCCTGGGTACCTTGCGAAAATGGTCCTCCACCTTTGTAGGAATCCTAAAAAGGACTCCCCATCTTTTTGCTTGGTATCACATAACTTGAGCATAGTGATCTCATGCTCAATGTTGTAAGAGTATTGGGTTATGAATTTGGAGGCTAACTCCTCAAAAGATTTTATTCTGGGAGTTAGTTTTGAAAACCACTCCATTGCTGGCCCTCCTAAACTTCTAGGAAAAAGTCTCATTAGATAACTGTCATTATGCATGAACTCTATGCTTAGGGCACAAAATTCCCTTAAATGATCTTGGGGGTCTGTTTTACCCATGTATTTATCATATTTGGGAAAGATAGTATTAAAGGGAAAAGATGCCATTGCTAAGCTTTGGTCGAAAGGAAAAGGACACAAAGCTTCTATGGAAAATGCCTTAGGTTCAGCCGCCTTCTTCATGGTATCTTTTTTTTCTTGAAAGGCCTTAATCTTCCTAGTCATGACGTTCATAGGATCATCTTGGTGTTGGTCCTTCCTAAGTTGGTCAATGTCAAAATTGTAGGGTAGCTTTACCGCCTTTTGTGCCAAGCTTAAGAAGAAGTTCTCCCTATCTTTGTCTATTAATTTTTCCATGACCTCTAGGAAATCATTATCTTGGGCCGCTTTCTCAACCCTTTCCTCAAGTGTCTCCTTAGTGTTATAATTGGCATTATTGATATTGTGATAGGCTGAATTCATATCACCCATCTTTTCAAGTCTTGGTTCAAATAGATTTGTGAAAATTTCTTCTTGGTTAGGAACTTTGAACACACTTTGGTACTCCACTTCTTGCCTTGGGTTTGCAAAGATAGTACTATTGCCTGGTAATGATCCCCTATATGTTTGTGACCACATGGAAACCGACATCCAACAAGGGTTCATTTTGGAATTTATCCTTGATATGAGAGTTGTTGTTTTTATTATTAAGGAGATTTAAAAATATAAGATGCTTTTCAATGGATATCTCTCACTTGTTTATGTATTTTCAAACACAACAACCACACATTCACTTGTCTCTTTTACCCACTTAAACAAAAAATGTTTGATTTGTAGAACGTTGTCATGGGTTTTTCACAAGAAAGCACTTCAAGCACCTACCTAGCACAAGATTTGGTTCATAAACATGGCTCTAGAAGGTGGTCTTTGCTACTTTATCAAGGTTTTAGTAAATATTCCATTCAAATAGACTTCAATCTCTCATCCTCCAAGGAGGCTTCCCACATGCACCAAAGTACGATTTTGTGCAATCTGTAAGGACTACTAGAGGAAGGTTGAAAAATTAAAATCCATTTCTCATGACCCCATTAAGGATACATGCATTTCATTTTAAAGTGGGTTGGATTCCCATGGCAAAAGTGAGTGTATCCCACTTTGGGCTGTCCCTCTCACTGGCCTCGTTAAGGAAAACTTGGGAGGCAAACCCACTATTGCTCTAGCATATATATGAAAACAAGAAATGAACTTAGGCTGACAAGTTTGGGAGTTTGGTTCACTCAAAGAGTGAAGAGCATATCCCTATTGTCTTTCTTTGTTCCACACACTTAAAAACACGTTTGATATTTCCCAATCTCTTGACAAGGAGATTCTTAGAATTGAAGTGTGAAATTCATTTCCTATTTTATTTCCATCTTATATCCAAATGAAATGCCACAATTTAATCAAATGCAAGCTTGATTAGGAGAATACCTTTTTCTTGTAGCTAGCATAAAGCTAGGGGCATTTTTGAGAGTATTTTGTCATTTTTTACTCACCTTAGCAATAGCTCCTTCCAATGTGCTTATCCTCCAGCAAGTTAGTCAACACTAACAATCAAAGTGAGGGGAAACCAAAATCAAAATTGACAACACAAAGATTTATAAAATAAACTTTGAGCACTCTAATTGCAAACTTTCAAAAAAAAAAAATGAATTAAGGGCTAAAGATCCAATTCAAAGAGACAAATTGTTGTTTATAGGCTTCAATTACAACAAGGTATCTTTGATATACTTGATTGTCTTCATCTTGTGTTAGCTCAAGGACAACTTTGATGTGTGCTTTTTTCTCCCTTTTGATTTTCTTGGCAAGTGCCTTCTCCTCTTGATTAAATCTAGCTTCTGGCTTCTGTACTTTTGGATGCCTATTCATTTACTGTCAAAACATGAAAACATAGAATTAGATAAATGAATTTATCAACTTGAAAAAAAATTATGACATAAAACTTTAAGCGACATTATCCAGCAAATACGCGATAGTAAATTTCCCGTAGGCATAACTTTACTGTTATCAGGTGTCACTTAACAGTGTACCAGGCGACATAGAAAATTAAGCAAGCATAAGAAAATTATTTAAAAGCATAAACAATATTTGCCAAAGCAACAATGAATTAACTCAAAGTGATAATGAATTAATGTAAAGTGTAATCTGAAAGAGCATAAGTGTGATTGATTAGATCAATTGCGGATCAAAGCTTTCTGAAAGGTGATAATGAATTGTCGATCCACGACACTTCTTAGCTGGTAGGCGTGAATCGATGGTGTAAAGGCAATGACACTTTGTCTCAGATGCATGAATGCTTTTCTTCTAGGCGACAGGAGAAAATTTAAGACATAAGTAGAAATATCAACCAGGCATGAGTAATCAACAAATAGGCATTGATATAGTGCTCACAGGCATGATCCGAATGCTTGCAAGCATGACTGAATGTTCTATAGGTGATAATTAACCTGATTCCTGCAAATTAAACAAGGAAAATAGAAAATAAAAGCATACAAGAATGATCCAAATGCTAAATTTGATGAAATGAGGCTTACAGTCCCACGATGGGTTCCATTTTGTATACAACTAAATGTATCTTCATAGAATTAATGTTAATCATCAACAATAAATGAAATAGTAACTAAATTACAACCACAGTTGAGCAACTATTAGCTAATATCAATGACTAATTCAGCATCCTATGGCTCTCTAACTAGAATGTTAATGAAGTAAGCTCTTAGCAAGCTCTCACTAATGACAGTTCTAGAATGAGAATTGATTGAAATAAACAATGCTAAAGCTAACAATTATCAATATAAATGCTAAAATGCTCTTAAATTCTCTTCTAACTCAAATTGCAAGAGATTTGATGCAATTCTCAGATAGGTGGTTGATGAATCATGAAGGATTTTAGCCTTCCTTTTATATATTTTCTCAATGTGAGGGGGTGTAGTTGTGTTTGATCATGGTTGAGTTGGGGTTAAGTCTTTGGTTCCGCCCTTTGAAGACAAAGCAAAGTTTGTGTCCTCAAATCTTGGGACAAGTAGACAAGATGGATGGCTAAGATTCTCTTTCACTTTGAGTGATTGAGATTCAATTTGGCTTGATCCATGTGAATGCCTTTCCTCAAATTTCATTGGTTCATTGATTTTCCTCTCCTTTTGGGTCGTTGAGAGTAATTAATTTTTATTAATTGATTTAACTGATTTATTTTAGCCATGTACCCCTTGAATGGGTTGAATTTAATTTAATCCAAGACTATACAATTAATTGAATTAATTGTATTTTGATTTGATTGCACTTAATTAAAATGCTCTCAATTTTGATTGATCTTGAATTAGGACTTGATTTTAATTTTGATTGGTTAATTATGAATTGTGATTAAATTGATTCAATTATGTCTTGATTTGCTTTGATTCCACTTGATTTATTTTGATTTATCATTAAATTGTCTTTGTCCATTTTTAGGTGATTACAACACCCACAACTACAGGATTGCTCCTAAAAGTCCTTATCTTTACCTAGTGGTCTCTTCTTTCCTTCAAAGAGTTTTTATTTCTTTCTCACATATTGCTTCTTAACCCTTAAACAAGGGTAAGGGTTTTGCTCATTATTCTTAAATGACTAGTAAGCATGACTTGGCTTGAAGATTTGGAATATGTCTTCAATTCACCATAGGAAATATACCGATTATGTCATGTCCCCTTATGTTAAAACAGTTTAAGCATAGATGTCATTGTATTATTTCTTTATAAAATAATAAAGAATCATATGAGAGATCTACATATAGCAGTAATACAAATAAAAAGTAGTAGATTTAATCTAGAAATATAAATATATATCTATGTCTTACACCAATATAATCACTGTTGTAAGTACAAAACAAGGGCAGAGCTACTTTAGACAATGACAAATTAAAAGAAACTGAGAATTCATAAAATCCAAAAACTACCAGATGACTAGTCAATAGTTATACAGTTAGAACTGCTACAGTACCACATGAGCTCCATTAACTTGATGAAACATACTGACAGAAGATTGGTTTCGTAACAGTACCATGCTCTATGGAGTATTCCAATACGAAAATAAAATCACATGCTTTCTGATGGGTGTTCATTGACAGATATCAACATATCATAAATTCTTAGATTTCAACCTAAAATTCTCAGCTTTTCCTTCAATTATGCTGAAATTCCTTCCCATTGAGGCCAAATTCAATAAATTCTATAGGATGGGTCATATTCATCTGCATAAAATAAATTTAAAAATGAGTTTATAGTTTGAAAACACATATTAGAGATCAGATTTATGAAAATTTTAGTCTATAATGATCAATATATTTCTTTCCCATTTGTTCATGTAGATTTTTTTGTCATTAACATTTTAATGATCCATTTTTGATGCAGCTATTAAGGGAAGATGATTGATAGACCATAGTATTTAAAAAATATTGGTGACAAAAAATCTACATAATATATCAAATAACAAAAGACAGTCTACTTATCTAAATGGAGGAGAAGATAGATTTGGTTTTCAAATGGACTAGCTTATACTATTGAGATTGCCTACAAACCCTTAGAAAGGCAAACCACATAATAGACAAAGAGAATGGTTGTTAATTAGTGCTATTTTACAGATGTGGATTACTTAACTTTTCTCCAATAAAATTAAATACTAATTTATGTGTAAAAGAAAGAGGAATGAAAATTACTTGATCATTTGATTATCTATTATATAAATTCTTGCAATAGTCACATTGTTGAGGGAAATTTCTTAAATTTAGATCATATAATATCTACTAACCTTAAAATTTTCATTTCTCGAATTCCATTTGATAGACCTATAAGATTGCAACATCAAACCACCATCTAAAACCCTTTGGACTGTGTAAGTTTGTTCTAAAGTTCATTCAACATGGCCAAAATAAATTTCTAAAAGAAATAATAGGAATAAGTTTATAATGGTTGAAATCACCCATGCTCAAATGGAAAGGTACTTTACAAGGGCTTGTGATGATGTTGAATGAAATTGACAGTTCGAGGTAGAAGTCCTTTAGATTATGAAGAAGATAACTGAATCGAATTTTCTATTTCAAGATGAAATTCTTCGAGTAAATTATTAAGAGGAAAATGAGGAGAAGCTTTTGATGAAGAAACTTACAATTTTGTGAAAGAAAGCAAGACTAATGTCCATATCTTGGTTTCTTTCATTTTCATGGACTTGCTTGAGTAGCTAAATCAGGCTTTCATGCTAGTACACTTGATTTTTATTATAACGAGACATACTTTTATGCAAGCTATCAAATTATGTTTTGTGTTCAATCATGTTATTACCACAGTATTCTCAATAACAACAAATGTAGGACAAAGATGTAATGGAAGTGAAAAAATAGTGATTGTTCAAGGGTTTTGCTATACAAAGTCAATGGTGAACAAACATTGATACAAAACAATGAAATGACAGGATCATAACATAACAAATGTTTATAAAGGTCATAAGCATGCATAGAGGTCATAACAGTAATAAATGTTTATAACAGTGCTTTTAATAATGCTCCAAACATTGAGAATGCAAGATACCTGTAACGACATGAACTTTGTTTCAACTTGCTAATTGGCTATCACTATTAACTCTAAGCTTATCTTTAAAATTTGAGCTTCACTTGGTTTCAAGAATAGTTTAATATTCTCTACTTAACAAGGCAATAGTTTAATATTCACTACTTACAATTTGTGCTTTAATTTTGGAATATCCACCAGAGCCAAGTCTATGCTACCCAATCTTTTACATCCCGGCCTTTGTTAGATGATATAGATATAAAGATCACTAATTAGTGCATTATTACATTGTACTAGTAGTTAATACTATTGCATACCTTCTCTCATTTCCTGGTGTAATTTCTCTTTGAGCATCCCCTTTCTCCTTTGCATCCAAAATGAACTCATTCCAATCCCTCACTAGAATAAAGGGAGCATGCTTGTACTCTAAAATTTATGGTATGAAGACCTGCAACTTGCAGCTAAGAATATGATCCTAAATAATTATGACTTATTTTAAAAATTCAAGAAAACTTAACCATTTCTGTAGCGATTACTTAAAAAAAAGTATACCTGATTGATGACTCAATATTTGTAACCTCTCAAAAACTTTTCCTTTCCACTTCAATATCTTTCCTTGATAATTCTTGATCTCCTCAGAACCACTAGAAAAAAAACAATGACAACAAAACTTGCTACTTTAGAAAATTGCATCAATACTTAACTTAAACATTACCGTCATGAAGGGTGTAACAAAATCCGATATGCTAATAGACAAACTCATTTTGCACAAAATGGCATTAAGCATGGATTTTGGTTTACATGTGGTACATCAATTCCTTCATCGAAGACATTATCTATTACATTTATAATTGTTTATTTAGGTTCCATAGCACTAGCATATACACAAAAAGAATCTGTATTATAAAAAAACATGGACACTACATATATATAAAAATACCTATTAAAATAAAAAGAGGCCACTGAGGACAATTGCACAGGTCTCTAGAAACAACATTACCCAACTCTTTCTCTCAAGCCAAAGACTCAGTGTGTTCAATTGTCTAGACTAGCAGTCAATTCTATGTTGAGTATATCTGTCAGGCCCTCCTGCAGTTTAAAGGATTAAAGAATAGAATAGAGGAATCGATTTAACACTTCACCTACTCAAAAACACAAACCAATGAAATAATCCACATTAGGCCAAGACAGGTTGATGCATTCAATATGAGAATACTTACACAAAATGAAGCTGAATCATGCCAGACAATGACAATGAGAAGTTGACTATTGGCCGTTCTAGTTTTTTATTTGATAGTTTCCTAACAATGACACATTCGAAATGCACTTATGAGAAAAGACCTAGAATGAATGAAATTGATTAAATAATGAAGGTATGTTAGTTTGAGCTTCACTTGGTTTCGAGAATACTTTAATATTCTCTACTTAACAAGGCCAACCATGTGAAGGTGGAAGCTCATCTGGCCTCACCACCCCCCGCCCCCCCCCTAACATCAATCTAAATTCCCCATTAGCACATAACAATATTCATTAACATGACATATAATTCAATATCAATACACAACATTCATAGATAATTACTTAAAACAACATTCATGGAGTTATTATGATAGTTTATTGATATTTTTGTCACAATTTGATGTTCAGGATAGGGGAAAAGCACTTGCAACAACAGAGGCAATAGCTGTAGATACAGATGACGATATCCCAAAAATCCCTAATATAATAAATACTGCTTACTTTAAAATGACATGCTCGCGCCATCAATTCATTTGTCCTCTTCAGTATCTCCTTGGTTGGATTTGCATCTTCCAAAATAGTAATAATTTCTACATTACTCTTTTTCTTCACCGTATTTATTATATTAGGGATTTGGGATATCCTCATCTGTATCTACAACTATTGCCTCTGTTGTTGCAGGTACTTTTCCCCTATTTGATATTTATCTTCAAGTGTCCACACTCGTTCTGTTGCTTGTTGCCAGTGGGTCACAGTCAGTGATTGGGAGAGCACTGTTTTGGCACCAATCATGTAGTACAAGCACTAGAATTGGGTTTTTTGGCACGGCTGGGAAATTTTTGTATATCAACATGTGATAGAGTTTTTTGCCCAAACTCTATCACATGTTGATATACAAAAATTTCCTAACCCGTGCCAAAAAACTTAATTCTAGTGCTTGTACTAAGACCTTAAATTATTGAGCTTCTCTTTGTTTCGAGAATAGTTTAACATTATTTGAGAAACATAATTGTAGGCATCATGGTCACATTTTTTTGGAGACAATGTAATTGAGTGGTATACCTAGATGATGGAGAGATACTTCTACACCTCCTGTTCCAAGTTGTTCTCCATCCGGTAGTGTCAACTTGGAATCAGAGGTGCAGAAGTTGAACTCCATCTGGGTATACAACTCAATTATGTTGTCTCCAAAAAAATGTGACCATGATGCCTACAATTATGTTTGTCAGCTATTGTGAAATCCTCGTCACCCTTAGCTGCCATCCTAAGCCCTTCTTCCCTCTCCAGTTCTTCAAGCCTCTACAAGATATCTAGATCAATAAAGTCTGCAACATTGTGTCCATCCATAATCTTAGGAATATCATCTTCTTTCCACTCTTCATTTGCCAAAATATACCGCTTCTTCAAGCTTGTAGATTAGTCTCTAGTGGTTGTAAATCAATCTTATTACAAACTACAATAAGAGGCTTAGTAAGTCTAATTTAATTTGTCTGTGGACTAAGACCTTAAATTATTGAGCTTCTCTTTGTTTCGAGAATAGTTTAATTAACATTCTCTACTTAACAAGGCCAACCACGTGAAGGTGGAAGCTCATCTGGCCCCTCCTAGGAGCTTCTTATGACCCTTTATGACATTTTAAGACCTCTAAGATGTATTCTTAGAGGTCATAAATGGTTGTAAAGGGTCATAAGGGGTCCTGGGACACAATAACTGAGAAACATAATTGTAGGCATCATGGTCACATCTTTTTGGAGACAATGTAATTGAGTTGTATACCCAAATGATGGAGTGCAACTTCTGCACCTCTGATTCTAAATTGACACTGCGGGATTTAAAGACCATAGATAAGGAATAAATTTAGAGAGTGGAGGAGGGCCATAAGGACAAAAATAATACATGACAAACCTCAAGTTAAATGAGGCAACTGCAAACATTTTAATAGATTTTTATTATTAAATAATGAAATTTGCATATACTAGTGTTCTAAATCCCCTCATTACATGATTTATTATTGTAAGCCCCCTCTAACTTACGCATCTAGAAAATGAAACTACAACTTATTGGGATTGAGACAAACCTTATAGAACAACAACAGCTAGGAAGGATCGCTTTCCAACATCTGTTGAATACATCTATTGGAGGACCTTGTATTCATGAGCTACACCTTGTATTCATGAGTTACATATGTATTCAACAGATGTTGGAAAGTGATCATTCCCAGCTGCTATTGTTCTCTAAGATCTGTCTCAATCCCAATAGGTTGTAGTTTCATTTTCTAGATGTGTAAGTTAGAGGGGGCTTACAATAATAAATCATGTAATGAGGGGGCTTAGAATACTAGTATATGTAAATTTCATTATTTAATAATAAAAATCTATTAAAATGTTTACAGTTGCCTCATTTAACTTGAGGTTTGTCCTGTATTATTTTGGTCATTATGGACCTCCTCTACTCTCTAAATTTATTCCTTATCTATGGTCTTTGTATCCCATAGTGTCAACTTGGAATCAGAGGTGCAGAAGTTGCACTCCATCATTTGGGTATACAACTCAATTACGTTGTCTCCAAAAAATTATGACCGTGATGCCTACAATTATGTTTCTCAGCTATTGTGAAATCTGCATTTATATTTCTCAGCTATCGTGTTTATAAAGGGAGACTTCATACCACGCTGCGCTCAAACTTCAGCGAGACTTCATACCATGCAACATTTGTAGATTACGTTCAATGCATTATTTATGCTTTTATTGGTGGGAAAACTCTTGAAAACATGCAAAAGAGATTGCATTCAACCATGTTGTTTACATGACACATGTAGTTTACCTCTATTATAAATCAGCGTTGCGTACAAATCTGCGGACACTGCATGGTACAAAGCCTCACTCAAGCTTGAAAATGATAGTCAATCCATAGTAAAGGTCAAGGAACAAATGGAATAACCAAGAAAACACTATATGTTAAATCATGTGATTGATAGAAGATTGGGGCTCACTTGAGCCATAAACATGAAGAATTATTCTAAAAAAAGATGTAAATCATATATATGTGCACTTGAGGCAAAGAGAAGTTATGTCATATCAATATTAAAATATTAGTTACAATATGAAAATACTAAACTAACTAATTCCCGAGTTCATCTCTGCATATGGTCGCAACAAAGATATGCGATTACAATATAGAGAAGGCATCATAAAAATATAATTTCAGAATTTTTCCTAGCCTGACATGTTTTGCACTCAAATCCTTCATCGCGGATAAGTGGAGATGGGCGGATAGATGCAGATGAGTTGTCATTGACCCAACTAAAGTATCTGTAGCCATTATTTCCCTGTGATACCCAGTCTACATTAGTTCTTATATTATAATGAATAGTATTTACATTAGAAACTTTAAATATATACACGTTAGCAACCTTTTTTCTATTTGGGCAGCACCGAAATTATCATCCAGGGTTGTTCGGTGTCCATGAAGTCTTCAACACACACTGCCCACCACCACATTGACAGTTTGGCACATTGACAAGAGTCATCAAGCCTATATCAATAAAGCACCGCACCATCGTTACTACATTTATTATTTTTATATGTTATTTTTATATGAAATACACCAAGGAGTACCATAAAAAATATTAACCATTTACAATAATGAAAAGTAAACCTAAATCAAATAGCTCATTTTTTTATCAGCATGTGTAGTGTATATATGAAAAATGAAAGAAATATGAAGCTGAAATAAAATAGTGAACAAAATAGTATTCCACATAGAGTGAATGAAATATACCATCAAAAGAAGGTGACAAAATCCTATCACGAAGCACAGACATAGGAAATAAAAAAGGGACAAAAGAGAAGAAATAAGAAAAATCATTACGACTGTAGAAAAATCATTTATACTATAATAAAAAAAAGAAACACTCTTTGTCAACAATTTTCAAAATCATTAGGACTATAGAAAAATAAATAAGACTACACAAAATCAAATTTTAGAAATGGACGGTTCTAATGCTTTGCCATTACAACAATTGAGCATTCATCATTTGGTATTGTGTATTCCATTTAAGTATGTCAACAATGTTCAAAATCCTGTCACCAAGCACATACAAGAAATAAGAAAAATCATTAGGACTATAGAAAAATCAAGTTCTAGAAATGGACGGTTCTGATATTGCTTTGCCATTACAACAATTGAGCATTCATCATTTGGTACTTCTTGGTGTATTCCATTTAAGTTTTTTAGTTGTCGTGTTTATGTGCATGTTCTTTATGTGTTTGTCTTCTCTCCCTCGCAAGGGATACATCAATAGGTAATTAATTTGAAAACATAATGATTTGATAGTCTTTTTTCAGGATAGGCGTAATCATCCCGCCAACCTTAATTAGCAACATTTGTGATATATGTCAAGTAATTATAATCAGTATGCCCAACAAACAAAGACTTAGTAGTAAAAGCATGTCTTTTGGTTTACTAGTTTACTTATAATCAGTATGTCTTGACAAAAACAACAAAGTGTTGCAACAGAAGATTCTTTGGAAGAAGTAACAGATTTGGAAGTTGAAGTGGTGGCATGTGAATATCTCATGGTTGATAGAAAAGTACATGAAGACATTGGTAGTCCCTAAGAAGGAAAGTATGATGGGTACAAGAATACTTGTTCATAAGGATGGTAACAAGTTTATTCTCAAGCCTTTGCAAAAATAATTCTTCATATGAGTTAAGGGTTATTTGTTTTGGAAAGAAAGAGTATGCTGATTTGAAGAGTTGCACAAGGAAGAGGTCTATGAAAGAGGATTAGAAGATTGGAACATCAATATTGGTTCTAAAAACTGATGATTATGATAGTGAACAAAATATGGAAAATTGGAAGAGTAGTGTGATTGAAGAAGATATAGTTATGTGCACATATTGGTGTCCTATCATTGCACAAGTGCAAGACGGTAAGGGTCTATTCATGGAGGGAAGAAAAAAAGGTCATTTTAACCTTACAAGGCAAGAGGAGAGACAATCCAAATAATTCTATGGTGACTATCCCAAACAACAGACAAATGATGGAATTGCTAACATGTTTTCTTTTCATGTTTCTACACATTTTGCCTGACATCAACTTTGGTAATTATGACAGCTACAAAAGTGGGGACAAATTACGGCCTGAAGATGAAAGGGAAGTTCTTGAAAGAGTTCCTATTCACCATCTAGACGTAGTAGCAAAGATAGGTTGTGGTGTTGACTTCATAATGGTGTGATTTTGCCCTGCTTTTTCTCTGCATTTTTGCAACTTATTTTCTTGCACAATCTTCTAAACAACCCTTCCTATTAGCTGATGTGAGTTTTAGGTAACAAGAAATTTGATTTGCTTGCTATACCTTTATATCTTTATTTATCATTTCATATAAACATGGCGATACAAACTAAACCATGTAAAGGACTTGTAACTGGACAACTCTCTGAAGCATCTTAAGTTTTGTAAACATCAGTTTCCAAAAGGGTTTTTAAGTCCTGAAAATTCATCGGTTACATTTCCTGCATTTATGTTTTGAAATTTCAGATCTCAAAGTCTTTTGGAGACACAGAGAACAGAGAACGCATAATAAACCCAAGTTCTAAAACAGGAGCAAGAATTGTTTAAAAATTTTGAAGCTGTATTTATTTGAGAAATCAGTTAACGTTGAGTATTTTTAGAATAGCTTCTTTTTAGGCACCTAGAACATTCACAGACGATTTACATAGCCCTTGATGAAAATGCTAGATTTCAAATGTGTAGGTGGAAATTCGTGTGGGAGTATTTTATCTTCACATTAGAAGAATTTTGATATTCTAAATCATTTTCCTATCCCCTTGATATGGAGTAGTGGCAGGGTGCATCATGTGGACTGCCTTCTAATTTATCCATAGTAGAGAGTTTAAAATATTGCAAGCAATGTAGGAAATGGAAGACGTATCCCTTTTGTTTAGGAGTATGCACCTCCTCAAAGCAGAAAGGATAATTTGTAACTAGGCTAGTAATTATTAAGTTTCCACATGACATTCCCTAATGTTAATCCAAGTTATTAAAATGATATGCATACAACTTCACATAAACTTAATAAATGATAGTTGTGGGATTGATTATTGAACAATTAAATATTAATTAAGAAATTAACTAATAGATAAAGGATACTTAACCTCTAGGAACTATGCAAATGAATAAATCTAATGTTATATTTGTTAAAAACAAATTAAAAAAATCATATGATAAATTTTAATCCAAAACTCCATGATTTGATCCAATCCAATGATCACAATTCAAAGCCTCAAATTATTTGTTTAAGCCTTTTATTTTCTTATTTTCAAGAATAAAGATAAGAAGTTCTAATGTATGTCAATCAGAGTAGAAAAGAAGTTAAATGCAAGAAAGAGTTAATAGCCACTTCAATAGTTTCAGACATTGCCTAGAAATTAGTGTATATTATATGGTGTACATCTTTGAGAAGAAAGGATAGAGCTTAGTCGAAGTCAGCAATGGAAGCATTCATTCTTGGGCTATTTCAAAATATATTGTTTGTATATATCAGTGGAAAGTGCATGACAACAAATAAATCAATTGCTGGACTCTTGCAGGAGGGAAGTCACTAATGTCAAACAAGGAGAATAGAGACTAGTCAAGAATGAAGTGACATTATGTAGAATATTGACATGCATTAAGTAGAAAGAGGTTAAAATATATATAGGCTTAAATTTGTAGTGTATAAACAACCCTTGAAAATGCCAAAGGTTGCGCATTTGATTTAACATTTCTATCAAGAGGTTAAAATATATATAGGCTTGAATTTCACATTATAAACCATTTCTCCACTTTTAATCATAGCTGGATTATATTTTCTTATTCATATTTTCTTAACTACTGTACCCAACCTAAGTGACCTTACAATGGCCTAACCAACCCCTTAGACTAGTCTATCAACCTTTCAAGGCACGACTGTCACTTTAGTACAGAGTGCTTCTTGGGCCTGCAAACCTGGCTTTCTGCATCTAATACCAAGTTTTACCATAGGATCCCCAAGTGTTATTGGGATTCTTTGACACTCTCCTTGAGGTAGTCATCCTCCAAAAAGATCAAAGCCTGTATCATTCTCTAGGCCTCCCAACTACAAGAACCTCATAGGCCTAATTATGGCACCTAACAAAGGAACACCCAATAGAACAGAGAGTTTCTATAGGATAGGGTTTGGAAACTATTATGGCACCTACCAATGGCCTATATTCCAAGTTTTGGGTTTTAAAACCATCCTAGCAGTGAGTTATGGGGATTGTACCCAAAAACTGAGCCAGTCACATTTTAGATGCCTAGCTTTTCATCATTGAAAACTCCTCCCAACTGCATCTTCCCATCTCATGACTATGATGATCCTAATGTACATCCTCCAAACTCCCTTTCCACCAATTTGTAGAGTCTTTCAATTTTCCATTTGGGAGAAATGAAGGATAATGGAAGGGGGGTTTTGTTGGGTGTTGTACTTGCAAGTTCCCTAGGAGACATGTATGCAAAATGTGGAAGCATGGCCAAGGCATGTAAACTGTTCAACAAAATAACTCAAAGAAATGTGGTTTCATTGACAGCAATGATTGGAAGATATCCACAAAATGGATATGTTAAAAATGCTTTAGAAGATTTCAAACAAATGTAGTTGGCAGGTGTAAATCCAAATGCCACAACCCTTGCCAGCATCCTTCCAGTCTGTGTCAAAATGGGAGCTTTCGAATAGGGTATGGACATTCATCAAAAGATAATGGAAGAGGAATATTTGTCAGATGTTATAGTTGCAAGCTCCCTGGTAGACATGTATGCAAAATGTGGAAGGACAAACAAGGTACGTCAACTGTTCAAACTACATTGCAATCACAGTCTCAATCAAACAGCATTCAAACCCCAGTGCAGACAATCTGTATAATGGATAAGTAATCCACGGCTTTGGCCAGCACCCTGGTAAAGCTTTGGCCTTCTTTGCACTGCCAACAATATCCTAGCTAATCCCAATCCCAACAAAAAAATAAAATATGCAGCAGACGACATTTTTGGGGAACAAATTGGCTTCAAACTTTTTAAAACTGGTAATAATAAATAGATGTATTCAAATTCTCACAAGAGTCGGGAAAACAAAAGCACGTTACCTCAGTGCCAAATTTGCAATGCCGAATCCATCCTCCAAATTACCTCAATGAGCTTCCAATACACAGTGCCGATGAGGTTTCGCGCACTGCAACCTTGAAAAAATTCATTGTGGTAATAATGAAATGAAATCTTTTTTTTAAAGTTATGCCCGTGTTCGTCGAAAGTTCAACCTACATAGTATTGGTCGAACTTTCGACGAACATAGGCATGGATTAAAAAAAAATGAAAGTTTTCCTTCTATAATCCAACCAACCAAAACTTTTTTATTTCATGGTCAAAAATTTTGGTAGAAAACCCAGGTCAAATGTACTAGTGAAAGTAGAAAATTTAAGTCCAACTTCAATGGGTGTTGTAACTCTTCATTTGAAATTTTTGTAGGATATCTGAAGCATATTTTCTCTAAGACATAAATATCTCATCTTTGTTTTTCCATGCTTATATACCAAGAAAGTAGTGCATTTGTCTGGGCAAACCTATCATTTCAAATTCAGTAACCATGGCTATTCTAAACTCTGGAAATAAAGAAAAATTATTCTTTGTGTAGATAAGATAATCAACATAGAGAACTAAAATAAAAATATCTTTATCTGAGCTTCTGATATAAATATTTGGATTTGAATGACTTCTTGAAAAACCTTTTTGTTGTAGGTATGAGTCTATCCTTGAATACCAAGCTCTTGATGCTTGCTTGAGACCATACACAACCTTCTTTAATTTTTAAACATAATGTTCTTTAGAAGGTATTTCAAAACCTTTAGGTTGTGAAACATTATACACTTCCTCATCAATATAGTCATTCAAGAAAGCACTCTTTATATCTATTTGATGAATTGTACAAATTTTTGAAGTTGTTAATGCCAAAATCAATTTAATAGTATCCATTCGTGTTACATGTGCAAATGTTTAAGTGTAATCAATACCTTCTTGTTGAGTGTACCCTTTGGCTACCAATCTAGCCTCATGCTTATCAATGCTTCCATCAGATTTATACTTAGTTTTGTACACCAATATTGTACCAATAATTTTCTTACCAGGAGGAATTGAACCAGACCCCATGTGTCATCCATTTCAATTATTTCTATTTCACTATTCAGTGCTTCAATCCACTCTTCTTTTTCTTGAGCTTGTTCAAATATTTGGAGCTCATTATTTTCCATGATTTGAACTTCATTAATGCAAAATTTACTTTTGTTTGTGACCTTGTTATTTTTTCAAAATTTGAATCCAACATAAGAGTTGATGAATAGTTATATTATGTCCTTTGATATTTTTAATATTTTCTTGCTCCTATGCTAGATAATTCAGGTACATCTTCTTCCTCCTCTTCAACCTCATCAATTACTATCTCTTTTCCTTTTGATTCTTTTTCTTTGGTATATAATTCTATTGTCTCATTGGATATCATGTCTCTTCTTATCACAAGATTTTTACCTACTGGATCATACAACTTGTATGCTTTATTTTTAGTTCCAAACCGATAAAAATGTATTTTAGGCTTTATCATCCAATGTAGAACATTTTTATTTTGGTATGTGTGCATAAGAAACAACCCAAATAATTTGAAGTTATCGACACTTGGATTTACCTCAGACCACGCTTGTTCAAGAATCATTCCTTTAACTTCTTTTGTAGGACTTCTATTTAGAAGATGCACCATTGTGCATACTACTTCTTCCCGGTAAATTTTATCCAATTATTTCTCTTTCAACATACTTCTTTCCATTTCAACAATAGTTCTAATTTTCCTTTTAGCAACTCTATTTTCTCAAATATGGAGTGTAGGAAGTAGTGAACTCTCTCTTGATTCCATGATTTTTGCAAAAATCTATAAATTGATTTGACTTGTACTCACCTCCATTATCTAACCTTATCACTTTGATATACTTACCACTTTGTTTTCCAACTAACCTCTTGAACTCTACAAATTTTTCAAATACTTCTTATTTTGTAACCAAACAACACACCCATGTTTTTCTTGAGTAACCATCAATAAAAGTTAGAAAATACTTGGATTTGTTCAAGGAAGATGTTTCCATAGGACCACGCAAATATCTATGGATTATTTTAAGGTATTGTTTAGCTCTACTGAATTTTCCAATAGGAAATTGTATCCTATGTTGCTTGCCAACAATACACTTTTCACACACCTCTTTTGTGTCTTTAATGAATGGTAGACCATCAACCATTTTTAATCTTCCGAGAAAAATCAACCCATTAAAACTAAGATGACTATATCTTTTGTGCCAAATTTTACTTTCATTCATTTCATTAGCCTTAGTGATTGGCTCCCATGAGTGAAATAAAGAGGAAACATTCTATTCATTTTTGCTCTTTCAATAACTGCATACCTTTTTAGTTTATCTCTTATTTCGTATCAAAAGTCACTTGATAATTTTGCTCTAACATTTGTCCAATAGACAACAAATTCTTTTTGTTTCACTTCACCATATTCTATTGTGACTGCAATAATACCCTTACCTTTTCTTCCATGAGAATTATTATCTCCTACTACTACTTTACTTTGATGGTTTTGATCCAAGTTGACAAATATATGCTCATTAGATGTCATCTGTAAAGACTATCCAAAGTCTATATACCACACACTTTTCACTGGTATTTGTATTGAAGCAAGAAATGAACAAATTTTGTTTATCTTCAATAGTGCTATGAGCACTTCTCATTTCTATTTCATCTTGTTTACTCCAACATTCTGAAGCATAATGTCCAAACTTATTGCAATGAAAGCATTGTCCACATTCTTTTTACTATTGTCTCCTCCGTTACTTTTACCTCTTCCTCCGTAGTTGCTACTTCTGTGTGTGAAATAATTTCCTCTTTCTTTAGAATTATTAGATTCACATTTGTATTCATTTTTATTGTTATCATTACTTTTACTATGATTCTTGAAGAATGTGTTTATTTTTCCTCTTATATTTACTTTAGAAGAAAATGCTTGATCTAAGCTTTCATTATTACTTTTCATTCTTTCTTCAATTATTAACAAAATTCCACTTAATTCATCAGTTTTCATTCTTGAAAGATCCTTAAAAATCTCAATTATAGAAACCACACCTTCAAATCTTAAAATCAAGCTTCTCAAAATCTATATGAATCGGTATAGTTATATATCCAAGCAACAATAAAAAGTCTTCAGCATTTTGTTTGATAAAAAAGGTAAGGAATAGGTATAATTATTTGGGCCATTAAGTGAAGGAAGATTGAAAGATTTGGACTTGTGATTACAGCAGCCAATGATGGAGTGTCCTAAGAGTTTTGGAGATGTATGCCGTCAGTGTTGGGGCTGTTTGCAGGAGACAAGATGGTGAAATTTGAGACGTTAACAAAGAACAACTGTCAAACTTAACGTGGCATTGTGGACTGTTTTGAATCATTATGTCACGTACTGTCACATTATAACTTCCATAAATCTCAAAGCATGCAGTTTTGGGAAAATAAAATAAAAATTATATATATGAAAACAAAATGTCCAGATTTATAGAAAGAAATCTTCTGAGTTGGTAAACTACTCACTGTGGGTTTAGTGGCGGACGTTGGTTTCAGATGTTTTCTGGTTAGTTACAATTGAATTGGGTTACTGATCGTTAGTATAATTTTACATCATAGAAAGGTTTGTGAAGATAGTCATACAAGTCAGAAATGCATAAATCCAACATTATAGTTTGTAGAAATTACACATCTCTTTTAAATTGTATTCAATTTAATAAACTATTATCTCAGTTTTTGTTTGTGCCACAATTGTTCCATCAATCTACAAAATCAGAAGCTATAGACAAAAACTGCCAAAAATTCTTTCATCACAGTCTAAATGCCAAAAAAGGAAAAGACCCACTTACCTGAAAGATATTTTCTTTTCAGGGTCCCATGAATATGATATTCTCTTTACAAAATCTACACTTAATATGGTCTCTACACTTTATATGATCTCTACACATCCATATATACGACTATCAAAAAGAGATGGAAGAGGGTGAAAGATCATGTGACTGTTGGACTTTATATTCCCAACAGAACAATGCACTGCGCATGCCCAAAAATTTTACAAAATCTACACTTAATATGGTCTCTACACTTTATATGATCTCTACACATCCATATATACGACTATCAAAAAGAGATGGAAGAGGGTGAAAGATCATGTGACTGTTGGACTTTATATTCCCAACAGAACAATGCACTGCGCATGCCCAAAAATTTGACAAATATCTTCACCTTGAAAACATCTGCAATCCTACAAAATCCAGAACAGTGCCTTGAGGGGTGTGAGTTCTCTTGCATGGGAACATCTTATGTCAACCTTATACACAGCTAATAACAGTATGCCAAAACATTCTGAATTAATGTTTGTCTAAAAAAATGCAACTTCAGTGAAGGAACTAGCAAATTCAAAACAAATGTTGAAAAAAACTAAATTCTGATTGGATGCTATCAAATAATTTTATCACTGTTTAAAGTCAGTCCTCGATTATAGTTCCATTACAGGAACTAATAATAATAGAAAAACCACTTTTTTAATTTCTATTTAATTTTTTTCTTTTAATTATAACATTTTCACACATGATCCAACAGCTTGTCATAATGCATCTTATAAAGTCCTTGTTCCATATTTTAGCACTCATTTGTATAAACATTTTTGAGATATTTGCATTTGTCATGGAAGATGGGCGGTTTATTCTTATTGGGCGGTTTAACAGAGTAATATGTTGTGCATTTCTTGTTTATCTCGTCGTTTTACATTTACATAGAAGTACTCTGAAACTTTGGACATGCCCTTATGATGCAGGCGCCTCGCCTTATTTTGTCCTTTGTTTTCTTGTGTCACTTTGTTAAATTAGGGTTTTTGATTGAGGATAGGGGTATTGTGCTTGGTTTTTTTATTGATCTTCTATTTCATATAAAAATATAGAATTATCTTAAAGGTTGTACTAGGTGTGTATGAGTAATTTTTTTTTTAGCGTATTGACTCTGATATAAAAATAGAAGGATAGCATAGTAACAGCCTCGGCAGAAACTAAAAATGAAAACAACTGAAAATAATATTAAAAGGCTTTTTTTAAGTCTAAACTAAAGCTCTCATCGCCATGATTAGCCACTTCCTAGACTGGAATCAAATCTCCTAAAGTGAAAAGACAATTTCAATATGACAGGAACATATTTTGCAGCTGTCTGATTGCTGTTTATTTGTATAAATATGGTTGTTTACACCCTTCTAAGGAGAGTGTCATTTTGTATTTCATTTGATTTTTAAAATAGCTATCAGTGCTTAGAGATTTAAAATTACAGAAGCTATTGTTTTATAAAAGTTTCGATAGTTTTCTATAATTTAGTAGTTGCTATACATTAAGCAGAGATAAGTTCCAAATCATGGGTTTTGGCTTGCTGCCACTCACAATCCAATTGAGTGTGTGGGCTCATGAATAAAAGTCTAACAAGTTTTTTTTTTGGGTATTTGATTGAGTTTGATTTTTTATCAATGTTTCAATTATATCATTAAGATATTAGAGAATTCAAAGAACAGAAAAAATATCTAACAACAATTTCTGTATAGCCAACAAGAAAATTTTCCATTTGTAGTCAACCCAATGGACACATCAGTGCAGTTTCCATCCCCACTGAAACTGAAGGAAGAGTTGTCTTCAAGAACTGAGGATTCTCCTGTGTCAAAGAAACAGACTTATAAGGGTGGATGGAAAATTATGCCCTTTATTGTGGGTAAGAAATCAGATCCTGAGTTTTCATGATGTTTTGTTCTTTTAATTTTATTGAGATTCAAGTTTCAAGACCCAAATTAGATCTATAAATTTTTCTACTAACAGAATCTAGGAATTATAATTAAAGGATGACCATTGTTGTGTTATAACTTGGCAGGAAATGAGAGCTGTGCAAATCTTGCAGTGTACAGCTTATCTTTTAACCTGGTGGTGTTCTTGAACAGAGAATACAAGATGGGTTTGCTTGCAGCTGCAAACATTGCGACCGTCTGGGGAGGAGTAAACCTAATAGCACCAATTGCTGGTGCTGTTGTAGCAGATTCTTATCTAGGAAGGTTTTGGACAATCCTTTTTGCCTCTTTCTCATACATATTGGTAGGCAAACTCTAACTTTCCATCTGGTACATAATTGATTTTTTATAATCTGAATTGTTTGTAAACACTGACATACTTCATTTGTTTGGGGTTTCTGTAATCTTGCCATCAGAATTGAATTGGTTGGTCCCTCCCAAAAACAAGCATTAATTTTTAAGTAACTTTGCATTCGGGTCATAGTTTGTTTCACTTAAACATAGCTTATGCATCTATACATGTTATTTGATGCAATAACACATTATCCATATTATGGGAGTTTTTTGAAGAATCCTAATTTGTCTTTGTATATGAACTTGACTTTTTCTTGAGATAACTATAGTCTTGATATTCAATCTTTTCAACATTCTTAATCAGAATGAGTCACAATAAAACAAATACCTATAATATATTATGAAATGATTCCAAATAAATCAATCAGAAAATAACATATGTATATCTAATGCATAGACTATTTTCATCAAATTGTTGAAAAAAATTTCTCATAGAATTGGTTGATGCAGGCATTGCTGCTCATGACAGTGGTATCTGTAGTTGTAGATCAAATAAGGGGAACTGGAGTTGACCTTGCACTGCTTTATATATTTCTGATACTAATGATTGTGGGCTCAAGCGGAGTGAAGTCATCTTCCATACCCTTTGGGGCAGAGCAATTTGACAGCAATGATGACAAGGACAGGAAAAATCAGCAGAGCTTTTTCAATTGGTATTATTGTGCATCTACTGTTTCTATCATGCTAGGCGTCACCTTTGTTGTTTATATACAAAGTGATGTCAGCTGGATATGGGGATTCGGCCTGGCTACTCTACTCATTATTATATCCACACTGATTTTCTCTCTTGGATCAAAGTATTATGTCATGGTCACTCCACAAGGCAGTGTCTTGACTGCCTATGTTCAAGTCATTGTTGCATCTATCAGTAAGAGAAACTTGGTTTTGCCCTCTGATCCAAAAGAATTATATGATGTGCCTGTGAACAAAGAAAAAGATGAGTTGAAACTCTCTTCAACAGATCGCTTCAAGTATGTAACTTTTTTCCTCCTTTCAACACTGACTTTTTCTTTATACTCATTTCTTTTATTTTTTGAAATCGTTTTATATTTATTTTTCTTAGTCAAAAGAAATTATTAATGCACATTTGTTTGTCTGTCGTTAGAGTGCTGTTCACTTGGGCCCATTTGTTTGCTGGAATAAGATTGGAATTGGGATTGTCAAATCCTGGAATTGACATTTTGAATGTCTTAGTCAAATTTTTTTATTAATGTACACTTGTATATTTGTGGCTAGAGTGCTGTTCACTTAAGCCCATTTGTTAGACTGGAATTAGACTAAAATTAGAATTGTCAAATCCTGAAATTGACATTTTCAATGACTACTTACTCCTTTTAGAACTAACCCAGCCCATTTTTGGTTTGGTCAAGTGATTTGATGCAGGGCTTGTTTCTCAATAAAAAGTAAAATTAACAGCTTGAAGTTAAAACAAATGTTTCACTCTGCCAAAAACAGATTGATCCTCGCTTATGTTTAATTGATTCTATATATACTAAGACAAGACAGACTAATCATCATATATGTTCAATTGATTCTACATATACTAAAACGACTTACTCAATTCATTGTTGACTATATAAAGATAAAAATGGGCATGTATGTAATCCAATTTAAGAAGTTATTGATTCTCATCCTGCAGGTTTCTGAACAAGGCAGCCATAATCAACAGAGAAGATGATAAGAACCATGGCTCCACACCCAATCCATGGAAGCTCTGCCCAGTTCAGAGAGTAGAAGAGCTGAAATCAGTAATAAGAATAATACCCATTTGGAGCGCAGGAATACCAATCTCCATCATCTTGGTGGGCAGCGGAAGCACTTACATGATATACCAGGCAACTCTCATGCACAGAAAACTGAATGCCCATTTCGATATACCGCCGGCCTCCATGATCGTCTTCGCCCTCTTAACAATATCCATTTGGCTGCCCATCTATGATAAACTCATAATACCATTTTTCCGTCGCTTAACAAACAGAAGCCGAGGCATTGCCTTAATTGAAAGGATCGGAATAGGGCTTATCCTCAGTGTTCTCACCATGGTGGTAGCGGCACTGGTAGAAGTTAAGCGTAAAAACAGCACCGAAAACATCTCTGTGCTTTGGCTGGCTCCACAGCATTGTCTGCTAGGACTGGCAGAGGCCTTTTACGGCATTGGTATGATCGAGTTTTTATATGTGCAGTTTCCCCAGAGCATGAGAAGTACGGCTGTGGCATTGTACTGGTGCGGCATGGGGATTGGGTTGTTACTCAGCAGTGCTGTTATTACAGCTGTTCATAATGCCACTGGCGGGAACAAAAGAAATGCTTGGCTGCCTGAAAACCTGAATGAGGGGCGCCTTGAGAATCTTTATTGGTTTTATGCAGGCCTTGGTCTGCTTAATTTGTTTTATTTTCTTCTCTGTGCAAGGCTGGTGAGAGAGCCCGGGAGCAGCAGCAATAGTTCTGATCAACAGCAGGAAAATAAACAAGCAGGTCTTGCTGTTTGAAGTTAGATATCAGAGATTTATTTCAAGCATTTTGTCCTGCTTTAAGGATAACTTAATCATCACCGTAAGAATGTAGATTCAAGCTGCATCTCTTTGCTTCGATCAAAGACAATAAATGCAAACATCAGTTTTCAATATATCAAGGTATCTGTGACATTGTTTATGTTGCATTCTCGTCGTGAGATTTTGCATGTGAGATGGAGTGTCTATCAACCTACATCTCTTTAAATCACCAATATCTATTGGAAACTATTTGAATGTCTTCTCGTATTTATATAAAGTTGAATTCCATTTTATTTTGATTCAAATTTGTATATATTGTATATCATAAATATATAATATGATGTTGAGCAACTTAATATTTACCAACATTTTGTACACTAATATTACTCATTTTCCAAAATATCGCAAAACTTCCTTGTTCAAACATCTATCAAAAACATCTTGTGATCATATACAACTAATGTATATATATATAATTCATATATTTGGTATTTAATACAAGAGCATATTATGTGTAGTGTCTATTTATAGTTTACTTTTCAATTTTATATTGCCAAATTCTTTTAGATCATTTTTGTAGTTTTGGATGTATGACATTACATGGTGATTTGATATTAGGTAGTTATGAGATATGAGATGTTTGTAGTTAGATGATGTTAGTCTGATGATGATTATTTATATATTTAAAATGTTATTTATGTTTAAGGTTTTACTTACCATATACTTGCATGTGTATGTCTATCATGTATGTTTTACTTTTCTATTTGACGTGCTTGATATGGTTGAGGAACGAAGACGTAGTTACTTGCTTGCAAGATCCACACGATATCTTGATCCTTGTCATTGCTTGTTACACACACGCGTCTTTTATGTAAGTTTGCAAATACTGGTTATCGACTTCCTTGAATTGTCACGATGAGCGTGCCCTATTGCAAAGTCTCAATGGTAAGAGAAATGAGATAATATTCAGATCCAAATCTCAACCCAAGTCATTTTATTGTCTTGAAATAGTGGATAAGTTTCTGATATTTTTACCCTTCCGAATTCATTCAGGTGACGTGAGTCCATAAATTTTTTCCTTGAGCATGATTATTACTTTGCTAAGTTCAATTGATCTTTGGCTAATTGGTATGATTATTGTGAAATAATTAAACAATTTATTAAGATAATTATGTGGTTTAAATAATTAAATTTTATTAAATATAAAAAATTAATGTGATGGTATTTAATTAACGAAAACTAATTAAATACAATAAGTAATTAAAAAGACTTAATTAAAAGTCAAATGGTAGAATTAAAGATTTAAAGATTTATTAAATTTAAACTTGAAGAAAATTGAATAAAACAATAAAGTGTATTAAAATAATATTCTTTTAGTTAATTAATATGCATTTAAGTTGCACATTCAATTTAAATAAATTTAATAAATAAAGTAAATGTTATTAGTTGAGTGAACTGATATAAACAAAAATTACAAAAACACACATGAAGTTATTAATGAGAAAATGGAATAAATAAGGCAAAAAGAGAATGTGATAAAAACAAAGTTGCAGACCATGATTCCACACACAAGTTTGCACATTTTGGAGGAAGGATTGAATTGAAGGTTTTTTTTGAAAGTCTTGGGATTGATCAACATTTTTATGGTCTTCGTCATATTTCATCAATTGGTAGTTTGAAATAGGTTTTGAAAACTCTCTAGATTTCATTTTTGTATTTTAGAAAGATTGTTTTCTTCATACCTTTTAGATCTGGGTGATATTATTATTTTGTTGATTTTCCTATCATGTTTGAAATTCTGGAACTAACTTTATGAGATTTTGTGCTTTGAATGAATTTCATAATTAAGTTTCATTTTAATTCAACTAGGGTTTGTATCAATTGAATTTTAAAAATATTTTCTTGGTAATGAAATTCTATGAAGGAAAAAATAATCGTGTAAGTGTGTGTGTGTGTACACACACACACACACACACACACACACACACATATATATATATAAACAACCTGCTATATTTTGGAACCATATTTTGATGTTATGATTTATGATGACCTATGAGTAATGTTTTGAGATGTATGAACTTAGGGTAGGTTATATAGGTGTTAAAGAGGAAGTGACTTACTTTGGAGGCATCAGAGCTCAGAAGTGGCTACCTGAGTATCCTTAGTAGGTTACTTAAATAAGTGATAATATAATTAAATGGGGTTTTGAAATAATTAATAAGATAATGGATTTCTCGCCCATGCCTTGAGTGCTATATAGGCTAAGGATGGGAGCGAGAGAAAATACATGTTCGTCTAATAGTGGCAGTGAGTTCTGACATGATCGGTTAACCTTGTCTACATGAGAGGATTTCAGGCTCAACATATGATCACACTTGGGAGTCAAAGTTTCATGAGATCGTCCTAAGGGGGTTGACATATGTGATGATAATTTCTTGATTTTATCTTAGGTTTCCTACGTATGTTGGTTGCCTTTGGATTAGTATGTGTACTTTGGAGTAGTTGAGTTGTACCCATAAGATAGGAACTTATAGGACCCTTGCTTAGTTTTTCCTGATGATTTGATATTTTTATCCAAATGGGGTCTGATGTTATCTCCTCAACACAGTGGGAGTGGATTCACAGGTGTCCACGAGGTTGTGTGGTAGTGATTCTTTTACCATTTCAGACTCTGACGTTCCTATTCTAGTGCTAGATGATCCTTGTTGCAGTTGCTTCTTATCCTATCTATCTAGGAGACTTATTCCTATTCTTTTTTATTTTTACTTTGTACTTAGTTGTATTTGCATACCTTGCGACTTGTGCAGTGGATGTGGGTTATCATGTATACTGTATGGCTCAAATGTATTTGTTTATTCTTAGAGGTAATGTACTATATAGAAGATTTAGATGATTATTGTACGTAATAAATTAAATAGTAGTTATGTAATTCTATGTCAAAGAACCCTTGAGATTTGTAATCTGCAATTGATATTGTGTATATTTAAGTATTTAAGGACTTTATGTTTTACTTCCGCTTTGTTATTCAATAGTATTTGTAAACTCTTAAGAAAGCAAATTATTTTGTAAACTTAGTAACATGTTTTAGGTTAATATCTCCTAGGTTCCCTGGTGGGGCATTACATTATGGGCCATGCCCTCTTTCATCACCCAAAAATTTGTAACATGCAACAATGTTAATCAACAACAGGAAAATAAACAAGTATCATTGTCTCTCTAAAGTTAGATGTCTTAAATTTTTTATCTAAGCATTTTATCCTGTCTTTAACAATTCCTTAATCATCACCATAAGAATGTAGATTCAAGATTCCTCTCATAGCTTTAATAAAAGACAATGAATTCAAACACCACTCTTCATTAAATCAAGGTATTTTTGACATAGTTTATTATGCATTCTTCATCTTAGAGTAGGGAATTAGAATTAGAATGATGGTCATATCTTCAATGCTTGGATATTTGGCTTACAAGATACAATGTCTATCTACCTAGCTCTTTCAATGTCATCATACCTATTGGAAAATAATAAAAATTGTCTTCTTATGACTTATACATAGTTGAATCACATTCCATTTTTTATTCAAATTTGTGTATAACTTTTCCTTGTTGAATAGGTGGTGAATAGGAATATTGGTTATATCCTCAATGTTGGGAGATTTAGCTGGTGAGACAAAATTTCTATCAACCTACCTCTCTCCATGTCATAATGTCTATTGGAAAAATTTAAAATCTCTCATAGTGACTTACATATTTTTAGATCATATACTATCCTAACTTTGCCTCTTGAAATAGGTGGTGAATTCCAATGTTAGTTATATCCCCAATGTTGGGAGATTTAGCTTGTGAGATACAATGTCTATCAACCTACATCCATCCATGTTACCAATATCTATTGAAAAATACTCAAAATGTCTACTTGTGACTTACATAAAGTTAAATTACCCACTTAATTTAATTCAAATTTGTGTCACTTTGTCTCTTGGAATAGGTGGAATAGGAATACATGTTGAGACTATAGTATACCATTAAAAATTTGTATTATTATAAAAATATACAATTACACTCATACATTACTTGAAATAGTAACACAAGGAAAATTTTACACATACCCCCTATGTCATACAACTTTATGTTCAAACAATATAAAATGCATTGATAATGCAACAAATCTTAAAATATGCAAATGAATACTAGATTGTTTATTCAAAACCTCTTGAAAACATTAATATATTAACTTTGAATTGAGAGTACAATGGTGCAGCCTCATGGCCTGATAACAACAGTCTCAAAATTGAAATAAATTGAAGTACATAAAAAATATGCAACATGACACTCATAAATTACTTGAAATAGTGACACAAGGTGAAATTTATACATACCCCCTATGTCATACAACTTCATGCTCAAAAAAATTAAAATGCATTGGTAATGCAACAAATCAAATTTAAAATATGCAAATCTTTACTAGATTGTTTATTCAAAACTTCTTGCAAACATTACTTATTCACTTTGAATTGAGATTAAAAATGATGCAGCCTCATGGGCTGATAATAATAGTCTCAAAAATGATATAAATTGAAGTACAACAAAAAAATAATCTAAAGAAAATAACAAAATTCATACCTTCGAATCTTCTACCAAAAACTATGAAACAAGCTCATTGAAAGCTTGCAATCTTCAATAGAAAATTTGCGACAACTCATTCATGGATTTGAAAACCCATTTGTTGATATACCTTCACCACCAACCTTGCAAAAAAATTATGCCTTCACATTGATTTTTTCTTCTCCTCCATCCCCCAACCAAATTTCCCTTTGAAAAATCCCTCTAAATAAATCAAAACTTGCCATGTCATACTACGACTCCATAATGAAATGTAATTTCATTATCCTTCATTTGTCTTCCCAAAATGAAATGCCTACCTTCATGAATGTCATTCAAATATAATTTTCATTTTCATTTCATGCTCAATGAATTTTTTATTACACCTTACAATTTGCAAAATTTGGTCATCTTGTCATAACATTAGATTCTTTAGGTTGACTCCAAGATTGACAAAACCTAGGCACCCACTTTGCATATATATTTTGTAATTCAATGATTTTCTCTCATAATTCTATTAAAGTTTATCGAATGATCTTGCATCAAATGCTCCTAGCAAAGAGTTTTTGAGCATGGGCCCACAAAAGTGGAGCTGAGTGATAGAATCACCCTAGGTAAGTGCACAAAGATGGGGGACCAAAAAGATGTCACTCACCTTTTTTCTCCCCAAAATTTCATATGCCATGTGCCATATAGGGCACATAGACATGTCATATGGATCAACATGCCAAGCCTTAGGTTTGGGCATGCCAAACCAATTTGGCATGCACCCAATTTTTAGAATTGAAAACTTGCCTCTCTCTCTCTCTCTCTAGGTCTCTTAATCTCTCTTGGTATACATCTCACTTTCTCCCTCCCTAGCCCTCTCTTTCTCTTTGTTATTCTCTCTCTCATCTTCTCTATCCCAACTATATATTAGAGAGAGAGGGAGAGATGGAGGTTGGGGAGAGGGACATACATGGAGAGAGGTGGGGAAGAGGGAGAGAAGGGAAATATGGAGAGAGTGAGATATTGAAGTTGATGAAAAAAAAACCCACATCTCCCAAGAACACCTACATGCAAATACCTATCATAGAAAGAGAGAGAATAAGCAAGAAGCTATGGAGGCCTGAGCACATTGATCCACGAGAGAGGAAAAATCATTCTTGATGTGCAAAAACAAAATTTTCAATTCAATAATGAATAATCTCAATAATCTGTTATGAAAACAAGAGGAGATCAATCCTTATAAAAGCATATCTGAAAACCTAAAAAGGTAAAACCTAGGTTGGACAATAATAATTAATAAAACAATTAATTATTATATTCCTAAAGTTTAGCTTAAGTAGAAAGAGATAACAAGTGACTTAATAATTAAATCAATATGATTTAATTAATCTGTAAACACTTTATTACTCTAACATGAGAGAGGGGAAAGGGAGAAATGATTTAGGATTTAGGGCTTATGGTTAAAGGGTTTAAGGTTTAGGGAATATAGTTTGGGGGTTTAGGGTTTGGGGAGAGAGAGAGAGAGAGAGAGAGAGAGAGAGAGAGAGAGAGAGAGATTTTAGGTCTTATGGTTATAGGGTTTAAGAACTAGTATAGGGTTTAGTGCTTATGGTTATATGGTTTTGGATTTTGGGCTTAGGGTTTATGATTTCAAGGGGGATGGAGAGAGAGGGAGGGGGAAGAGGGGGAAAGTAGAGGGTAGAAATGGAGAGGGGGTGGGAAGAGGTAGAATGAGCGAGATGAGGGGGAAAGAGAGAAGGGGAAAGAGAGAGGGGGGAGGGAAATAAAGAAGAGGAAGGGAGATGTGGGAGAGAGGTTGAAAGGGAGAGGGGAGAAGGGAGAGTGGGGATCCCTTTCCCCTCATCTCTTTCTCTCTTCCCCCTTATCTCTTTCACCCTCTCTCCCTTCTCTCCTTTCCCATTCTTTATTTCTCTTTCTCCCTTTAACCCTTTTTCTTTCCAGTTCTCTCACTCTCTCTTTATTTCCTCTCTCTATCTCTCTCTCTCTCTATATATATATATAAACCCTAAAAAATACTCTCTAAACCCTATAATGATAAGCCCTAAACCCTAAATCCTTTCTCTTTTCCCCCCTCTTTCTCCCCCCTCTCTCTAAACTCTAAACCTTAAAACCTAATCATTTCTCTCTTTGTCTCTTTCCCTTTCTCCCCCTCTCCCCCTCTTTCCCACCTCTCTCCCCCTCTCCTCCCCCATTTCTCTGTCTATCCAAAATCTAAACCCTAAACCCTATAACCATAAGCCTTAAACTATAAATATTTTCTACCTTTCCACCTCTATATTTCCTTCTTTATAACTTTGTCCCTATTTCCCTTATTTCCACATTCATGAACTCTCCCCTCTCTCTCCCCCTCTCTTATCATTAGGGTAATCTTTAAGAAACCCCCCCTTTAAAAAAGGTGTAAAAAACTGGTGAAATTTAGAAAACTATAGAGGAAATTATTAATTTTATCAGCGAAAAATTTTTCTTTTCAAAGGAAAAAAATAATCTCAATTGGCGAATCATTCATGCTCCCTGAAACTATGTGGAAAATCTTGGTGAATCATTGATGCTCCCTGAAACTATGTGGAAAATCTTGGCAAATTGTGTTTTTGTTTCAGAACTACCAAAATATATATTGGCAAATAAAAAATAGTATTTATAGTATAAAAAATATATATTGGCGAATATTCAAAACATAGTGATAGGACTATGTGTCAAGTTGGGTGCTACGTGTCATTTATTGATGACCAGTTTGTGAGGACAGTTTGCATGGCTTTGAGAGGCTAAAAGGAGGGTCAATGGCTAATGGTTATGAGGATACATAATAGTCATGTTGATGGTGTGTGTGACTTCGGCTGTTATGTTGGTAGTTTAGAGTTGTAGGCCACGAAGATACACAAAGGTCAAGTAAGTTTGTGGTTGATAGTTTGGCATTTGTGTAGCTTTGGCACAATTTGTGGTGACTGGTGATAGTGTGCGTAGCTTCGATAGGCTAAAAGGAGGGTTGATGCTGACAGTTACGAAGATACGTAATGGTTAGGTTGACAGCAAGTGTGACTTCGGTGGTTATGTTGGCAGTTTGGAGTTGAAGGCCACAAAGATATGCAAAGGACAAGTTGACAGTGTGCGTGACTTGAGAAGTTATGATCGCAGGTAGGATATGGGGGTTCTAAGGCCACACTGGCAGACTGCATAACTTAGCCACGAAGTTACAGTGACATTGAACACTGAAGTATAATTAATGAGACTTATCAACAACAAGATTTTGATTAGACATTAAAAAGGATAATTTGTATGAGATATGAGATGTGATTCATAAACATTCATTATTTTTCTTTTTGGAGCCAAGTCACCTTACGTGAAACATTCCTTCAAAATTTATTGCGGCTGCCAAGTTGTCAATTCAAAATTTAAAATTGTAGCTAGGATATGGTGGTTCTGAAGTCACGCTGGCAGTCTACGTAACTTGAGTAGTACATAATCTAGGCCAAGATTTTGATTAGACATTAAAAAAGATAATTTTACGGGATATGAGCTATGATTCATCAACATTCATTACTCTTCTTTTCGACTTCAGAGCCAAGTTACGTAGGATAAAAGTGTCTATAATTTTTCTTTATCGATATTCATTAATTTACTTTTCTGAGGCAAGCCACCATATGTGAAACATTCCTTCAAAATTTATTGCGGCTAGAAAGTTGGTGATTATTTTCTTTATATACTCCTCAGTAGTGGAATTGCAGAACATGGGGTGCTTTCTAAATTTGGAATCTTGGATGACAGAATGGGTCTTCTAGTAGCTAAGGGATAATCAAATGAGAATCCAGAACCTGTTATCCAACCAAATATGGATATGGAGGAGGAGATTCAGTAGGATGTCCTTAGTCATCTTATGTCTATAGCATGGGATCATGCTACAAGTTATGCCAAATACCAAAGTGATATGTTCGAACTCAAAGTAGAACATGAAAAGGTGGAGATGCACACCATTTTTGACGATCATGGCTTTAACCAAGAGGGGTTCCAGGAGGAGATGATCTAGTTATTTGCTGGTCTGCGCATTGACTAATCTTTTTTTATTTGTGGATAGTATTATTATATTATACTATAACATGTTAACAAATTATTATTAGTCTATTAGTATTAGGATATGTAGGAGTCGACTATCGGACTGTCAGACTAGGCTTGTGTAATTTCCTCTAAAAGTTCAATGGATCTTAGGAAATTTTTTGTTACTTGTAATTTGTAAATATGAAATTTGAATGTACTTTTCATTTTGGTTTTGGACACGGTTGGAAGCTTTTCGCTTCTCCTTCTGGGGAAACCATAACTGTTCAGTGAATCAGTGATTCAATTACCAGTATTATGTATACCATTTTTTGAATTTAATAGTAATACTGTAGTCTGTATACATATGAGAAGACTCTTTTTCAAATAGTGTTACTATTTTTAGTTTTCCATGTTATTCACTAATACTTCAAATTTAAATAGTCAATACAGTAACATGTTACGTGAATCATGAAATTGAACAATAGTTTTATTATTTATAAATTGAAAAATATGTAAATTGTAATTATTAATTAACTTGAACTTTGAAGTATTTGTGAGAGTGGACTGTGATTCTATACAAAATTATAAATACCTATTAACTAATTTAGAATGCTAAATCACAATTCACTTCACTGACTAAATGAGAAGTCTGATGCTTCTAAAATCTAAATCCCACATGGCACATGGAAATTTGGAACCCACTCCAAGTTCTGAAGTTACGCTTGGTTGTTTTGTAACTTCTCAATGGTTAATTTATTATGATGGTGACCGGTTCTGAAGTCCCAACTAACTTTGTACGTAACTTCATAAAGTGTTGAAAAGTGAGAGTAAGTTGCATGCCATGTGGAAAGTGCCAAAGAATGGAATGTTTGCAGAGCTTCGGTAGGGTTTCTTGGCCATTTGTGATGGCGGTTATGAAGTAAAACTGTCATGTTGGGTTGTGTCGTAACATCTCAATGTTTCATTTTCTTGGTCTATTTAACAGTCCCGAAGTTTCAAAAAGGTGTTGCGTGACTTCGCAAGTATCAAAGTTTTAGGATTTCAAATTCAAAGGGCTAAGGGCCAAGGCCCCTAATTTGTAGGTAGAAATTTAGCAAAGTTGAGATAGGGACCTAGGGTTAGATGTACCATTAGCATAACTTCAGCAACACAACAATTATTTGCTCTTGGATTGCTGCCAAATCTATGCTAGAAGTGACAGTTGACAATGACACTTTTTTGAAAAAGGTAATTACCAATTTCATGCATGTGCACTTGATGAGATTTTAATTTTTAATAGAGTAGGTGGCCTAGTGGCTGGTTGTGAGTTTCTTGTTACTTGTTAGTTATTAAAGGTAGTTCACACTTCACTGAGTATCTATAATTTCCAGAGTTGAAACCTTTGGATTTAAGTGCAGAAAAGGAGCTTACTACTTAGAGTTTAGTATACATAAAGAATAGAAGAACAAGGATCTCCTGATGTTGTTGTAGTACCAGGAAAGAGTGTGGTTGTGCATTCAAGAACAAAGAGGCCAAACATATACACTGAAGAATGGAAGAAACTGTTGTCTGGATCCTCAAATTTGGAATCAGCTAACGCTTATAAATGGAGGGACCCTTATGCATTTTGCAGGGATGCCATTTTCCCAAACACAATTGGGTATGAGCTCTTCATGTATTTCTATAATAATAGATTGAGAGGCCCTCTTGTTTCAAACCCATGGGACAAGAACTTGGGAAAGTTGATGGTACCTAAGGTATTTTTGGATGTAGACCTCATGAAAGTGCTAATTCAAGCATATAATCTAGTGACACAAGCTTTCCACAAGCATGACAAGTCTATACTTTGCATGTTGGATAGAGAAACTTTTATTCAAGCTTTTGACATTCAGGGACCTATGAGTGTGTTTATTGACCTAACAGAAGAGGAGGCCCTATTTAATAGATAGAAAAGTTACTACACTGGAAGGGTTATGAGGAAGCATATTCATAAAGAAAAGAAAGAGGCAGGGTTGTTGCCGAAGAAGGTTACAGATTCATTTAATATTGAGCTTTTCTTTCCCTATTTCTAGAATACCATCTACAGTCTACACAAAGTTATTGGAATAGATGGAAGTTCGACAGTGTGTCCTGACATTTATGTCATGTCACAAATGTTCAGGACCTGTACACAAACAAGGAGTTTGATTATGTGGGGCACATAATCAATGTAATGCACACTAAGTTAATGAATGCAAAGACTGATTTGAAAAGCTTCAAGTTTAATCACTACTCCATTCTGATGCACCTGATCCTCTATTGAAATATTGGCTACATCAACCTAAAGCTCATCGATGAGACTGAGAATGCAAGAGGAACTATTCCACTTTAGCTTTGGACCAGGTTATGGCATAGAAGTCACCATTTCTTTGATTCCATTTCTTTTTATAGTGATTTTGTGGATCCATTAATGAACATGTTAGGTATTGTGAGGGATAGATTTCCTTTACTTGTTAGAAAATTACTTAGACCCTTAGCATTTAAAATTGATAATGACATTAAGTACAATTAGGGTGATATGTTTTTTTTTGAGAATTTTACTGTTATAAGAGTGTATGCTTGCTCTCAACCTCTAGACATACTACCAAAATTTGTCCCAGAAAGATTGGCAATATTAGAATTCATGTGATAGCTTATCATGATGGATAGAGAGAACTTAGGCCCTAAAAGACATAAGGGAACCTTTATGGCAAGGAGGTTCCAAATAGGGGATTTCTCTATAGGTAAAGATGTTATGGACCAAATCCATGAATTCCTTAGACAATTCAGATTGCCCTCTACTAAAGCAAGAATGTATGACCCTAAAGACTTCGTTAGAGGAGCATTGAGAGAAATGAGGAATCACAATTTAGCTCTAAATTAGCCTATGGTAGATGAGGATGTTATTAGAAATTTTCTCAGACAAGATATCTATGAAGAGAGAAGCTATAAATGGAAAAACATTGTAAGGGTAGAGGAAGAATTGAAAAAGGCAAACCCTACCTTCCTCGGTTTCTTTCCCGATCTCAAATACATGTCAAGAATTGACATGTGTATAGAGAATTACGAAGATATTATGTCTAAATTGCCAGACATTCATGAGGAGAAGAAGGAGGAAAAAATAAACCCCAAGGAAGTTGAACCGATGTGGTGTTTATGGTAGAAACAGAACAAGCTGAGCCATCCACATCTGAGCAGGGGCCATCAAAGAAACAAAAGTTGATGAATGTACCACAAAATGAAAGACAAAAGGCACTACAAATCTTGCCAGGTAATAGCCATTACTTTTCTGACTTAAGCCAACAATTTTTGACATCACAGGCAGATAAGGGAGAAAAGGCCCTAGATGAGTTAGAATTGGGGTATAAATTTCAAGGAAGTTAATACAAATATACAAGGATATTTTGTAATTTTCTGATAGAAGTCTCTGTCCTCTCACCTCTGAGTCTAGTACTATGATTATTGATCATTGATTCTTGAATTTGAAATTTTGATGTATACATTTCAAGGAAGTTAAATTTTAATACAAGGATTTTCTGTAATTTTCAATTTTTCTGTCAATGTGCCTGTGTAATTTTGTATAGAGCTCAAGTCAAGAATCTCAATTCTGATTCCTGAAGGTCGTAGTTGCAATTTGTTTAAAATTGAATGTATAATTGTATATTATGTATAATATCAATCGTCATATTATTATATTAATATTTTCTTTTAGAAATTAGAAATTTAGGAATTTAGGAATTAAGTAAAATTTAAATGCTTTTGATTTGAAAGGAATTAAGGAATTAAGTTAATGCTTAGTATTAGGAAATTAGGAAATTAGGAAATTGACAAATAATAAATTGACTAATGAGTATGAAAAATAATAAATTCACAAATGATCTAAGAAATTAGGAAGCTTTGACCATCAACAATGTTCTGAAGTAACGTTGGGTTGTTTCGTAACTTCTCAATAGTTAAGTGTTTAGGATGGTGATGGGTTTCAAACTTTCAAGGGACTCCCAACTAACAACGTGCGTAACTTTAGAATTAAATAGAAAAATAGTTAAAAGTGACAATGCGCAATAGTGTTTAAAGTAATAGTTAGTTGCATGCCACGTGGAAAGCATAGAGGAATTGATTGTGACATGTGTTAACAGATGGATTAATATTTAAAACTTTGTCAGGAACAATTCTGAACCTATGATCACATTGTTCAAGTGGTTTACAAAGCTTCCAAGGGTTTGTTGGTCATTAGTGTTAGTGGTTACGACGCTGTGATGAAGCATTTGGTGGATAGGTGTTGTGTGCTAGAAAGTAGTCACACTTCTGTGAATCATTACATTCAAGAACACTCAAGAATGAGGTCTCAAACAGTGATTCACAGCTCTTTATTCGTGGAGTGCAGGGGTTTGTATATGAGGCCCTCAGATTGACCTAGTTATGCCCATGCAAGTACACCAAGAAATGAGAGATTCAAAGATGAATAGCAAGCATGCTAATCTCCATGATCATCAAGTTATTGCATGCAAATGAAACTAGTCTAGATGATAACAATGCAAGAAATAAACTATTCTATTGAAATGAATGCTTATACAATGTTAATCTATGAAAGGAAACATGAATTTAAACTATTATGTGAATGCAATATTAATCTAAACTATGGATTGCCATAAGGCATGAGAGAAGAAGACAAGAAGAAAGAAGTCTCAAATATCTAAGCTCCAAATGTGCTCAAAAGCTTCTTCCAAGATTGCTCTCCAAACCTGCAGTATAACAATAACATGAAAATTTTGGGATCTGAAATGAGAAGAAGAGGGCTCCTTATATAGGAGAATGTGGAAGAGAATGCATCCTCAAGAGCAATGTGGGATAAATCCAAAAAGAGGAAATAAAGCTCATTTTTTAGAAAGTGTGGAGAGAAAAGGGATTTTATTTATTTTTAATTATTTGTTTCCCTTTTTTCATCACAAAGAGCTTTAAGAGGATTTTTTATTTATTTAAAAGAATGATTCTCTATTAATTAAATAAGATAACATTATTTAATTAAAAGAGAGATATCATAAGATAAAATCATTTAATTAAAAAAGATTTTAATTAAATAAATTTATTTCATTTTAAAAGATATTTCTTTCAATTAAATAAAGTTATTTTATTTATTTAAGAGGGAATATTTCTTTCAATTAAATAAAATTATTGAAAGAATCAGGAAAAGGATTTTTGTTTTGTTTTTATTTGATTTATTTCCTTTTCCATCACAAATTTTGCTTTAAGTGGGGATTTTATTTATTTAAAAGAGGAATTATCTTTTAAATAAATAAGATAAGTTTATTTAATAAAAAGAAGAATATTTAATTAAATAAGATAAAATCATTCAATTAAAAAGGGTTTTAATTAAATAAGATTATTTTATTTAAGATATTTCTTTTAATTAAATAAGCCTATTTTATTTATTTAAAAGAGAATATTTCTTTTAATTAAATAAAATTATTGATGAAATGATCAAACCTTAGAAATATTTGAATTATTGATTTAATTGCGATTTGATCAAGGAATTGATTTGAAAATTGCAAAGCATTGATTCAAGAAATTGATATTTGACAAATTAAATAAATGGGGCCCAAAGTCTAGGCGACCATTTTAGGGTGCATACATTTGCCCCTCTTTGACTAATGTGAGGTCGTCTCGGGATCACATGCAGTCAAAGAATGGAATTGAAGTGTGAGATCGATTTGGGATCACAAAACAACCCAGATGTGTGTTTGACGGATGGGAACACATCAGGACATAGATAAGCAGACTGAAAAAGATAAGGCCAACACCTGTGAATAGGTAATTGTCAAGTCTCAAATAAGAGATAAGAATCAAGCAAGGTTGCCCCAAAAGAAGCAATTGATAAATTTGATAAAGCTGAATCAAGCATTGAAGTTTGGTAGGTACTGCCCCCTCGTGATCAAAATCGAAATGAGATAGAGGAGAAATAGTAAATTGATAAATTTGATCAAATCGAACTAAACATAAGGTTCTTGACATAACATGAAAGATAAAAAATAAATAAAAAATCATAGAACCAAGGTAGATCAGCAAGAAAGATTATGCCCCAAGGTTGAATTAGAAGAAAAGAAGTGGGGTGAAAGCGAATGGAAGATAGAAGTTTGGAAGAAATGGAAAGAAATGGAGAGAAGAAAGAGAATTTGCCTCCAGAAAGAAGATGCCCCAAAATCAATCAATTGTTTAAGATAGGGAATTTTGATTGAGATCACGAAAGAAGGTAAGGAAATGAAGATCAAAATGTGACCACAGTTGACTAAAAGTCCACAAGAAAGATGAAGGAAACCCTCTCAAATGCATAATGCAGCCTATAAATGCAAATTAACATGAGGGCTAACAATGCAAGCTACATGAAAATGAAAAGGTGTACTTGCAATAGAGCAACTGTAACATAGGATTTTGTGTTCTTCATTCATTAGAGAATGTAAGGAACTTATTTTCATCATAGGGCCATTATTACCGGACATCGGACGATCACAGAATCATCACTAGTCAACAACTATGAAGAATGTGATTGATATCGGATTGGAATGTGGAAAGATTCTAACATGAGCATCAAAGACCTAAAGATCAAGATGACTGCAATGTTAGCTTACCCAATTTAATGTAGCAAAACCATGCTCGCATCAAGGCATAAACGTCTGGATGACCATGAGAATGGTTGTGCAAAAACAGTCAAGGATGATGCCTTAAATCTCCTAAGTGTGTCAAGGAGACAATAAGAGACACTGAAGAGGTTCAAGACAACACCCACAAGCAGAAAGCAAATAAAAACATGCCCCATGCCCCAAGTTCTCTAGCTATGCATCACGGAGAGACTTGTTAGACAAGGACACTCAACGAAAATCAAATATTGGTCAGCACACAAAGAAAAGATCATGTCGTATCTCAAGCATTAAGTGTTGCGTTTAAAAATTTTAAGTGTGTAAACTGATACTGAGTTCCGAGGATAAGGATCGAATGCTTGCTAGCAGGTAAGATCACATGACCAAACTGGATAAGACCAAACTGATAAGTGTTGAAAAACACTTGATGTCGGGGGTTGTGTTGAAAAACACAGTTGGGTTGGTGTTGAAAAACACCGTTTGCGAGGTGTCCTAAAGACAAGCATATCCAAGAGACCAAAGGTAACACAATATGCCCCCTGGACAAAGACAAAGACCAATTCCAAACCAAGGCAACAAGGACAAGGTATAATGGAGAAAGGCTAGGTGTCGAGGACGCATGCTAAGAAATAGGGGTGCAAAGGCCTCAAGTAGCGCCCGTTTCCAGGTTTTAACCACTTGGAAGAATTTTTTTCAGGACTTTTTATAATTTTTTTTGTATTTTTGCTACCAAGGTGCCTGTTTCCAGGTTTTCACCAAGGCACGTTTTCTATTTTTTTTTTTTTTTGAATTTTTTTGGTATTTTTGGAATATATAATTTTTTTGAGATACATCAAAGCGCCTATTGCTAGGTTTTCACTAAGATGATAATTTTTTCAAGACATTTTCTGATTTTTAGAATTTTTTCAGCATCATATATGAATTTTTTTGGAATTTTTTTCAAGATCAATAAGTATGTACAAAGGATGTCCCCAGATAGAACAGGCATCAAGGATAGAACTTCTTCAGGTGCAAAACATTGATAGGCTCAGGGAGCTGCTCCCCCTTTTCAGTAGATAGTAGATAAGCACCTGTACCAAAAGCTGCTGTGATAATGTAGGGTCCAAGCCAATTAGGTTCAAATTTGCCCTTCTGTTCTCTATTTTGTTGGTTCTTAGGATTCTCTCGCAGGACAAGATCGCCTACTTGGAATTCTCTAGGGTGAACCTTTTTGTTGAATGCCTTGGACATCCACTTTTGGTAGACCCTCATATGGTCAAATGATGCTTTACGCTTTTCATCCAGAAGTTCCAATTCTTGTAATCTCATGGCGCGATTGTCTTCATCTGTAACTAGACCTTTGAGAGAGACTCTAAGTGACGGAATCTCAACCTCTAAAGGTAACACTGCTTCAGCGCCGTATGTGAGGGCAAAAGGAGTAGCCCCAGTTGGAGTACGAATACTCATTCTATAGGCCCACAAGGCCGGGTTTATCTGTAGGTGCCAATCTCTACCATTCTTATGAACTGTTCTATGTAAAATCTTGAGAATGGTTTTATTTGAAGCCTCTACCTGACCATTTCCTCATGGGAAGTAAATGGAGGACCAATGTTGCTTTATCTTAAATCTTTGGCAGAGTTGTGTAAGGTCCTTGTTTTTGAACTAACCTCCATTGTCAGTGATGATCTCAAATGACACTCCATATCGACAGATGATATGGTTTAAAATGAATAAAGACACTGTCTTGCTTGAGGCAACAGAAAGTGGAACAGCCTCTACCCATTTTGTGAAGTAGTCAGTAGCAGTGATAATGAACTTATGTCCACCTGATGAGTTGGGATGAATTTGCCCAACAAGGTCAAAGGCCCATCGCTGTAATGGCCAGTGAGATATAGAAGGAATTAGCTCCCTACCTGGAGCATGTATCAGGTGTCCATGTTTCTGACATTTTTCACAAGACTTGGCAAAAGCTACTGCATCTATCTGCATCATAGGCCAATAGTACCCCACCCTAAGAAACCTTCTAGCTATGGAAATACCATTAGAATGTCCCCCACATATGCCCTCGTGGATGTCAACTAGCGCTTGATCAGATTCCTCCTTTTCTAAGCACCTAAGAAGTGTTCCATCTAGACCACTCCTATACAAATCACCAGAGATGAGGGAATGGCGAGAGGCATTACGGATAAGGTTTCTTCTTTTAGATCAGTTAAATGTGTTGGGGATGATGCCATCATGGAGATATGAGTAAATAGCACCATAGCGAGAGGATTCATGATTGACAAGGGTGCAAATGACATGGTTTTCGAGTGAGTCAAATATAGGATGATGTAGCTCTTCCACCAGGAATTCATATATGGACTCATGTTCTTCTAATTGGAGAAGTGAAGCAAGGGTGGCCATAGCATCAGCTGCTTTGTTCTCAGCCCTAGGGATTTGCTGAAAAGTGACAAAAGTAAAATACCGTCTTAATGAATCAACCATTTTTTTGTAAGGTATCAACTTGTCATCTTTTGTTTGATATTGCTCATTGACTTGATTAATGATCAACTGAGAATCCCCATAGATATGTAGTTCTGTGATATTCCACTCTATAGCCATTTTTAGTCCATTTGTTAAAGCTTCATACTCGGCTATGTTGTTTGTGCATGGGAAGAGTAACTTGTAAGATTTGGGAATAGTGTACCCATGTGGAGAGACAAACAACACACCAGCTCCAGAACCATTTTGCATGTAGGAACCATCAAAGAACAGTTTTTAGGATCTCTCAGTCATGTACATAAGATGTTCATTTGGGAAATTGACTTGAATGGGCATATTATCTTGAATTGGGAAATTAGCCAGTTGATCTGCAATAGCCTGGCCTTTGATTTCCTTGCGCTCAATATACTCTATGTCAAATTTAGAAAGAATCATCATCCATTTAGCAAGTCTACCCGTGAGAGCAGCTTTACTGAGCAAGTATTTGAGAGGATCAATTTTTGCTATGAGGTGTATGGTGTGCGCAAGCATATAGTGTCACAATTTTTGAGAAGCAAATACTACTGCAAGGCAAGCTTTTTCAATACTAGTATAATTGACCTCATAAGCAACAAGAGTGCGGCTAATATAATATATGGCCCTTTCTTTCCCTTGTTCATCTAATTGAGCCAACAATGTCCCCAGTGAAGACTCAGTAGCTGAGACATACAAAATAAGAGGTTTTCCTGGAATGGGAGGCATTAAAATGGGAGGACTTGCCAAGTATTCCTTAATTTGATCCATGCTTTTCTGGCAATCCTCATTCCAGACACATTGAACACCTTTATGCAATTTTTTGTTAAAGGGTTGTGCTCTATCTACCAATTGTGAAATAAACCTCCTTATGGATTGAAGGCATCCTTGAAGACTCCTCATTTGACTGATATTTTTGGGAGGTGACATGTCTATAATGGCTTGGACCTTTTCAGGGTCCACTTCTATCCCTTTGGATGAAATGATGAATCCCAATAACTTGCCTGAAGTAACACCAAATGCACACTTTTTGGGGTTTAATCTTAGTTGAAATTGTTCCATGCGATCTAGAATTACTTCTAAATCAGCCAAATGTGTTCCTCTTTTCTTAGACTTAGTGAGGGTGTCATCGACATAATCTTCCATATTCTTATGCATCATGTCATGGAAGATGGTTGTCATAGCTCTTTGGTAAGTAGCTCCTGCATTTTTCAATCCAAAGGGCATGACGTTCCAACAATAAGTACCCCATGTGCATGTGAATGCAGTCTTTTCTTGATCCTCAGGAGAAATCTTGATTTGATTATACCCAGAAAAACCATCCATCAAGGAATAGATCTCATAGCCCGCCGTCATGTCCACTATCATGTCTATGTTAGGAAGTGGAAAATCATCCTTTGGGCATGCTCTGTTAAGATCTCTAAAATCTATGCAGATTCAGATGGATTTATCATGTTTAGAAATAGGTACAATGTTGGAAATCCAGTCAGCATAGTCTATGGCTCTAATGAATCCTGCACCAAGGAGCTTTTCTAATTCATCTTTCACTAAAAGAGCTATATGAGGGTGCATTTTTCTCAACTTTTGTTTGACTGGTTTCACACCTGGAGCTATGGACAAATGATGCATAATGAGATTAGTGTCCAACCCTGGCATGTCTGAATATGTCCATGCAAAATTAATTTTCTTCTTTTGGAGGAACTCAGTGTAGGCTTTCTTTTCTTGAGGTGATAAAGATTTAGCCAAGTGTACAATTTTTGGAGCCGCTTTTGTACCCAAATTAACAGCTTCTGTAGGTTCAACCAATACTGATGATCTGTCCTAAAAATAGCTTGGGAGACTATCAAGTACCTCATTCGTAGGTGCCTCAGAGAGGTTTTCACCTTTGGATACGTCTTTTTTTGTTACTTTTTTTGGTTCTGACACCGCCACACAGTGGTTTTCGCCATCAGAACTCTTATTTTTTTTATTTTTATTTTTAATCTTGTGACTAAGGTACTTGATGTCAGGTTCTATCATACTGGTAGCTGATTCACTGGTGGAAGAGACTACAAGTTCAATGACATTTAGATAGCAGGTGATCTCATAGTCACTGTGAAATGTCAAGAGTTGAGGCTCTTGATAATGTTGAGACCAATCAATAAGGTTGGGGTCAATAAGGGGTAGGTTAATGACTGGTTCAATATTAAGGATATAGGTGGTGTCATCTTTGGTGACCATAGAATTAGAGTCTATCAAGTATCCCTCTAAGGTGTCTAAATCAAAATTTACCCTATCGAGTGAAGAATCATCTACTAATGTGACACGTGGGTTCCAATCTTCTAATCTGACACATGACTCATCAGCTACGTCAGGTTGAGAACTATAGGTATGGACAACATCCATATCAAAGTCAACTATTGCGTCTGAGAGTGAATCCCATTCAAACTCAAGAGAGTCTATTTTTGAATTATTGTTGGGGCCTCGTGATGTAGAAGCCTTAAGATTTGGAAGAGTTTCCTCTCCTCTAGCAATTTTCTCAATCACAAAATTATTTGAATTATCACCATTTGTTGCAGCTGGGATGGAGACACTATCCATAGTCAATCTTGCATTCATATAGTCACTATCTATCATAGCTAGGATAGGAGGACTGTCAATTGTTAAATCTCTGGAATCTCCCCAAAGGAGATTTGTTGAAGGTACCCAATCATCTGTCATGTCTTGTTAATTTGTCAAATCTGGTACATATTCTATGTCATCTTCACTAGCCCGCCTATCAGGAATGGGGACAGTGCACTTATTATTCTTCATAAAGCCTAGGCCAACTGGTTTCTTAGATTTACGTCCAAAAAGATCATGATTAAGTGGTTTGGCTCTAGCATCTAACCTGTGACTAAGAGGGCCATATCCTGGATAACCCATCTTCTTGACAAAAGTATATCCTCTCCCATAGGACTTAGGAGAGGGGGAGAAATTTTCATTGTGCTGGTACTTCTCCTCTTTGTATATCCAATCTCGAATAGCTACTTCCTCTTTTTCATCTTGTATTGGTATTGAGGATTCCACAAACTTGTCAAATAGTGTCATTGCCAAAGAAGATGGTTTCATCTCCTGTGAAGGTTTTCCATAGGACCTAGGGGAAACAGGAATCTTTACAAAAGAGTCAAGTTGATACCCCCCCATGCCAAGGTCTATTGATTTAAACTTGTCTTGACAGTCTGCTAAAGTTGCTTGATAATCCTCTACTTCTCAATTAAGAGGGACATGAACATTAGATGAGATTGAATTAACTGATAAAGTTCTATCCCCTGGTATGCAAATTTCTACTCCATTGTAGGGGAACTTAACACACTGGTGGTAGGTAGATGGCACTACCTGCATGTCATGAATCCATGGTCTACCCAATAAGATGTTGTATGCAAGGGGTCCAGTATCAACAATTTGGAACAAGATATCTTTTTCAACTGGGCCAATCTTGATAGGAAGGACAGCCAACCCCTTAGAACTTCATTCTGCCTCATCATAGGCTTTTATAGTGATCTTCTTTTTAGTGTCGATCAATTCCTTTGAATAGCCCAAAGATTTTAACAAACTTAAAGTACAAATATTTAGCCCAGCACCCCCATCTATCAACACGCACCTGACACGGGTTTTATGAATCATTACTTCAATGTGAAGGGCAAGATTATGTGGATGGATTAGGGATTTGTCATCATCTTCTGAGAAAGAGAGGTAATGTGGGCTAGTAATGTGATTCACCATGCCTTGGAATTGGTCTATATCAATGTTGTTGGGGACATTTGTTGTGTGCAAAGCATCCTCAAGGATCTGTTTATGTCTAGGGGACAACTCTAGAAGCTCCAAGATTGATATTTGTGCTGGAGTTTTTTGTAACTGATCTACAAGATTTTAGTTTGGTTTGGGAGCAGCGGTGGACTTGGTGACATTCTTGGATGCCACTTGCTTGGGTTTTTTGGATGGACCTGAACTAGGACCTCTAAGAACAATAGGGCTTTGACTCCTGGTAACAACATTAAGGGCTTGAGAAGATAACCTAGAATGAGGACCTCTCAGCACCACAACAGGTTCTTTTTCAAAGATAGGGGGAGAGTCATAACCATGCAGGTCCTTACTCCTCATCATATTAACACTTGGCTCCACAACTTCAAGCATGTTTACCACATTTTTTGCCACTGTGTAAGTGTAGTTGATTGCACCCTTGCCATCCTTTGGTTTAGAGGTTTCCCCCTTGTCATACTTAGGCAACGGCTCTTTAAATGCTTTGTGATCAGCATTGGTGTTTAGTCCATCCACCTTAAGCTTTCCATTCTCAATGAGATCTTGGATAATGTGCTTGAGTTTCCAGCAATTCTCAATGGTATGCCCAATGCCATTATGAAACATACAGAAAGCCTTCTCATCCCACCAATGTGGCTTAATGTCAAGGATGTAATGTTTTGCAAGATCCTGAGGATGTGCCAAGTTGTTATCAATGAGAGTTTTGAGAACATCCTCATATGAGTCACCCAATTTGGTAAATTGCCGCTTCTCCTTTTTGGGCCTCTCCTGATATCTTGGTTTACTTTCTTGCTAAGGAGGTGCATTGAGCTTCATAGCTTGAACTGCACTGGACAAGTGAAGGACACCTTGATCTTTAGGTTGGGGAGAGTCTACAACTCCATCATTGACAACTTGTTTGTTCTTTTTCCAATTGTTGTTCTTCCCTTTATCCTTGTTGTTTTGTTGACCATTGTTGCCATTGTTTCTATGTTTGGTCAAAATGCCTTGTTATTTTAGAACATCCTCAATGCGGCATGCAGTTTCAATCATGGTATCAAAGGAATTGAAGACTATCTTTTTGATCTCATATCTCATTTCAGGCACCAAGTTACTGACAAGTATGTCAATCTTTTCATCCTCATGGATCATCCTAGGATACCGAGAGCACTGTCTCCTCCACCTTTGCAAGAAGGTAACAAAGGGTTCCCCCTGATTTTGTTTCAAGTTGCATAGGTCCAACATAGTAATAGATCTTGACAAATTATATGCGAAGTGTTGAATGAATCGATGAACAAGTTCTCTAAAAGTCTTGACAAGGGGAGTGATATTGGTAAACCATTCCATTGCTTGTCCTTTAAGACTTCTAGGGAATAACCTCATCAAATAGGAGTCACCCTGATGGAATTCAAAGCTCATAGTATAGAATTGGCACACATGGTCATGTGGATCACCACTGCCATCATATTTATCATATTGAGGGAATACCACCCTCTTTGGAAAATCCTTCATACTCACACTCTTGTCAAATGGATTAGGACAAATCGAGTCTAGTGAGAATGAGCTCTTAGGTTGCATCATTTTCTCCATCATTTTCTTCATTTGGTGGATTTCTTCCTCTTGAGAGGGATTTTGTTTTTGTATTTTGTTGTCCACATCAAAATTATAAGGGACTCTGGCACCCTTGTTGATTAGACTTTCCAAGAATTTATCTTTATTTTGTTCCAAATACCTCTCCACATACTGTTGGAAGATAGGCTCTTGTTGCATTCGCATGAAGTCTTCAGTATCAAGGTCATAATGTGAGCTACCACCTCCATGTTGGGAACCATGATGTACATGTTGGGAGTGTGGTCTTGAATTTCTGGGAGGGGTCTGCTGCCTATAGTGAGCATACTAAGAGGCCCTTCTTCCTCTAGGACTAGGAGATCTAGAAGGGGTTATTGACCACCTTCTACTTCTTGGTGTTCTGGAAGGGGTGGAGGGAGAAGAATTATTTCCACTATTGGCACCCCTATTGTTCAATTGGGTATTAATTTGTTGGGCTAAAAGCCTATCTTACTCTTCTTGAGCAAGTTTAATTTGTACTTCCAATAAAGCTTGGCTCTCTGCCTCAAGCTGTCTAAATTTTTCTTGCGGTGCAGCTTGCTCATCTAAAAAGGCTTTCTTCTCACGCTCAATCCTTTTAAGCCTTTCACTTGTATGCCTTGAGGTTGTTTGAAGTGGAGAGTTTGGTCTTGAATGTTTGTACAAATCATTGGTATACGTTGCATTGACATGAGCATCACCAGGTTCATTGTCTTGGTCTTTGTGTTGTGACCATTGTTCTGGGTGATTTCATCTCTCATGCCTTTCGGCTCTTTGATGTGCATCTAGGTACCTAGTGTTGATGGGGGGTGAATTAGGTTGAGCATCATGAGAGGAATTACCAAAAAAAATCTTATCTCTGTGTCTTTCATAGATGTCATCAAGAGTTTGATCCATGGCTTCCCTCTCCCACCTGGTGATAGTATAACTCATATCCATACTTGAGTGGGAAGGTGCTGAGGGGGTACTCAAATTGCTAAAATGGCTCTTTGGGTCAAACCGGGTTTCAGACTTACTCCTAGGTGACTGGTCAAATATTGGTTCCTTTTCCTTTCTCTTTTGACGAGTCTGAACTAGGGGTAGTTGGTTGAAGACTATATGAGGTCACTTTCCTTGGCTCACTTGATATCTTGTTGTTACTAACATGAAAGGGAGAGTTTAGGAAAACAGACAATTCTAGGAAACATCAATACTAGACTAGGATAGTAAAAGTTTTCTCTTGTCCGAGAGAAATGGTGAAATAGAACTATTGCAAATAGGTGCAAACCAACACGGCCACAAAGGTGCTCAATTCTTGGGTGAATACCCAAGCACGTATGGATCAGGAGGATGACTTACACAAAGTATACTGAGTTTGAATTGTATGAAAATGGGTGGATGAAGAGATTACTAGCACTCTCCAAGTGTGTTATCAAAGAGTCTGAAAATTTATCTATTTGATAGGAACAGTTCCTGATTTGCCAATCTCAAGAAAAATCACTCATGAGATCAAGGATCACTAACTTAAAAGGTCAAGGACATAAGAACCCTAAATACAGAATAGGTCTCTAGAACTGGGACAAGTCACCTAATCGAAGAACTCAGTATTTCAGTTTGTTGTTCATTTTCAAAGACCAAGCAAGCATATCAATGGATTTGTATCAAGTACATAAGACAACAATCAGGGAGTTCAAGCAAGTAATTGTCTTCAAATAATGAGCAAGAGGCAAAGCAACCTTGCACATGAACAAGAATAGTGACTTAGTATGCTACTCCTTAAAGATTCTACTTGTGTATGTTCTTGGATATGTTTTAGCAGGTACTCAGAACACAACAACATCCTAGCAAGCTGTCTACAAAGATATACATGGCTTTTCTAAAGGGTGTCCTCGATATACACAAGGTACATGAGGCCCAAATCCATAGATTAGAAGAATCAGAAATCACACAGCCGGGGGGAGACGGTAACCCAAATCTCCTCCTTCACTTCTCAAAGGTATAAAGTTCTTTGAGGCTTAGCCAAGAGTGAAATCTAACTCATTCCCAAGAGAGGTGTCTTTGGATTCACCTCCTGATATTTATACTCTGCCAGAACACATGAGTTAAGGTCGTCCCTTGAGGTGATGAAATCCCCAAGTAGGCCTTCTAAAAATGAAAAAGTAAGTAATTCTCTATCAAAAAGTATTGAAAAACACTAAAGGTGGAACACCTAATGCTTAAAGAAAATATGAGGTGAGTCCACAAGGTGGAACACTTAACACCCCACATAAGCTACAAATGAGTCCACAACCTAGAAAACAAGTGAGTTCCAAAAAGCACAAAAGGTTTTCCTAGTGGAACAATTAACGCTTCTTTCCTATAGACCCCTCCCCTTTAATGTGGCGCTGAGATTGCAACCACAGGGCAAAAATGAGGGGCCGGAGGATTAGCGAGTCCAATAACCCAAGATAGAAATCTAGATCAATCACAAGTAATCTAAGACTGCTAATCAATACTACTCATAAGTGCAAGAGGGTTTGAATCATGGAATATTTAACTTTCCAAGTAAACATGAAGTGAGTTAACAAAGTGGTGCATTTAACTCTTCATGTAAACTAGGAATGAATCCATGCCCTAGATTACTCAATGAGATGTTTTGATATTTGAAACCAAGAATTACTTAATGTTTAAACACAAGCATTCACTTAAACACAAACTTGTATAAAAACAAATCTATGTTCATTCATTTCCCATTAAGAGCATCAAAAATGTGTTCTATGAAAGCATGTAACACTCAAGCCAAACACATGAGAGATTGATTTTATGCCCAAACCAAGTGTTATAGAGATTTTAAGAACTCACCTTAGGTCCAAAGATCTGCACTCCAGCATTTAGCACACATCTGAAAAAAAAACCCTAAGATGGTTAGATATGAAAATCAATTGTTAGGAGTTTGATTTAACATTGTTGTCTTCAAGACAGTCTTTAAAGATTGATTTATTTGACCCATAAAATCATAATATTAAAATTTCTAGAAAGAATGAAGTTTTTAGCCAACATCAAGAAATACCATTTCCAAAAATTATAAAGTCTTATGATTCCATTTGGTTCCTCAACCAATAACCTTTTCAGACTGCAATTTTTCTATCATAAATTAGATTTAAAACACCAAACCCTGCCTAGGGAATCACATATCTTTCTCAAAAAGAATCCAAATGAAACCAAACCAATTTCAAAAAAACTATTAATGAATTTAGTTTTGAAATATGTAAGTCATTTATTTTTCCCATTCATAAATTATTTTCTAAGAGAAAATCATTGCCTGCAACTCCAATGCAGATTGTTAAAAATCAGTTTTCACTCAAATGCTTGTAACTTTCACAAATCTAAATAAAAATGACTCAAAAAAAAAAGAAATGAAAGCTAATTCATTTATCTTTCCAATGAATATTATTAGAGGTCTTGATTCTTCATACTTTGTCTGTACCAAACATTTAAATCTGACTATATTCAGAGAATCTCAAATCTGCAAATACCCACTTTCACCAAAATGATCATAAATTATTCATTTCTTAATAAAAATGAACCAAACCAAAAGAATGAGAAATAAGATTCATCATTATATCCATAAATTACTATATTATAGGATTTCTATTATGTACATGGCCGTACAAGGCCTGGAACCAACACTAAAACTGAAAAACCAATCAAGAATGAGGCTAGAAATTAATCTTTTCTGCCCCACGGTGGGTTCCAAAAATATGTGCTAGAAAGTAGTCACACTTCTATGAATCATTACATTCAAGAACACTCAAGAATGAGGTCTCAAACAGCGATTCACAGCTCTCTATTCATGGAGTGCAGGGGTTTGTATATGAGGCCCTCAGATTGACCTAGTTATGCCCATGCAAGTACACCAAGAAATGAGAGATTCAAAGATGAATAGAAAGCATGCTAATCTCCATGATCATCAAGTTATTGCATGCAAATAAAACTAGTCTAGATGATAACAATGCATGAAATAAACTATTCTATTGAAATGAATGCTTATACAATGTTAATCTATGAAAGGAAACATGAATTTAAACTATTATGTGAATGCAATATTAATCTAAACTATGGATTGCCATAAGGCATGAGAGAAGAAGACAAGAAGAAAGAAGTCTCAAATATCCAAGCTCCAAATGTGCTCAAAAGCTTCTTCCAAGATTGCTCTCCAAACCTGCAGTCTAACAATAACATGAAAATTTTGGGATCTGAAATGAGAAGAAGAGGGCTCCTTATATAAGAAAATGTGGAAGAGAATGCATCCTCAAGAGCAATGTGGGATAAATCCAAAAAGAGGAAATAAAACTCATTTTTTAGAAAGTGTGGAGAGAAAAGGGATTTTATTTATTTTTAATTATTTGTTTCCCTTTTTTCATCACAAAGAGCTTTAAGAGGATTTTTTATTTATTTAAAAGAATGATTCTCTATTAATTAAATAAGATAACATTATTTAATTAAAAGAGAGATATCATAAGATAAAATCATTTAATTAAAAAAGATTTTAATTAAATAAATTTATTTCATTTTAAAAGATATTTCTTTCAATTAAATAAAGTTATTTTATTTATTTAAGAGGGAATATTTCTTTCAATTAAATAAAATTATTGAAAGAATCAGGAAAAGGATTATTGTTTTGTTTTTATTTGATTTATTTCCTTTTCCATCACAAATTTTTCTTTAAGTGGGGATTTTATTTATTTAAAAGAGGAATTATCTTTTAAATAAATAAGATAAGTTTATTTAATAAAAAGAAGAATATTTAATTAAATAAGATAAAATCATTCCATTAAAAGGGGTTTTAATTAAATAAGATTATTTTATTTAAGATATTTCTTTTAATTAAATAAGCCTATTTTATTTATTTAAAAGAGAATATTTCTTTTAATTAAATAAAATTATTGATGAAATGATCAAACCTTAGAAATATTTGAATTATTGATTTAATTACGATTTGATCAAGGAATTGATTTGAAAATTGCAAAGCATTGATTCAGGAAATTGATATTTGACAAATTGAATAAATGGGGCCCAAAGTCTAGGCGACCATTTTAGGGTGCATACAGGTGTAACTTTGGAAAGGTTAATCAGTTACAAGATTAAACAGTTTAGAGGTTATGAAAGGCTTTGTGTGGGACTTTGCAAGGTTATATGAGAGAGGAGATGTTAAGAAGACCATTAGTCTATCACTGTAACTTCGGAAGGGTTCCAAAGGCCTCTAATTTGCATATAGAAAAGTTGAGATAGGGTTAGATGAACTATATGCGTAACTTCAGAACTAGGCCATTGGCTAGCTTAAGTTTTTAATCTTATTCTTGATTCCTTAAGTTGAAACTTGAAATAACATGGCTACATGAAAATGAGACCTTGAGGGCTGAGGCGTTTACACTTTACAGTGAGGAAAAAGGACATTAATAATTATATGATTATACGTCAAATTTCATGAACATTCTACATTACAAAAATCATGAGTTCAAATTATAAATTATAAAAATCAAAATTCAAATTACAAAAATCATGAACAATACTTATTACTTGTAATATGAGTCAAATTGTCAATAATAAATATTCAAGTCCATTATCAATTTATCGAACAAGTACAGTAATAAGTATACAGTGTATACAATTATAAATACCTATTAACCGAATGCTAATTTTAAATCACTTCAGTCTTCACTCAGTGTCATTGAGCAGTTTACCGCTTCTATATCCCTCATGAAATCTAGCTCCTGAAATTGACTACTACTACTAGCTATTGCCCATAATTTCCCTGTCATTCTTTTTCGGCCATAGTCCTATTTTCCAATGAAATGCTCAAAGTGTCGAGAGTCCAGTGTGTTTTTTGCTCAAGTGTCAAAAACCCAGTGTGTTTTTGACCTTCTCTCTAAGGGATCAGGATGTTTCTACCTTTTGATCTGAAAACCCAGTGTGTTTTCAACCGCCGCTCTGAAAGCTTAGTGTGTTTTCAACCTTCGCTTGAAAACCCTCTGTGTTTTTGACACCTTTTGTGTTTTCGACCCTAAGTGTGCAACTCTGACAAGTGGGTCCCAGTTCCTCAAGGCCGTGCCAGTGTAGTAAAGATCCGATAGTTGTCACATGATCGCATGGGATCTTTCGATCCCATGAGATCATACGACAACCGTTGATGCGGTGTCAACAAAGATTGGCAGTCATCGGTTAACAACAAGCGGTAAGCAGTCAAGCAAATAGCATGGTGGTGGTCGGTGACTAACCCCTTATAGTTGGTCACATGACCGCATGGGCTCTTCCGAGCCCATGCGACCATGTGACAAACCGTCAACAGTTTTGGTGGGTCCAGACTTCCAAATGAGGCAAGCGGTCGGCATAACAGTTTCATGCTGGTCGCATGATCGCATGCTGCTTCCTAACCACATGCAATCATGTGACAAATCGTCAGTGGTTTTGAGGTGACGGTTAGTGGCTAACACCTTATAGTTGGTCGCATGATCGCATGGGCTCTTCCGAGCCCATGCGACCATGCGACAAACCATTAGCGGTCACGGTGGTACTCAGACTTCGACCACATGGTAGGGTTTGACAAGTGTGATATTTCACGGGGGCTAGGCAGTTTCACAAAAGGTTGTCGCATGATCGCATGAAGCCTTTTGGGCTCATGCAATCATGCGACTGTTGACTTTCTCAAAAGCGGTGCAACCTTTTTTTTTGTGGGGCCGGACTTTGTTGGCGGAGGTTTAGCAGAGGCCATTCATTTCCTTCTAACTTGGCGGTGTCCGCATAAAGGTTTCTTTGTTTGCCGAGCTGGTGGATATGATTTAGCAGGTCTCCAGACTTAGCAAGGAGCACGGTTATGTGGTTAGCATGTTTTCACGTAGTCACTGAGTGGAGCCCAGGGTTAAGAAAAAGATAACACGACTTGGCGATTGAAGGGAGAGTGAGCCCGAGCATTTGTGGCAAGTGGTGGCAGTTCCTAAAGGCTTGTCGCATGATTGTATGAGGTTTTTTTAGCTCATGTGATCATGCGACCTATGACATTTTTAAGACGGTGCGGCCTATTTTTCGCGGGCTTTCTTCTGAGGGGATGGTTGCAAGTGCAGGTAGCTGGGATTGATGATTTCTGGAGGTTGTTGCAGTTAAAGAATGTGTAGAGATATTTTTGACCGCCGTTTTGGGTCCTTTCCAGTATTTGATTAGATTTTGTGCATTCATGGCAGTATGGGCTTGCAGAGAAGTAGATGGATGAGGTTTTTGTCGGCAGGCATGATCAAGTGCAGAATGGACACACAAAGAAAAAGATATCTGATCTATTGAGATATTTACAGAGCACATTTATGATCAGAAGTGACTATTTTAGGGCCAAATTATTATAATGCATATCTATGTAGCCCTAATTCGGAGATATTTTTAATTCCTGCCTGCGTGCAGGGGATGTATATATTCTTTTTTGGAGCCTGTAGTGCTCAGAATGGGCCAATTGTAAAAAAAGGAAAGTTTCTTTCCCCAGAGGTTATTGAAGGCATTCTTTCTGCCCCTTAACTTTCTGCAATTGTAAAATTCCCATTGATTATTCAAATATTGCAAGTATTCTATGATATTCCTGTTGTCCTCATGCTTGCTTGTTTGGATTATCTCTTATTGGATCAAAGTGTATGCATGATTTCAATGATATCTTAGGTTTCCTGATTCCTCTCGCTTTCTACAATTTTGTGTGTTTCCTGTGTTTAATCTGATTTAGGTGTTTTGTGGGTATACTACAGCCCCTAGCAGCCTTGTCTCATTCCTACACCTAGTTGCAGAAAAGGATGTTTGTTTGCAGGTCATAGGTTGAGCCTTTGTTCAGACCCTCCTATGAAATACGTATGCAAGCCTATCTAGTGAGTTGTAACTTTTTGGACCTGATTCCTTCATTGGTTTCATCCCTCTATACTGAAATCCAAACCCCAATTTTGGTGCATCACCTAGTAGGTAGATTTGCTTTCCTATCATTTCCCTTTCATGCACTCCTTCTATCCCTTTCCCTCAAGAATTTACTTTCTTGTTAAGAGAAAATCAAGGTGATTATCCAAGAGGAACCAACCTAGAATTTGGAGGTCTCATCTCGGTTAGCAAAAGGTCCCACAACCTTGAGATGATTCCCATGTTATACTGGATTATCAAGACTATGAGAGCTTGAGATCAGAGGCACACATTCAGTGTATAACACTAGCAAGAGGTTCTTCTTCATTCTGAGTTGGGTATTCAAAATCAAAAAATTCTTCATCTTCATTCTAAGTCTAGGACCAACATCCATTGTTTGTCTTAGAACTAGCAGTAGCACCACCATGTTTTGAAGTGTTCAAAAGCCCTTGTCTTTCATGTAGGGAATTCCAAATTGCCAATGCCCTATCATAAGGAAAGTCTCTAACATTGTACTGAGTTAAAAACAACCTCAAGCAAGTTTCCAAATTTCTGTCTAGTTTGTTTCTAATCTTTGATTTTAAAAACCCCAATGCACTAAAAACTCTTTCATCTTCCACCGACCCCAATATCATTGTTTGACATAAATGAACAAGTTTGAAATATTATGATATTGAATCACTCAATACTTCACTCTGCTCTAACCTTTTCCAAATCCTAGTTATTGCACTAGGTTCAAATGTATTCTCCAAGTTTTTAAACTGTAATTTCATACATGATGCAAATTGTCTACATTTTTTTTAAAGATTAGTTGAATCTATAATTCCTTCAATTGGTTGTCCATTGCAATCTACATGTTTTGAAAACTCTCTGATCAATTCATCAATTTTTTCATGAACATATGAGCATCAATTTGTTTATCTCTGACATTTTTCCAAAAATTAGGAAACACACAACCCATGGCTTCAAGAATTTCTTCTCGAGGGAATCTTTCATAAATCTCACTTGAAGTTGGTAGGAAATTCAATTAAAATTATCACTAGTAGATTTAACAAACCTGTCAAAATAAGCCCTTTTAATTGGAAGTAGTCTGTCTTGCTTACCTGTCTTAGATTGGTGCAATGGTATTTCACACCCTTTCCCAAATACACATAAATCATTTTTTGCATTGATTGTAAAAAATTCTCAGCATGATTCAAATCTATAATTATTTACCACTTGAAAAAATTTGGCCTTTGAAGTGTTATCATATCTGAGTACAAATTATCTAGGGCAAGGCATGTCATTCTACATAAATCTGAGTACTCGTGGATATACATAGTTCTATCTGGGGCTTTCTTAACAAGTTTTTTCATTAAATCCAACATGGGGAGAATATTGGCTAAAGTTAACAGAGTCTCTATATCACTTAACTTATGTAACAAATCAGGAGCTTTGTCTACTCTAAGGTGTTGCTCATATACTACTCTGATCAAGGATTGATATTTTGTTATAACTCTTTCTACTGGTCCATGCAAAGAGATACATCTGGTCTCAACATCCTAGATAAGCTTGTTTCTTGGTGTTACTCCCTTTGAAAAAATATTAAATTTTGTAAAATGTTTAGGACTTCTATAGAAGTAAGAGTATATGTCACAAACTAGATCTTCAACTTTTGACACTATAGGAAAATCACTTACAATTTTATATTCTAAATTCATTCAATGGGCCATGCAATGTATGCCAAGCATGTAAGGTTCAATACTAGTTTGTAATCTTGCACAAAGACCATTCCTTTGGCCTTGCATTACTGTAGCTCCATCAGCTTCAACACACACTAACTTCTTTCTAATTGTCAAATCATCCATACCAACAACTTCATTCAAAGCATTCTTCACTTCAAAACATAAGTTTTCTGCTATTGAATTGCCCCTCATTTTATGAACACAGAGTAGATGATCTTCGCAGACATGTTCTTTTATTGTATACACATGCATACAGACCCAAGTAGTATTATCTACTGTAGTAACTTCATCTGTGGATAATGAAATGAATCGAGACTATTTTACTTTTTCTTGTAAATTTTTCTTTTCCACCTCAAAAAGATAGTTTTCCATTTCCCATCCAACATTTGTTGACCAATGTGACATAGGATAGTGAGGAACTTTCAAAAAGGATAATAAATTACCATATTTTGAGAAGTCTCTCATAGGACGCCCTCTGGACATAATATGAAAAACAACACTCATCTAAACGGTCTTTACCAGGTTTGCTTCATTGGCTACATATTTAAACCCAACCTTGATTTGATTTTCACTACTAGCAATTACTGCCATTCTCTTGTGATGCTCTTCATATTCTATGGCATACTTAACATGAAGACATTCTTCCTTTGATTTCCTTCTTGAGAAACCACAACCGTTCAATGAATCAGTGATTCAATTACCAGTATTATGTATACCATTTTTTGAATTTAATAGTAATACTGTAGTTTGTATACATATGAGAAGACTCTTTTTCAAATAGTGTTACTATTTTTAGTTTTTCGCGTTATTTGCTAATACGTCAAATTTAAATAGTCAATACAGTAACATGTTACGTGAATCATGAAATTGAACAATAGTTTTATTATTTATAAATTGAAAAATACGTAAATTGTAATTATTAATTAACTTGAACTTTGAAGTATCTGTGAGAGTGGACTATGATTTTGTATAAAATTATAAATACCTATTAACTAATCCAGAATGCTAAATCACAATTCACTTCACTGACTAAATGAGAAGTTTGATGCTTCTAAAATCTAAATCCCACATGGCACATGGAAATTTGGAACCCACTCCAAGTTTTGAAGTTATGCTTGGTTGTTTCGTAACTTCTCAATGGTTAATTTATTATGATGGTGATCGGTTTTGAAGTTACGCTTGGCTATTTTGTAACTTCTCAACGATTAATTTTTTATGATGGTTAGGGGTTCTAAAGTCCCAACTAACTTTGTGCGTAACTTCGTAAGGTGTTGAAAAGTGAGAGTAAGTTGCATGCCACGTGGAAAGTGCCAAAGAATGGAATGTTTGCAGAGCTTTGGTAGGGTTTCTTGGCCATTTGTGATGGTGGTTATGAAGTACAAGTGTCATGTTGGGTTGTGTCATAACATCTCAATGTTTCATTTTCCTGGTCTATTTAACAGTCCCGAAGTTTTAAAAAGGTGTTGCGTTACTTCGCAAGTATCAAAGTTTTAGGATTTCAAATTCAAAGGGCTAAGGGCCAAGGTCCCTGATTTGTAGGTAGAAATTTAGCAAAGTTGAGATAGGGACCTAAGGTTAGATGTACTGTTAGCATAACTTCAGCAACACACCAATTATTTGCTCTTGGATTGCTGCCAAATCTATGCTGGAAGTGACAGTTGACAATGACACTTTTTTGAAAAAGGTAATTACTAATTTCATGCATGTGCGCTTGATGAGATTTTAATTTTTAATAGAGTAGGTGGCTTGGTGGCTGGTTGTGAGTTTCTTGTTACTTGTTAGTTACTAAAGGTAGTTCACACTTCACTGAGTATCTATAATTTCTAGAGTTGAAGAGAAATAGAGAGTTGAAACCTTTTGATTTAAGTGCAAAAAAGGAGCTTACTACTTAGATTTTAGTATACATAAAGAATAGAAGAACAAGGATCTCCTGATGTTGTTGTAGTATCAGGAAAGAGTGTGGTTGTGCATTCAAGAACAAAGAGGCCAAACATATACACTGAAGAATGGATGAAATTGTTGTCTGGATCCTCAAATTTGCAATCAGCTAACACTTATAAATGGAGGGACCCTTATGCATTTTGCAGGGATGTCATTTTCCCAAACACAACTGGGTATGAGCTCTTCATGTATTTCTATAACAATAGATTGAGAGGCCCTCTTGTTTCAAACCCATGGGACAAGAACTTGGGAAAGTTGATGGTACCTAAGGTATTTTTGGATGTAGACCTCATGAAAGTGCTAATTCAAGGATATAATCTAGTGACACAAGCTTTCCACAAGCATGACAAGTCTATACTTTGCATGTTGGATAAAGAAACTTTTATTCAAGCTTTTGACCTTCAGGGACCTATGAGTTTGGATATTGACCTAGCAGAAGAGGAGGCCCTGTTTAATAGATAGAAAAGTTACTACACTGGAAGGGTTATGAGGAAGCATATTCATAAAGAAAAGAAAGAGGCAGGGTTGTTGCCAAAGAAAGTTGCAGATTCATTTGATAGTGAGCTTTTCTTTCCCTATTTCTAGAATACCATCTACAGTCTACACAAAGTTATTGGAATAGATGGAAGTTTGATAGTGTGTCCTGACATTTATGTCATGGCTACAAATGTTTAGGACCTATACACAAACAAGGAGTTTGATTATGTGGGGCACATAATCAATGTAATGCACACTAAGTTAATGAATACAAAGACTGATTTGAAAAGCTTCAAGTTTAATCACTACTCCATGCTGATGCACCTGATCCTCTATTGAAATATTGGCTACATCAACCTAAAGCTCATCGATGAGACCGAGAATGCAAGAGGAACTTTTCTGCTTTAGCTTTGGACCAGGTTATGGCATAAAAGTTTCCATTTCTCTGATTCCATTTCTTTTTATAGTGATTTTGTGGATCCATTAATGAACATGTTAGGTATTGTGAGGGATAGATTTCCTTTACTTGTTAGAAAATTACTTAGACAGTTAGCATTTAAAATTGACAATGACATTGAGCACAATTAGGGTGATATGTTTTTTTTTGAGAATTTTACTGTTATAAGAGTGTATGGTTGCCCTCAACCTCCACACATACTACCAAAATTTCTCCCAGAAAGATTGGCAATATTAGAATTCATGTGATAGCTTATCATGATGGATAGAGATCACTTAGTCCCTAAAAGACATAAGGGAACCTTTATGGCAAGGAGGTTCCAAATAGGGGATTTCTCTATAGGTAAAGATGTTATGGACCAAATCTATGAATTCCTTAGACAATTCAGATTGCCCTCTACTAAAGCAAGGATGTATGACCCTAAAGACTTTGTTAGAGGAGCATTGAGAGAAATGAGGAATCAAAATTTATCTCCAAATTAGCCTATGGTAGATGAGGATGTTATTAGAAATGTTCTCAGACAAGATATCTATGAAGAGAGAAGCTATAAATGGAAAATATTGTAAGGGTAGAGGAAGAATTGAAAAATGCAAACCCTACCTTCATCGGTTTCTTTCCTGATCTAAAATACATGTCAAGAATTGACATGTGTATAGAGAATTATGAATCTAGTATGTCTAAATTGCTAGACATTCATGAGGAGAAGGAGGAAAAAATAAACCCCAAGGAAGTTGAACCTGATGTGGTGTTTATGGTAGAAACAGAACAAGCTGAGCCATCCACATCTGAGCAAGGGCCATCAAAGAAACAAAAGTTGATGAATGTACCACAAAATGAAAGACAAAAGGCACTACAAATCCTACCAGGTAATAGCCATTACTTTGCTGACTTAAGACAACAATTTTTGACATCATAGGCAGATGAGGGAGAAAAGGCCCTAGATGAGTTAGAATTAGCTACAACTAGATTGGATGACAGGGTCATCCAAGCTAAAGAGTTTATAGATGATGATGAATTCATCAAGTCCGATGAGTTTATAAGTTTTCTCTTTAGAGTTAAGAATAATGAATTAACATTGTCTTTGAAACTAGGGGAATCATAGGAAAAGATTGTTGAAATGATTGAAAAATTATAGGCCTATGATCCCAATAGTGAAACATTAATTGTGGAGGAGGCAAGAGATCTTGTAAAGAGAAGTGACATGTTGCTAATCCTTGGATGGGACTTGGAGTCCTCATTCTTAATTGACCAAATCAAGAGGCAAGATAAAGCTGTAGCTTATGAATCTTTTGGCCCTGATAGACTAGAGAGGGGTTCCCGATTCAATATGGACACTAAGACACTAGCAGTATGGTGTGTGGCCCCAGAATCTAATAAGACCAGATTGGTTGACATCCAAGACATAGCATAGGGTAGCCAATTAATATGGAGGTTTCAAGACACTACAAGATCAGAGATATCACATCTCCTACATCATGCATCCTCCATGAATAAAGAAGTGGTTGAGGACTTAGAGCACATGCTAGCCAGGACATTCAGAGATTATGTGGCAACTAGAAATTTTTTTGAAGAGGAACTGAAGAAGAATTTTTTTCTAGATAAGACTGTGAAGGAGCTAAAAGATGAAATAAATAGTCTAAAAGATTAGTCCAGGGCATTTACAAAGGTCTGTGATGCTAGGGTCCAAACTAAGTATGAGGGGGGCTTAGCTCCAGAACTTTCAACAAAAAAGATAATAATGGACGTTGATCAGCCTGCTAATACTAGAATTGCTAAAAAGGAGACTCTGATGATGGTGCTATTACACAGAGTAAATATTTTAAAAGGGAAGTCTCAAATCCTTCATACTACTTTCATTTCTTTGCAGGGGATAGAACATCAATGTTATAATGCCTTGTCTGTACTAACCCCATTATTTAATACTTGGGGCCCATACTTGCAATTCTTTAATAGGTTATTTTTACTAAAGGATTTGTATGCATTTTTCACTGGCAAGTTACAAGTTGTTCAGGCAAAGCTAAAGGTTTTTTCTGAAGTGTCTGAAGGATATATCTCTGCTATTGTGGATACAGAGGGACACTTGAAGGAATGGAAGGAGTGGGTTGATTATTTTCACCAAATTTTGGATGGTAGCAAGGTGGCTTCTTATTTTGTTGGTGATGCTGACAATTCAACTTTTTATGAAGTTGAGGATGAATTGTACAAGCAAGAGATTGACATGAATATGTTTGTTGCTGAATCTCGAGCCATAACATATGCCAAGTAGAAAAAATGCCTTGAAGACTTGGATACAGGTAGAGCGATAACTTGGTCATCAAAGAGGGAAATTGTGGTGTGCGAAAACATTGGAGAGATTCAAGCCTTGGCCTTGCCACATTGACATGGATGATGGAAGTAGTTGAGATAGTTCTGGTATTAGATGAAGAGCCAATAGAGGGAGGTCAGTTAATTTAAATAGGGTATCTTATGTTTGTGGTTCACTTGTTGTGGATACACCTTTGGTACAAATCAAGACTGATTCTAAAGAATCCGAGCTGCCAATTGTCGCTCTAATAATTGTTTCCAAACTTGTTTTCCAAATGCCAATGTTAGTTTTTATTTTTTGATCATTGATCATTGACATTGATGTATAAATTTCAAGGAAGTTAATACAAATATACAAGGATATTTTGTAATTTTCTGATAGAAGTCTTTGTCCTCTCACCTCTGAGTCTAGTACTATGATCATTGATTATTGATTCTTGAATTTGAAATTTGATGTATAAATTTCAAGGAAGTTAAATTTTAATACAAGGATATTCTGTAATTTTCAATTTTTCTATCGATGTGCCTGTGTAATTTTGTATAGAGCTCAAGTCAAGAATCTCAATTCTGATTCCTGAAGATCATAGTTGCAATTTGTTTAAAATTGAATGTATAATTGTATATTATGTATAATATCAATGGTCATTATTATAATTAATATTTTCTTTTAGAAATTAGGAAATTAGGAATTAGGAATTAAGTAAAATTTAAATGCTTTTGATTTGAAAGGAATTAAGGAATTAAGTTAATGATTAGTATTAGGAAATTAGGAAATTGACAAATAATAAATTGACTAATGACTATGAAAAATAATAAATTGACAAATGATCTAAGAAATTAGGAAGCTTTGACCATCGACAATGTTCTGAAGTAACGTTGGGTTGTTTCATAACTTCTCAACAGTTAAGTGTTTAGGATGGTGATGGGTTTCAAACTTTCGAGGGACTCCCAACTAACAACCTATGTAACTTTAGAATTAAAAAAGAAAAATAGTTAAAAGTGATAGTGCGCAATAGTGTTGAAAGTAATAGTTAGTTGCATGCCACATGTAAAGCACAGAGGAATTGATTGTGACATGTGTCAACTGATGGATTAATATTTAAAACTTTGTCAGGAATAATTATGAACCTACTATAGCATTGTTCAAGTGGTTTACAGAGCTTCCAAGGGTTTTTTGGTCGTTAGTGTTAGCCGTTACAAAGCTGCGATGAAGCATTTGGTGGATAGGTGTAACTTTGGAAAGGTTAATCAGTTACAAGATTAAACAGTTTAGAGGTTACGAAAGGCTTTGTGCAGGACTTTGAAAGGTTATATGAGAGAGGAGATGTTAAGAAGACCATCAGTCTATCACCATAACTTTGAAAGGGTTCCAAAGGCCTCTAATTTGCATATAGCAAAGTTGAGATAGGGTTAGATGAATTGTATGTGTAACTTCAGAACTAGGCCACTCGCTAGCTTAAGTTTTGAATCTTATTCTTGATTCCTTAAGTTGAAACTTGAAATAACATGGCTACATGAAAATGAGACCTTGAGGGTTGAGGCATTTACACTTTACAGCGAGGAAAAAGGACATTAATAATTATATGATTATACGTCAAATTTCATGAACATTCTACATTACAAAAATCATGAGTTCAAATTATAAATTATAAAAATCAAAATTCAAATAACAAAAATCATGAACAATACTTATTACTTGTAATATGAGTCAAATTGTCAATAATAAATATTCAAGTCCATTATCAATTTATCGAACAAGTACAGTAATAAGTATACAGTGTATACAATTATAAATACCTATTAACCGAATGCTAATTTTAAATCACTTTAGTCTTCACTCAGTGTCATTGAGTAGTCTACTGCTTCTATATCCATCATGAAATCCAGCTCCTGAAATTGACTACTACTACTAGCAAGAGGCTCTTCTTCATTCTAAGTTGGGTATTCAAAATCAAAAAATTCTTCATCTTCATTCTAAGTTTAGGACCAAGATCCATCGTTTGTCTTAGAACTAGCAGTAGCACCACCATGTTTTGAAGTTTTCAAAGCCCTTGTCTTTCATGTAGGTAATTCCAAATTGCCAATGCCCTATCATAAGGAAAGTCTCTAACATTGTACTGAGTTACAAACAACCTCAAGAAAGTTTCCAAATTTCTGTCTAGTTTGTTTTTGATCTTTGATTTTACAAACCCCAATGCACTAAAAACTCTTTCATCTTCCACCGACCCCAATATCATTGTTTGACATAAATCAGCAAGTTTGAAATATTATGATATAGAATCACTCAATACTTCACTCTGCTCTATCCTTTTCCAAATCCTAGTTATTGCACTAGGTTCAAATGTATTCTCCAAGTTTTTAAACTGTAATTTCATACATGATGCAATTGTCTACATTTTTTAAAAGATTAGCTGAATCTATAATTCATTCAATTGGTTGTCCATTGCAATCTGCATGTTTTGAAAACTCTCTGATCAATTCATCAATTTTTTTATGAAACATATGAGCATCAATTTGTTTATCTTTGACATTTTTCCAAAAATGATGAAACACACAACCCATGGCTTCAAGACTTTCTTCTCGAGGGAATCTTTCATAAATCTCACTTGAAAGTTGGTAGGAAATTAAATTAAAATTATCACTAGCAGATTTAACAAACCTGTCAAAATCAACCCTTTTAACTGGAAGTAGTCTATCTCACTTGCCCGTCTTAGATTGGTGCAATGGTATTTCATATCCTTTCACAAATACACATAAATCATTTTTTGCATTGAATTGTAAAAAATTCTCAGCATGATTCAAATCTAGAATTATTTACCACTTGAAAAAATTGGGCTTTGAAGTGTTATCATATCTAAGTACAAATTATCCAGGGCAAGGCATGTCATTCTACGTAAATCTAAGTACTCATGGATATACATAGTCCTATCTGGGGCTTTCTTAACAAGTTTGTTCATTAAATCCAACATGGGGAGAAGAATGGCTAAAGTTAACTGAGTCTCTATATCACTTAACTTATGTAACAAATTAGGAGCTTTGTCTACTCTAAGGTGTTGCTCATATACTACTCTGATCAGGATGGATATTCTATTATAACTCTTTCTACTGGTCCATGCAAAGAGATACATCTGGTCTCAACATCTTGGAGAAGCTTGTTTCTTGGTGTTACTCCCTTTGAAAAAATATTAAATTTTGTAAAATGTTTAGGACTTCTCCAGAAGTAAGAGTATATGTCACAAACTAGATCTTCAACTTTTGACACTATAGGAAAATCGCTTACAATTTTATATTCTAAATTCATTCAATGGGCCATGCAATGTATGCTAAGCATGTAAGGTTCAATACTAGTTTGTAATCTTGCACAAAGACCATTCCTTTGGCCTTGCATTACTGTAGCTCCATCAGCTTCAACACACACTAACTTCTTTCTAATTGTCAAATCATCCATACCAACAACTTCATTCAAAGCATTCTTCACTTCAAAACATAAGTTTTCTGCAATTGAATTGCCCCTCATTTATGAACACAGAGTAGATGATCTTCATGGACATGTTCTTTTATTGTATACACATGCATACAGACCCAAGCAATATTATCTACTACAGTAACTTCATCTGTGGATAATGAAATGAATCTAGACTATTTTACTTTCTCTTGTAAATTTTTCTTTTCCACCTCAAAAAGATAGTTTTCCATTTCCCATCCAACATTTGTTGACCAATGTGACATAGGATAGTGAGGAACTTTAAAAAATGATAATAAATTACCATATTCTGAGAAGTCTCTCATAGGACACCCTCTGGACATAATATGAAAAACAACACTCATCTGAACGGTCTTTGCCAGGTTTGCTTCATTGGCTACATATTTAAACCCAACCTTGATTTGATTTTCACTACTAGTAATTACTGCCATTCTCTTGTGATGCTCTTCATATTCTATGGCATACTTAACATGAAGACATTCTTCCTTTGATTTCCATCTCACTACTGATATTTCTTGTTCGTCTATGGTCTATTTTTCATAAACCTTACCAATATGCTTTTCGATAGTGTCAAGCTTTAGCTGCAACTTCTTCTCTCTTTTATTTTTCTAGGTGCAAATCTTACACTTGCATTTTGTTGGTTGTTCATCATTTCTTAGGACTAGTTCAATGAACCAGTACTTTGCTACCCAATTAACCTTAAAATTTCTTGTCATTTCCCACTCCCGCCCCATTTTTACTTCCCTTTTTCTTTTCTTCCTACCAACATCATTATTATCTTCATTGCTTATAGCATTTTCATCCAACTAGTTCTGTGTATCCCTTATAACATCTTCTCTTGTGCCACCATTGTTATCCTCATTTGATGCATTTTGATTTTCATTTAACTCAATGACAACCCTAGCTTGTGGTACTAGTACCGGTGAGCTACTGTGAATGGCTTTTGCACTTGCAATTGTAGATGTTGATGGAGTAGAAACATTTCCAACTCCAAAGAAAACCTTTATGGTAGTATCTTTAAGTTTTGGGCATTTTGATGGCCTCCCAGGCCCTTCATTGCCCTGAGGAGTCTTACCCTTATCTAGCTTTCTAATCTCATCATTTCCATGAGCACAATGAGAAGTTTGAGTCTCAACCTCCCCTAATATCTAAATCCTTTCAGCACTAGTAGCCTGAGGATACTCACTCTCAGGATAGTCACCCTTGTCTGATATCTTCACCCAATGACCTCTCACTAGTCACTAGGATTATAGCCTCTAGGAATTAAAATTAATAGCAATACTGTAAAATGTGAACAAATAATTGCTTACCTTGGTCCTACTTCCTCTGAATTTTGACTCTCCAAAATGTTGAATCCTCTGTTTATTGTTGCAAGATTTTTATTTATAAATCTGGCCCTCCAAAAATTTGTAACAGGACACAATAAGACTACTTTTGTAAATCTGATTTGAATTTATATCAATCCATGATTCCAAATCCCAAATTCCAAATTTCCAGTTTTCATTTTTTTTAAATTCCTGAGCTTTCATTGAAAATGTGTTGACTTGATCAATGTTGAATATAGGAATTAACAAAAGGTTGGAAAAATATGTTGCGGTCAATAAAACAATTAATTATCAGGTGGTAACATATGTCGTGGTTAAGATAACAATATAAACTATTTGGCTATTTTAGATTTTATATGCAATTCATAATTAATACCCTTGGCGAATAAGAGACCGTTAAAAGAAACACATCAGATTGGTTATAGGTGAATATATTGGTCAACATCATCAAACAAAAAATCTAATTGGCAATTCCAATGAATATTTACCAGTTACCATGTCAAGATTGGGTGAATATGGGCCACCGTGTACCTATGCAATTCACCAATTCTACCAAACTTATTTCCCAAAATTTGCCAAAAGGAGAATATTTACCACTAAAAATTACACTGCTTATCATAAATCCTAAACCCTATAATCATTAGCCCTAAAATCTAAATCCTTTGTTAATTTTATCATTCCCCCTCTTTCTTCCCCCTCTCTCACCCTCTCTTCCTCTTCTCCACCTCTCTCTCCTTCTCCCACTCTCTCCCCCGTTTCCTCTCTCTATCTAAAACCTAAGCCCTAAATACTCTCTCTCTCTCTCTCTCCATCATCTCCCTCTTCTCCACCTCTCTCTTCCTCTCTCCTCCATCTCCCTACATCTTCATCCCTCCCTACCCCTCTCTCTATAAATCCTAATCCATATCCCTAATCCCCAAACCTTTTCTCTCTTTCTTCCTTTCCCCTTATCTCATTCTCTCCCTCTCTTCCTCATCTCCTTTCCAATTTTTCTCTCCCCCCTTCTCTCATTCTCTTCTTCATCTTCCTACCAATTTATTTACTCTACCAATTGTACCATCAATATTGGCATAGATAATGAAGAGAGAGAGAGGGTAAGGAGGGAGGGGGATATAGAGAGGGAGAGATGAAAAAGGGAAGAAGAAACCTATTATTATAAGGGAGGGAGAAGATGTGAGACAAAATAAATAATAGAGATATATGAGTAAGAAGATATAGAGGGAGAGTTAGACATGGAGGGAGTGAGTGACTAGGGTAGAGATGATCTAAAGGGGAAGAGAGGTGAGATACCTAGAAGGGGAGAGATATGTGAGGTGGTTGTTCAAGGAGGAAGGGGAAGACATAGAGGAGAGATGGAAAATAATGAGATACCTAGATAGATGATAGAGAAGGGAGATGGAGAGGGGGAGAGAAGTATCAACATAGAACATACCCTCAACCTTATGTACCCTAAACCTTGTACTATCAATCTTGCAGCCTAAAACCTATGTAGAGAGGGAGAGGGAGATATAGAGATGTGATGTGAGAGAGAAGAGGAGGAGATAGTTAAGGAGAAAGGAGAGGGGGGTATAGAGGGAGGGAGAGAACTAGAGAGGAGGAATACCAAGAGATGATAAGCCTAGAGGTTAAGAGAGAAGTGAATGACCTAGATGGGGAAAGAGAGAGGTGGATAATGAGATATGGATGAAGAGGTAGATAGAGATGAGAGAGAAAAAGAGAGATTGATGACCCTCAAATTATGTACCCTAAACCTTGTACCATCAATCTTGTACCCTAAAAACTATACCAATATCCTCAACCCTAAAAAATATCTCCTACACCCTATTTATAAAAAACTATATCCTAAAAATTTAATGTACCCTAAACCCTACACCATATAAAATGGAGGATGTAATTACCTAGAGGTGGGAAGGGGGGAGAAGATGAGAGATAGAAGAAAAAAGAGAGAGTTGAGTAAGAAGGGATGAAGGGAGAGCTAGACATGGACAGAGTGAGGAAACTACACACACACACACACACACACACACACACAGAGCACCCTCAAAAGAGAAAGTAAGGTCGAGAGGATGAGAGGATGATAAAGACCTAGAGATTGGATAGATATTTAAGAGATAAGAGACAGAGTGAGATAGGTCTAGAATTTGGGGGAGATAAAGAGAGTGCAAAGATACCCAGAATGAAAGAATACTAATAGAAGCATGTTGAATTCAATAAAATCATATTTTACCTTGTCAAATTTTGTTGAAACTTTGACTCTACCTAAAATGAGTTTATCCCATTCTTCTTTGATCTAAATTAGTAAACTATCTTTTTCATTTTCACATGTATCCTCTAAAGGGTTCTCCCCATCGACTACAACCTCATTATCCTTGCATCCATTTCATAATAAAATTCATAAAAAATTAAAATTTGCATCATTTACCTTCATTGTTGCAATTCTTTCTTCAATGTCATTCATCATATTATTCAAACATAAATCAAACTTAGTTCTAATCTCATCAAAATATAATATTTATCCTTTCCTTACTATTACAACATAATTTTTAACCTCCTCACATCCATCCATTCCCATAACATAATTCACATGCAAATCAGAATCATCATTAAACTAAAAAAATGTAAGACTTACCTTTTCTTTTACTATTGCAACTTGGTCGTCCCATTCTTAAATGTTCTCTATTTAACTCAACTCCTTTTCTACTATTGCAACCTCTATATTTTCATCCTCTAGGTCTTTTGATAGACATTCCTCAGCTTTAGGTTCATCAATCTCTTCATATTCATCTTCCTCTCCTTCCTTTGTGTCATATGTATGACATTCGGTTGCATCTCATTTATTTCCTACAATTAAAATATCATTAGAATAATACAAATAACTATTACCTCTTCTCTCCTCTACTTTTCTTCTTTCCAACTCTGTTTCACTATTTTATCCTTGTTTTTCTTCAACTTTATAAATTCTTCTCTTATCTAATCTCTTATTTTCTCTTCAATTTTTTCAAGTTTAGGAATCCTAAGAATCCATCCAATGACACAAGTTATTTTCTTCTTTCTCCTTTCCATAATCAAAGCCTCAACATAAATCCTCTTATCAATACTTTCAGGTTCTATTGAAAACTTCCTTGCATTAGGTGGTTATTTACAAACTCAAGAACCTTTTCCCATAAAACCCTCTAAGTAGTTCCTCTTTCAAGTTGCATATACATATGCAACAATTGAGAAAAAGTTCACCCTCAGGTCCTGGTGCAAACTACCTCATGTTCAATGCTCTTCTCACACACTTGAGAACAATAGTTATGATACCATTAATGCAAGGTAAAAATTTTACATACCCCTTGTGTAATAAAAATTTATTCAAACTTAATAAAATGCATTGGTAATGTAAAAAATGGAATTCAAAGTCTGCAAATGAACACTAGATTGTTCATTCAAAACCTCTTAGAAACATTACTATATTCACTATGAATTGAGCTTACAAATAGTGCAGCCTCATGGGCTGATAATAATAGTCTAAAAAATGATATAAACTAAAGTAAAATAAAAAAATAATTTAAAGAAATTAAAAGTTCATCCCTTCAAATCTTCTACCAAAAATTGTGAAATGAGCTCATCAAAAAATTGAAATCTTCAACACAAAATCTATGACAACCCAATCATGGATTCCAAATTCTATTTTCTACTATACCTTCACCACCAAACGTAAAAAAAATATATTCCTTCACACTGATTTATCCTTGTCCTCCATTCCCCAACCAACTTTCCCTCTAAAAACTCCCTCTAAATAAATGGAAACTTTCCATTTCATACTTCCACTCCATAATGAAATGTAATTTCATTATCCTTCATTTGTCTTTTCAAAACCTTCATGAATGTCATTCAAATATAATTTAAATTTGTATTTCATTCTCAATGAATATTCTCTTACACCTTCTAACAATTTTCTAAAATCGGTCATCTTATCATAGCACTAGATTCTTTGGGTTGACTCAAAGATTGGCAAAACCTAGATTCCCACCTTGCATTTACATTTTGTAACTCCGATATTTTTTGTCATAAGGTTTTTCAAGTTTTTCATATGCTCCTACATCAAATAGTATATTATCTTGGGTGCACACTATATACCATAAGTATAAAATATGGTGCTAATCAACCTAACATCCATCAACATATTATACACTAATGTTACTCATTTTCTAAAATATTACAACACTTCCTTCTTCAAATATCTATCATAAAAATCTTGTGATCATATAAAACTAGTATATATAAATGCAATTCACACATGTTTGGCATTTGATGCACGAGAATATCATGTGCCACACCATATTCTATCACCCAAAATTATGTAGCGTGCATAGTTCTAGTTGTGTTTTTTTATTTTCTTTTGTAGAGTAAGGGATTTACTACCTTCCAAATAGAAAATCTTCCTTACGCCAGGTCACTTATACTAGCACACATAGCTAAGGGGAAGCCTAAATTAAACATTATACTAACTACAATCTATTTAGTAAGAAGAAACTAACAATTAAGAAGTACTAACTTCTAATTACAAGGCACAAAGTATTAACCTTAGTAGTAACTTCTTAAGGCTATAGGTTGAAAGATAAAAGAGCCAATATTTGATAAGTTATAATAGCTATAACTATTTTGATTACAAAAATTCAAAATACAGATATTAATTCACTAACCTGATAATTTGGAACTCTCAGCCTCAGACACTAGTGCACCGCAGGGACATATATGTGTCACTTTGTAGTCATGTTTACTAGAAAATAGAGGAGGCACAATTTCACTTCAAAAATTCCTATTTCTTTTTTTGTAGTACTTATTCACCACCTACACACACTAAGACAAGAAAAATTGTTGGGGTCATATAGAGGTTTGCCTTAGTCAAACCATCACTTTGGTGTTCCCACCTTCGTGGATGGACTAGATAGATAAGAGTAACAAAAAATTGATATGGAGATAAGTAATAGAAATAAATCCCTTTATATTGGAGGAGAACCCTTATTACACAAAGAAAAGCAATAAAAATGAACCTCACTTGAGGGATGGAAGCCCTTATTGTACAATTATATAATGTAGAGGTGAATAGTATCTAAGAAAACCTTTCTCGAGGGAGGAAAACCCTACTACTTTATATATTGATTGTAATGCCCTACTAGGGAATCTAAGAGATATCAGCCTAAAACATGTTACTAATCTTATAAAATAATTTTTTTATTAATATTTTACAATAATAAATAACAATGTGGAAGCAATATAACATTAGAGAATACATATTCATAAATGTAACTCATTTGCAAATTACAGATCTTAAGGGTTCCATGACGTAGAATTATGTATAAGTTAACTAATCTACTACATACAATCCAACACATAATCACATGATATATCTTAGGTTCATTTTAAAACCCAAATTGAAGTATTCCTAATCCTTTACTTAATTATAATAAAAAGAACACGAATCATAAAGTAAACTAACATATACATTACAACTGAATAACAATATGCATTCATTACATCAATGTAATCAAAGATACAATCTATAAAGTACTATTGATACATCATGACATACATAATACAACTTCCATTGCAAATGTCATAGGGATAACAATAATACAATACAAGTACATATAGATTTCTTGAAATCAATGTCACTAACCAATACATAAAATGGAACACAAGATATACATCTCATGATGATAATAAGAAAGTCTCCAAGAAATGAACAAGAAGATAGAAGTAGCATCAAGGATCATCCAAGCACAAATTCACGAACGTTGGATCTCAATGGTAATAGAATCACTACCACCCGACCATGTGGAACAAAAATTCCAGTCTCACCATGCTAAGGAGATAACACTAGGCCTCACTCAATGAAACAACCAAACAAGAAAGACTAATGCAACGGTACACATGATAAAATTAAATTAAATGAATATAAGTTTATCAAGTATAAATGATCAATACACAATTAGGTGTACCAAATGCTCATATAGGAACCTAGGACACATATAGGGAAGTGTCATCACATCAGTCAACTCTAAGGTTGCCCTGGTAGTCTCTCTAGACCCCAACCCCCTAGTGGCTCTATGCGGTATCACTTGTCCTTTCGTATAGACAAAGAAACCAATCATGCTAGACCTCAATGTCCCCTAGATGGGAAAACATATTCTCTCACTCCCATCCATAGTCTGTACTAGCACTGAAGGCATGGACGAGGAACACAATTATCTTATTAATATTTATCTTAATAAATTTATTAAGTCAAATTACAAAAGATACTCATGCAACCACTTTAGGGATTTGACACCTCCAAAGTAAGCCACTTCCCCACTATTTTTCTAGATAACCTACCCTAATGCTCCCAACAAAAGAACCAAAGACAAAGAAAAATGAAAATCATAAAATATTTTCGTAATTTCAATAAACCATGAATGTCATCAAAGACAAGTGATGGAGTGTAACAAACAAAATATCATCCTATACAAAGATCCAAATTGTCCATCTCATACTGGACATCTCAATAAACAATTACAAATTCTCCTAGTCTCATAACACAAGATCAATAATCATCAATATCATCAAAGCATATTTCTCCAAACATGGAGTAAAAACATAATCCACAAAGGTCATCATTCAAAACACACAAACCATATTAATTTTAGAAACTAGGTGACCAAGTTAATTAAGATTCAACCCAATAGTGGTTGTCACCTTCTATGGTTAAATAACATAATGATTGAGACTCAATAACACATACCATAAAATCACAGATGCACTCAAAATTACACATGAACTAATCATGAAATAAAAAAGGTTATGGACTCTCCACAAAATAAACCCAAAAGTATACCAATATAAATCCAATCGTCAATGACAAAGTCCACCAAGGGCAATACTCTACCCATATAGACAAATAATTAGAACATAATTATCGAAGCAAAACTTTCAATCACTATGACATTAAACGTATGCATATGAGGTGTATTTAATATCTTATCAAAATTGACTATTGCTATTAATTTAGAGAATCGTAAGTCATAATCGACTTAGTTACTAACATCATCAGGTTAACTGTGGATAATAGAATGTCAATTTACCTTTATATAAATTAATTTGTAACACTCTTTGTACAAACTAACTATTGACTAAAAGTACTAAATAACATTATAATTAAATCTCAATATAAATCAATAATATAAACTTCTATAGTTTTATTTATAATAATCCTTATATAAATTAATCTATTAAATATAATTACTAGGAATCAATATAATTACATAAATAACACAATTATTAATTAATAATTATTAATACTAATAAATTTAACAACTAAATATTAATAATTATAATTAATACATATTAATTAATTATAAATTAAATATGAAATAAAAATATATATATTTTTAATAATAATAAAATCCCTTTGTGGTGGGGGGGGGGGGAGGGGGGGCAACCCTCCCCATGGCTGCCTTATGGTAGCCTTGTCATGGCAACCATTTCCCACAAC